>JBBBDQ010000904.1:1605000-2180000 GCA_037127315.1 Ascarosepion bandense
GGGTAGCACATAACTTTTGTGTGTGCATGTGTGTGAATATATATATAACAATGTTCATATATTGCTACTTTCTTGTGACTTAAATTATTTAAATACAGAATTGAGTATCTTGTCATTCTGAACCAACTAAAAATACTTACCTGATACAGAAGTTAACTTTTAGCCATGGCCAGAAGTGACATAAATGTTTCTACTCATTTTAGATGACAGAAGGCACCCATTCCCAAGGGTTCTAACCCTGAAATAACAACCAACAATAAAATAATTAATAAAAAAGTTAACTAACAACATTACAAATAGCCAAAAGACTGCATTTGAAGCCACAATTATTTCCTCTCAGTAGTCCATAGAATAATTTGAAACACATTCGTTATTGCCCACCAAAACGACCATTAAAATAATAAAATGTATTACCCACAATGCAATACAATAGACTACCCATGATGCATCATTGACCTGTATATATATAAATAGCTGAGCAAAAACACAACACACATAGTCTGACGATTTTGTGTGTGTGTGTATATATATATATATATATATATATATTGATTTCAAAGAGTTCTCTTGATATGACCCTTTGACTCTTGCCAAAAAAGTCAATTTTTGGAAAATTGTCACAATGTTTAAATATCAATATCTCAGTTTTTTTGTTTTTTTTTATCCACAAAGCTCAATTATATATCATTTTAAGTACTTGAATAAATCTAAAAATGATCTATTTATTTTTTGTTTAAAGGTCAGATAAGATAATTTGACCTTGACCTTAAGTTTTGACTTTTAATTTCTTTAAAAGTGTGTCTTTAATTCTTTTAAAATTTGACAACAAATATATATGATGAACAACATTTTGTGATGAACTTTAGACTATGGCTTTGAGTTACAAAGGTTTTTGTGAGTAGGACCAAATTCAAAATGGCAGATTTCACTATTTGCCACTGTATGTTAACATTTTCATATTTCCAAATATGGAGAAGTTGTATATCTTTAGAAAGCTTTGTGATTGCAGACTAATCTTCACTTAAAACTGAGATCATAAAATTGACAGAATTTGTGTTGTGGTTAAATGTTGACCAATTTGATGGAAAATAAACTACCTTATTTTGGGGTTTAGTTTACATTTTTATTATACAACATATAGATTTTTATAATGAAAATAATTATTTTAAAGTGTCATAAATTAATATTAAGATAACATAAAAAATAATATGAAAATATGCAACAAATAATGTTAGTGGTTAACAAATTTTTGTTGCCATTGGATCTAATACACTAAGTTCATGAAACAATCAAAGGTTTTTTTTTTATATTTATAAAGTTTTGATCTGAAAAAGTGATACTTTTTTTTTTTTTTTTTTTAAATCATATCACCCCAAGCAAGGTGGTAACGCCACTGATGCGCAGGGGGCTACGTAAGGGTAAAAAGATTGGAAAAGAGAAAGCCGGAAACCACATCCTAAACAGGAAACAAGGGATGAGCCTCTTCACCTGTTCAATAGATGTGGGTGGAGTGAGAACCGGGCGATAGTTTCTATCTACTCCAATTAAAGTTTCTATCTACTCCAACATTGAAATGAATATTTAAAATAAGCTTCTTAACATTTACAAAGAGATTAACAAGAAAATTTATTTTTCTGCTTGCTGAATTAAATGTTGAAATAGATAATGTGGATATGCAAATCAAGGTTACTTCTGGAAATTTTCTTTCCTAAAATATTTGAAGCATTTTCTATCCTAATTTTTGAAAGTTCTCCCAATGTCAGTTATTGAATCAACTAAACTAAAAATATCAGAGTAATTTAAAATTGATATAACTGGATGTTATGGATAACAGAAAGTTGGGCAAAGGCCCTTCAATTGTAAAAAGTCAAATTTTGCCTTTTCATTATTAGGATATTTTTCAAGCACACATCCTAACTACCAATTTCTATCATAGATTGCTGTAATAAATCCCTTAATGTTTCAAGCTGTCCCATTTCATAATTTTAACTTATTTTCATTCTGAGTTGACACTGGTTTTATTTCTACCTCTTCTTGAGACACATGAATAAAACTATATAGTTTTTGAGTTCCTGTAATTATTGAGACATTTTTTTAAATCTATTTTCTAAGATTACTGTTTCAGTTCTCCATTTATTTAAGGAATACAAAATATTGATGCCTGAAATGTTTATTTTTTTAATTTTTAAAATTTTTATTTATTTTTGCATAATTAAACGGTCTTAATGTCATTATTTGTTCATTATATAGTTGCTGCAGGCTTGCTTTTTAACACCAAGCATAGTAGTAAAGCCACTAAAATTCTTGGATGACTCCTGTAGCTTGAATTTGCATCCTCCATTATCCCATTAATATTTGAAATGTGTCTGATTGTTCCAAAATCTTCTTAGCTATTTTAACAGTGCTTTTTGCTTCTCCATTTGCTTGAAGATAATGTGGACTTGATATGTTTAAATCTATAACTGTCTGCAAAATCTTTTAAAGTGTAACTTGAGAATTGCTTCCAATTATCACTGACAAGTTCAATAGGAATTTCCTAATGTGAGAAGAAATTTTTGAACTTCCCTATAACACAATTGCATGTCATTGGATTAAGGTTTGCTATTTCTATATATTTTGAGAAATAACCTATTGTGACAATATATTGGTGTTCTTGGTGAGTGAAAATGTGTCTGCCAATTCATGGACCTTGAGGAATTGGCGTTGCTTTTAATTTTTTTTTTTTTTTTTTAGTGGTTGTGTGTGTTACAAAATGAGCAATTTTTTTATTTTAGGTAATCTTTCAACTGTTGAGATATTTTAGGCCATCACACTGATTCTTTGGCTCTCTCTCAGTATTTTACTCCCAAGTGACCATTATGAAGTCTCTTTTAATATTTCTGGTTTCAGCTTTTCAAGTATGACAATTCTGTCCCTGAAACCATAGTAAGTTTTCATGAAGTGACAATTCATTCCAACTTGGAAAATATGGTCATGCCTTCTTCTTCTTTTTTTTTGTCTGTCCATCCATTTAGTGGAAGATTTATTATTTCCTGCAATACAGTGTCCTGTTGAATAGCTATTTTTATTCCATTTAATTTTTTATCTGATGCTGGCCTGTTTCTTGCCATGCAGTCTGTGTATACACCCACATTTTTTCTGGTATTACTATCAGTATCAGATAAAGGACTTCTTGATAGTGTATCAGGTACAATTAGTGCCTGCTCTGGAATGTGTTTGCTACTGGGTTATATCTTCTCATTTTCATCAGAAGTCTTTCATATTATAATGGGGTATTGTAGAGATCATGTGTGTTTATTAGTGGTATAATATTTGTCAAATTTTTCACATGCCCATACACAGCTCAAACACTTTTTCTCAATGTCTTCATGAGCAAATGCTATCATTTTAAAATTTGCATCTATTTCTTGAAATAGAGCTGCTCTGAGACCATGTGTTGTTTGTATCTGCACTAACTACTGAAGGTCTGTTTGGATCATAGTAGGATAGAATAGTGTTTGAGTTTGTAATTCTTATACCTTTTTAAAAGAATTATTTTGTGGGTAATTCCACACAAATACAGTGTCTTTTTTCAATAATTCTCTCATTGGTTGTATTGTTTTAAAGTTTGGTAAGAATTTACCTAAGTATCAGACCATGCCGATTATGCAATGTAATTCAGTTAAATTTGTGGATGCAAGCTGGGTTGAATTCCATCTCCAGAAATGTGTCCCCAAAATATTCCAGTTGTTTTTTGAATTCACTCTTTTTATTAAGCTTGAGTTTGTCGTTTTTGGTCTCAGATTTTGCCCTTTTTCTTTGGAAACTCATATGCTTCTGCTAATTTGTCCAATGTGGGAATGAAAGTTTTCTTTAGTTCTCATGGTTTTTGAGCTGAAAGATAAAATTTCGTTCTTTCATGAACTATATTTCTTTTACGCATGAAGTAAGTGTTATGTCTGGTATATCTCGGAGTTTTAGTACTCGATATGCAGTACACCATTATGTGTGACGTAATGGATCCAAACAGTGGCTTAGTACTTAAATACAATTCAGCTCATTTGCATAGGATACCACACCCTCCTTGAACCAGAGTGGTCATATCCCTTGTTTTTCCTTTCACTACGTCTAATTACTTTTGATTTATATAGTTCTTGTTTTTGCTCCTCTCTACTACTTTTGATTGGCGACCTTGGTCTTTCTTCATCTTCTTCGTCAGTTTTTCTTCTCCACTTATGTCCATTTCTTGTTCATTCTCATCACTATAGTTTTCTCTCTCTTCTTGCTCCTGCATTTCTGTTCTCTGCTCTTGGTCTTCCATCTCCACATCATCTAAATTGATCTACATGAGCCAAAACATACTGACCTTTCTTCTTGATCAAAGCCGTAGTATTGCCTCTCTGCAAAAGAAAATTCGCTTCTTTGGGATTTGCACTTTTGTCTTTCTTGTACCACACTCTCTTCCTGGTGGAGAAAGACATGGTAATGGGGGTTCTAATCTGTCTACTCATGAGGACTGATGGGCTCAACTTCCTCTCCATGTGTAGTATTAACCTAAAACTGAAGAGCATTTTTGTTGGAAACACCTCAATGTTTTCTGTGATGGGTGAGAATGCCTTCACTGTTATTTTAACTGTCTGTACCATCTGTTCTGCAATTCCATTAGATTGAGGATAGTACGGAGGAGTTTTATATGGCACACAGCCTATCCGCCTCAACCATATATGCAAATTTTTGTCTCAAAATTCAGGAGCATTATTTGGCACTAACGTTTGTGATACTCCATTCCTTGCAATTACATCTCTCAAAACCTATATGACTGGACGCTTTCTGGTTGTTAAACTTGATTACTTCTGGCCAACCAGAATACACATGAGAAATGATCCTATGCTACTGACGTGTGTATGGTCCATATGTATTCTAAGCCATGGTTGTGCCACTTTAAGCCATGAATGAAATTCTTTTTTGCCTGAATCTTCTAATTTCACGGCATTTTGGTCATTTATTAATAAATTCTTCAATATCCTTTACATAACCCAGCCACCATGCTTGTAATTTTCATCTTCTGCTTGTCACTGTGACGTTGCAATGTATGCCATCATGTACCTCTCTCAATATGTCTGCCTTTAGCATTTGTGGAACTACTATCACCTCTCCATTGCATATAATTCCATTTTTGATTGTTAAATGATGCCGAATGTTTGTAAATGGCTGCTCCACAATTTAACAATTGTTCCATTTATTATTTTGTGCTTTCTCCATTCTCCAAAAAATTGCAAGGGACTCTTTTTAAATGTTTGAGTAATTTATCTCAGCTGTTGTCAATCTCTTAGATAAATACATTATTGGATGATTTTCCTGCGATAGGATGACAGTAATTGCTTTCTCACTCACATCCATGGTCAACGTTATCTCTTTCTTAGGATCAAACACCTTTGTTGTAGGTTTTTTTTTCATAATTGCTTTTAGCATCATAAGTGTTATTTTGTCTTTGTGCCCATTCAAACTCTTGTTCTTTTTATGCAACTCTCACACTGGTTCAATTAGCTCACTATATTTCAGGATGTATCTTCTATAAAAATTTATCAACCTTAAAAGGATTCCAATTCCTTTTTATTGGTAGGAGTCATGACCTCCATGATCTTTTTTGCTAGTCTTTCGTCAGGTGCTATACTGATTTTCAATATTTGGTTGCCCAAATATGCCAGATTCTTGCAATCAAAGTTACATTTGTCTCTGTTAATAGTTAATCCATTCTTTTTCAATCACCATAATATTTGATCCAGTTTTTGTTTTAACTCTAAACTACTTTCTTTTAACTTGGGTCAGCCTAGTTTGATCCAAAAATTTTTTGGAATTAAGGTTATCTTGCTCCATGTCAACTTGCATGCTTAACATATGGCCATTTATTTTCATGTTTTCTCTACCATTCTTTTGCATATTTACCACAAATACACTTGCTTCTTGATCTTCAGGTGGCTGATTTATTACTCTCTCTCTCCTTTTTTTAAAGAAAAAAATGAGAATAATAAAACCCTCTCTTTTCCCTTCTGCAAACAGTTTTAAAATGATTCATTTTTCTGCATTTAAGACACCATTTTCCCAAGTGCTGGACACTTGAATTTATTCTTTTCATGTGCTGCTTTACAATAAATGCACTTCACTTTGACTTTAGTTACATTCAACCTGTATAACTCTAACTCTTCTCTTGGCTGGTTAAAATCTCTGATTTGCTCCAGCTGCTGTAAATAGTCCACACTTAATTCTAAGTTCATATGGCTGCCTTGCATGCATTCCAGTATTTTTTGTTTATGCTGTAGGTCATTAAGCCCTTCAATTGTTTGTAATAGAATCAACTTGTCTTCAATTGACATGCTTTGAGTTCCTAGTTTCTCAAAATCACAGTGCTTTGCTTGTCCTTTAAGTCTTTGATGTGCATTGTGGTACAGTGGATATCAACTCTGAACAGCAAATCGGGGTGTTGAGTTCGAATTCCACTTGAATTCTTTGCATTCGCTTACGTACAAATACCCTTGGGAAAGGTATTAATCTGTCTCTTCCCTCCAGTTATTGGTTAAAAAATAGGACAGATTTGGTTCTATAGCCTGGGATGGCAACCAGTCTACTGCAGAAAGCAATGGCAACCTACTGTGGGATAATCTTCTACCCAGTTAGTCATGTCTCTTTCAAGACATGATCACCCAAATCGTGTATCACGTATGGCACTTAACTGACTCACATACTGCATAATAGACTCCTTTGGTCGCTGCTTAACTTCTAGAAATTTCATCCTTTTGGCGATGATCAGTCTTCTTTTCAGCCTGATGTTTCTTTTAATTATGCTAACAACTTCCTCAAAAGACATCAGTTCTAATTCCTGTGGGTACATCAATGTGAAGATTTTCTTTAATGTCTTGCACCCCACAGAAGTCATGAATTGAAATTATTTGCTTGTGTCTACCTTCCATTCTTGAGACTTTGAGATTACACACTCTTGCTGTAATCACAAAAGCTTTTATCCAAATCTTGACATATTCCGGATTGTCCAAGCATCCCATTGGCAACACTATTTGTTATGTCTAGTATATCTCTCGGTTTAAGTACTTCATATGTGGTACATTGCTACACGTAACATAATGAAGTCCAAACACTTAAATACAACTCAGCTCATTTGTATAGAATACCACAGTAGGCATTGAATTTTTCATAAAAATTGAGTTGTACACATTTGTGTCTTCTTGTCGTAAGAAAGAAAATGTTTGGAATATATTTTTGACTTTGCTTCCCATGCAATAGATTAATGTACTTACTCGAGTTTTGTTATCTTTTTAAAATTCTGATGCTTTTTTAAGTGTTGAAATCTCTGTAATTTCCAATTTCTCAGATTTGAAAAGTCAAACAGCTCTGGTAGTAGTTAATTTGAACATTTTTTCCTCTTTTTTTTTTTTTATTTGATTTGAATTGGGTCCTGTTCTAGAAAATAATTTTTTCCCTTTAGAAGGAATCCTACTCTGACACCATGTTTCACTGGGCTTAGGGTAGAAAGATATACTATAAAAACTGGCCATTGAAAGGTCAGAGCAACACAGAGACACATATTTGGTAAGACATCTTTTAACCTTCTGTTTTTATCAAAGAAATTTCTTGACCACACAGCCATCATCCTGTCCCTTAGTGTATTAAATTGGTAGTACTAGAGATTATAGTTATTTGCCAATTTTTTGTATATGACATTTACAGGTATAAAAATATCTCCTTATTCTTTTGGCGCCAGTTTAAACTAACACCTACTTTTATATATATATATATATATATATATATATATATATATATTGTGAGCATTTGCTTAAATTTTATATTTTCTTTTTTTTTTTTTGTTGTTGTTGTTGTTCAAGTGAAATTTTTACTTTCAAAAATTATAATTTAAATATATGAAAAGGAGAAGGTGTCCATGGGAAATTGGAAACTTTGATCATTTTTAACTATGGACTAATTTGAGATCATTTATTTTTCTGTCTATTGCAATGTACAGCTAATCGACACTGAAATAAATAAAAGGTATAATTTCTGAATCCTTTACAGAAGAAAATGTTATGAATGGATTACTACAAAACTATTTTAATATGACTACTTATAAGGAATGATTTTGCTTCTATATGCTATAATATGGAGAATAAATCTTAATTATTGATGGTAATGGCAATAAAGTGTTCAAACACTTGTTCCTGTACAATCAATAAGATTAAGTAACATCAAACCTGGTTAGTAACCAGATGAGTAACTGCTTGGAATACCAGATGCTGTAAGCATAGATGTGAAGGTGGTGTAATATATAACAGCTCATAATTGGTAATCAAAGAACCAAGTTTATATTCCAGTTGGGTTTGTTATATTCACATGCATGCAAATACCACTGGGAAAGGTACAAATCCCCTCTTCTCCCCAGCTATGGGTTAATTAGTAAAAAATATTCTGGCTTTAAATAACTTGTAAACTGTTGATAATCCAACCTTATCCATATGTAAAAAAAGGGGGTGGGGGAAATAATGGAAGCATTAATAATAAAAAATAAGCCAACACTTGATATCAACTATGAACACAACCACAATATGCTGTCCATTTTTGTGGCAGGGACAAAAAAAAAAAACAACTACTCCAATCATTGTAGATATACATATATAAAAAAATAAAACAACCTTGATAATGGCTAGGAGAATAGGCAAAATCACTAGGATCTGTACAGTTCTTGTACACTTTATGTCCAGAAAAAAAAGCACATGAACACAAGAAAAATTGAATATAAGCTTATTTCCAGTATCTTGTCAGTCGTCATTAATAAATCTTGTATAAAAGAGATTGCTGCTTAAATACACAATTTAATATATATATATATATATATATATATATATATATATAATGAATAATAATAATTTAATGAATGCACTAGTCATACACAGAAATAAACTTGACCACAATTTTGACCTAAAAATGCCATACTCGTGAAAAGAGAAAATAATTTACTCAGAAGGAAAATTCTTGAGACCATTGCCATCAAATACTACCAAAATATCAATCTATGCCCCTTTTTTTTCTCAATCTCACCATTCCTAATTGAAACATTACTTTCCCAGGACGACATACACAACAGAAATATGAAAAAATTCAACAAAAACAGTTAATTTCCATTATTTTAGGCATCTCATGACATAACATTATACTGCACATGAAAAACTTCTCTTCTAATATGAATTATGATGTTTTTTCAAATATTTAATAATTTCTGTTAATCTAATCAATAATTTGAGAACTTTTTTCTAGTTACTAACAATTTTTTGTGAATAGATACTTTATTTAAAATCAAATTAATTTTATCTCTGACAAAGTCCATCACAGGATGAAGTGAGAAAAATATAGTTTTCCACTTTTTTCTTTATTTAACTATAATATATATATTTATTTATTTTTAACATTATTATTTTTTTTAATTGATACTTGTATTTGAGTGAAAAGTCTGTTTATTTTATTTATATATAGTTAAACAGTATATTATAATTTCCACTGACCAGTTTCTAAATTGTCATATAATTCTGTTATATATATATATATATATATATATATATATATATATTGTGTGTGTGTGTGTAAGGAAAAAAGACTTTAAATGTTCTTAACTATTTTGTGCAGAAAATATTATGGTTTCTTTAAAGTAATGATAGAAATTCCAATTATTTCTGTAGAATTTAATTTTAATATCAGTTATAAGTACACATAAATATACTTATTAAATAAATTTTTATTAGTCATTTCAGCCAAATCTGAAGTTTTTTTTATATTTAGACTTCATTATTATTCTTTTTTTTTCTTTTTTTTTTTTAAATATGACAAAGTAATATTTTGGTTCAAACTTATCAAACTTGAGTCAAGGTTTAATAACCCAACATTATATTCTCTTGGGTTGAACAAATCATTAATCTGATATCACTAAATTAGCATTGCAATATAAAAGCTATTTATCCTTTTGTCCCAATTCATTATGAAACTGGTTGACCTAATAGCATAAAAAGACATCCTTTAGAAAACATAACTCAATTATGGTGTTGCATGGCATATGGTTGTCAAATTAACAAATGTTTCATAATGAGACTCTAGAGTTGAACAGTTTAGTCAGATAATCCACAGGACATTACTTTGAATATTAGTAATCAAAGAAAAATGGTCAACAATTCTCTTTGAGAACAGTGCTTTTTTTTTCTGCATACTTATTGTTTAATTATTTATAGCCATTGTACTCTAGAATTGTTTTCACTTGCTACAATATATTTTACTTTGTTTCTCAATCAAACCTTCAAGGAAATATTTTTTAAAATATGTGGTTTTTAGTTTAGAATATTAGGCCATGGCTAACTTTTGTTTTTAGAGTTGTTAGATGATTATTGGGTTATATATATTTTTTTTTTTTTGGAGTCATTTACAAAGATCATTAAATATTGACCTACTCACATTATTAGTGCAGATGGTTTAGGAATGTAAAAAAATAAACCTAACCAGTTTCACAGGTACTGGGAACTATATGTACCTTGGTGGTCGGTGGGTTAAGTCATGTTTGGCATTTATTAATCAGTTCAAAATTCCTGATTTCTGGACTTAAAAGCTTAGAATTTATGTTAATGTTGTTATTGATTACAAGTAATGTGTACAGAAATTCTTTCATAAATCTTTGTAATTTTACCTATTAATGCCCACACTCCGAAAGAATTATAATACAAATACTTGGTTATTTTTAATAAGAAAAATTATTAGAGTTTTCTATTCAAGAATTTTATACTTTTTCAATAGACAAATGATTTAGTCATCGATAAATTATGTAAAAAAAACAAAAACCTTAAATTTTAGCATTAAATAATCCATAGAGATTGATAGGCTACTAAACAAAAATAGCCAAACCTCTAAGTATATTATAAAAAGTCTACATTGTCATAAGTGAAAACCAAATGAAATAATTGTGAAATTTGTTTTTATATATAATATTTATTCAAAATTTGTTATAACATCACGACAAAGTAGATATTTTTTTAACACCTCCTATGTCTCATCAAGTGACATGTGTATGTGTGTCATGTGGCGTGATATCATAGAACTGCATTACAAATTTACGAACTGCGTCTGCTATTCAGTGACTGCTATCGTTGCATAGCAATGTTTTATGTCAACACAAGATAAAATCATTTTTGATGGTGGATGTCTTTATGTTAACATCCCTGTAACCTCTTTGAAGATGGCTCATGTGAGCTGAAAGCTTAGAACCAACATAATAAAAAAAATATCCAAATATTGGAAAATTTTTGTCTTTATTTTTGCCTGAAATTAAAGCCAAAATACGATGTTTAGAACAGCTCATGATTAAATATAATAGACATTCATTGTCTGTTATATTTAACAATATATGTTTAGAATATGTGTGTGTTAGTCTAAATCCTTGGCTAACAGTTTTGAATGGATAAATCAAACTTGTGTTAAATGCCATTCATGAGTGTGCTGTTGTGTTGAAGGAGACTGAAATTATAAGCAGTGAAAATGTATCATTAATGTGTTTCTCTCACACAGTTTCCTCCCACTTTTTTTGTTTGTTTTGAATATGTGCAACTCTTGATCAGACAGATCAAAGTTAAAGAATGACTGAACTGTTAAGTTATAGATTTATAATCTATTGTGATTAAAGCCAAGTGACCTTTTTTTCCTGGAAGAAAAGGTTAAAACAGAACACTTTTTTTTATTCTTTCAAAAACAAATTTCTTTAGTCAATGAATTTTTACTTTGAAAAAATAACAAAACGCACATACATGCATACAAAAAACAGTCACATATTTGTAACAGCTGTATGAAATCAGTTTAAGTTAACATTTAGTTCAAAATTCTCTCACAATACTTCAAATTTAAAATGTTTTCTGCCTCTCTTCTCTCTCTCTTCTCTCACTTTTTAATGTCTGTTTTTCTCTCTACCTTGACTTGGTGTAATGATTAGCAAGCTTGTCTCACAAAATCTATTACAATTGTGTAGTGAGTTTGATGCTCACTGGATACTCTATACTTTTGGGCTTGTGCCACATTTAAGCAGCACTTAGAAAATCAACTCTGTCTGTCTGTCTGTCTCTGGTTCTTTCCCTTCTGGTTTTTCATCTGTTATTCTGTCTCACTCTCTGGTCATTCGGTCTCTGTCTCACTCTCTGGTCATTCGGTCTCTGTCTCACTCTCTGGTCATTCGGTCTCTGTCTCACTCTCTGGTCATTCGGTCTCTGTCTCACTCTCTGGTCATTCGGTCTCTGTCTCACTCTCTGGTCATTCGGTCTCTGTCTCACTCTCTGGTCATTCGGTCTCTGTCTCACTCTCTGGTCATTCGGTCTCTGTCTCACTCTCTGGTCATTCGGTCTCTGTCTCACTCTCTGGTCATTCGGTCTCTGTCACTCTGGTCATTCGGTCTCTGTCTCACTCTCTGGTCATTCGGTCTCTGTCTCACTCTCTGGTCATTGATTCTCTGTCTCACTCTCTGGTCATTCGGTCTCTGTCTCACTCTCTGGTCATTCGGTCTCTGTCTCACTCTCTGGTCATTCGGTCTCTGTCTCACTCTCTGGTCATTCGGTCTCTGTCTCACTCTCTGGTCATTCGGTCTCTGTCTCACTCTCTGGTCATTCGGTCTCTGTCTCACTCTCTGGTCATTCGGTCTCTGTCTCACTCTCTGGTCATTCGGTCTCTGTCTCACTCTCTGGTCATTCGGTCTCTGTCTCACTCTCTGGTCATTCGGTCTCTGTCTCACTCTCTGGTCATTCGGTCTCTGTCTCACTCTCTGGTCATTCGGTCTCTGTCTCACTCTCTGGTCATTCGGTCTCTGTCTCACTCTCTGGTCATTCGGTCTCTGTCTCACTCTCTGGTCATTCGGTCTCTGTCTCACTCTCTGGTCATTCGGTCTCTGTCTCACTCTCTGGTCATTCGGTCTCTGTCTCACTCTCTGGTCATTCGGTCTCTGTCTCACTCTCTGGTCATTCGGTCTCTGTCTCACTCTCTGGTCATTCGGTCTCTGTCTCACTCTCTGGTCATTCGGTCTCTGTCTCACTCTCTGGTCATTCGGTCTCTGTCTCACTCTCGAGTTTTTCTTTCACTTTCTCTCTCTCTGGTTTCTTTGTCTCTCTCTCTCTCTCGTGTCTCCCTTTGTTTTTTTTTTTCTTCTGTGTCTCTTTCTTTCTCTCTCTCTGTTTCTTTCATCTCTGTGTGTGTGTGTGTGTGTCTCTCTCTCTCTTTCTTTCATCTTTCTCTCTTTCTTCCTCCACCACAAAAAACCCGTTGAAATTAAAACTTTGTATTATTACTATTTGTGAAATGTTAGTGTTCGTTCAGCTGAAGCTCTAAACTCTCTCCATCAGTGTTTGTTTTTCTGCTACTTATTTTGCTTTATCTGGAGAATTCTGTGGGCAAGTGACAATGTTATTCAGTGTGTGTGTGTGTGTGTGTGTGTGTGTGTGTATAGACACTTTGTGTTTCTTCAACGATTGCTTTGTCCATTGTTGATTCTAAAGCATTTTGATTCTTCTCTTCTACAGATTCACAAGAAACAACAAAAATGATGATTTTAATGGAACCCTCTCAGCATGCAGAAATCCCTTATTTTTCATTCCTTTGTCAAAGTGTAGGAACATTTGCATAAATTAAAATTTGTTATTATTTTGAGAAGAGAAAGTAGTTAATATTTTTTAGAGTTTGCTGAGTGGATTTTAGTTATTGTTAAAGGTAAATATTTATTAAGCTTCATATTGCACCCAAAGATGATTCATACCTACAATAGTTGTATACACTTGAATATTTCTTGAAAATAAGGACTTTGGTCATTTCAGAAAAGTAATTATTTTTTATTAAAATTTTATTAATTAAAAAATATATAATCACTCGTACTGCAATGGGACAAAGAATATAGTGCATTAAAATTTAATAAATTCCCGGTTGCACCTTTAGTATGAACCCACATTAGGAAATACACAATCTGCAATGAAGAATGACTCGGTATTGAATTGTTTTGTTGCAACTCAGAGAGAAAGAGAGGCTCCACAGACTTCAATTGACAAATGAACATACAATGTTTTTAATGTTTTTTTATTTTTTTTTATTTTTAAGTACTATAAAAAGTTAACATTATTATGGTATTGTAGTTTAAACTGAGATACACATATGTGGCCTGGGTTTTATTACAATGATACAGAAGTGTAGTTGTTTTTATGTACTGTGTCCTTGCAGGTTTTGGCCAACTATATCTCTCCACAACTCCCTGTCCTTTGTAGTGCTAAGCAATGTTTGACTCTTTACCATTTACTGCTGTGCCATTCATTTGTACAAGCTTGTTTAGTAAGTTACTTGATCTTTTCTTTTGCTCCTCAATATGTCTTTTGAGAGTTAAATTCTCAAAGACATCTTTCCAAAATGGTGTCCTGTAAATTTTGACAAATTCTTTCTAATTTTAAGTTTAAATATCCTCTTTAGATTCTATTTTCCTTAAAGCTTCCTTGTTGTTCACATGTTTTGTTCATGGTATTCTCAGCATTCACTTATATGATAATTGTTTAGAGTCTTACATGATTTGTGAAGAAATTGTCCAGCAATCACTGTCACATAGGTGGATTGATATTGCATACCAATTCAGCACACATTTTTAGTTTTTTTTTTACCTTTTCATAGTATCTTTTGCTATTTCAATGTGATTTTGGATTTTAACTCTACATTTTCCTTTGTCTTTTAAAACACTGTCCAAATATTTAAATTTCCACATTTGATTGATTTTTGACATCTGCAGTTTACAGCTCATATCTTGAGATATTTCTTTTGCTGATAACCATGTATTCTATTTTCTTACAAGTGATGGTTATTTCTTTTCTTTATTACCTGCAGTTTTTTTCTGTATCTACCATCAACACGGTGTCATCTGTATATTTTATGTTAAGATTTTACTCAATGACAATAATTTCTGGTATAATTCTATTTCTCTTAGAATTGCTTCTACCTTCAGAAAAATAGATACTCATTAATTTTGTTTATGTATCTTAAAAGTAGATCACAAAATCGCAAGAAATATGTAATATCACAATCTCATTGTTTAGAGAAACTTAAATATCTAATGTTTTTTCAAAACTGAGTTACAGGATATTCATAGAAAAACTCAAACATTTTTACAGCTTGATTACCTATGTAGAGATCTGTGAGCCATATAGTAGTAGTCATAGTGTAAAAATGTTGTTCTTTTTGAGATAATCACTTTAAGTTTTGATTTCCAACCTTAAAAATAAAATATTACAAGTAATTTCCGTTTTTGGGAACATTTTGTTATAATGAATGCAATATCCTAACTACTAATATCCTAACTACTAATATCCTAACTACTAATCAAATGTGGCAGTTAAAAATAAATCTGGAGTGCACTAACATACCTTAGTTTTTGTAGCAGTCATGTACATGGAAGATTAAAGGTAAATGGTAGCATACACAGTGAGTTAAAGGAAAAATGTTGTTCTCTTCAGTGACAACATAAGGCCACATAGTGAGAATAACACAGGAAAAAAATCTTTGGGGCTTAATTGGTCTATTCTACTTCATCAATCATATTTACCTGACATTGCACCAACCAGCTATTATCTTTTACAATTGCTGCAAAAAGAATTGATAGTGAAAACTTTCTTTAATGAAAAACAGGTTACACTATCTCCATTTCTATTATAAGATTTGTTTTTAGTGATGATATTCCAGGTAATAATTGGGTTGGTGTTGTTTTTTAATTGTAAATAATATATAGATAAAGCAGTACTTTTACTGTATTTCCTATTGGTTAGACAACTTATAATTATTGACACAATATTTTCACTTATTTTCTGTGGCTCCAAAATTTTGGAATTTCCATTTTGAATTCATATTCATTGAGTTAAAATTTGTTTCTTGTATTTCTTTTAAAATTCATCATACAAAGATGCTTCACTTCACTTCAAAATATTTGTATAATTTTTTGTCTTACTAATTTTGTAAGGCAAAAATTATGATGCTGAATTTCACAATTAGATATTTGAATATATTTTTGTAATATCTTGTTTCATCAGGATGTAGACAACCATGGCTCTCTGCTGATTCTGTTCGTCTTGGGAAAGACAGTGATGTCCCATTGCCTTCTCTGACTAGAGATACTTAAAACATAACAAACACTAGAGACACAAAGTCTTAAGAATTACATGCCTATTATAACAAATTTAGTAATTTAGTATAGGAGATAAGGAAATTGAATATAAAATAGCTGGTGTGAGGTGTTGTTTCACCCAACTCTGCAAATTATTATAAAACCAAAACATTTAGCTAAAAACTCAAGCCATGTTTTAAATAGCCTTGTCAAATTGAAACTTTCTGTTGTAACCCAAAATATTAGGAAAAACAAAATATAACAAATACAGTTAAATATAATTTGAAATAACAATGTTAATTTTTTTTAATCTCACCTACCAGGATACAGCAGGATTGGGTGGAAAAACAAATTACTGTCTACACATGGTATGTTGTCCAGCAGCCATGTTGTTGTTGCTTTCCCCTTTTTTTGTGAAAAGTCAATGAATCGTTAGAGGAGAGTTGTCTTCCCTGATACCTCCCCTTTTTAGTCTTTTGTTCATATGATTTATTTTGGGAATTTATTTGCAGTCGATAGGGTTTTCTCCAAATCAATATGATTTCCTAAGTACCTGTTTTGGTGTAGTCCTAAGATTATTCTTTGGTATATTTTGGGAACATTCTGGAGGGAGTTTGAAGGTGTCCAGTAGGTAAAGTGAAGTTTGATTGGTCTCTGGAAGGTGAGATAATTGTAGTTTGCATGTCGAACCCAAACTGTAGACTCTATATCTACATCATTTGTAACAGTTCCAGAATGACGTAGAATGTGCCCTTGAATCCATTTTTCTTTGTCATTGCTGTAGTCTTTAGCAAGTATGGATTGTCCTGGTACATGTGTGTTTCCCTGCTCTATGATGTTGGTTAAATTGTTTCTCCATCACCATGTCCCTTTTTTGCGAATGTTTTGGAGTAGAATGGATGACATCCATATGCAAATGAATTTTACTATTCATCAGTGCTTCTGTTGGTGAGTTACCACCAGGTATGTTGGGATTTGGTGTAACTCTGTAACCGCTGAGGAATATTTCTTGTGTGGTTCCCTCTCCTCTGTTTTTATGAGTGCCCCCTTAAAAGTATCTACAAAGTGCTCCACCTGTCCATTTGATTGTGGATGCAAAGGTGGTGTTTTAATATGCCGAATGCCATTAAGTGCACAGAAATTTGAAAATGTAGCTGATGTGAATGCAGTGCCATTATCAGAAACTAAAATCTGTGGGATTCCAAAGCTACTGAAAATCTATTTCGGCTTGAAAATTGTTTTATCTGCAGTGATGTGACTCATTTGAAAAATTTCTGGCCATTTACTGTAAGGATCAATAAATATAAAATAACAGTATCCATTGATAGGTCCAGCAAAATCAATGTGAAGGCATGATCAGAGTGGTTCAGAGATAGGCCACCAGCTCAATGTGTAGTTTTCTTGGGAGATTTTGTTTGCAGTTGGTACATGTACATGCCAATTCCTCCAACTGCTTATCCATGTTAGACTAATAGGCATAGCTGCATGCTAGGGTTTTCATATGGCTAATACTTTGATGACCATAATGAAATTGCTTGATCACTCTGTCCTGTCATGTGGATGGGACAAACACGCGCTCAGTAAAACAAAAAGACAATCATTAATTTTTGACAATGAAGCTCGACATTGAAAGAAAGGTTGAATTTTCTTGTTTGTGTATACTTTTGGCCATTTTTTAAAAGGGAAGTGCATTACTTTTTGTAGAACTGGATCGGAAGCTGTGGCTTCTTGGATCATTGTAGAAGTGACTTTTATAGTAGATGCAAATACTGAAATGATTTCTGGATCCAGGGATACTACTGCAATAACAAAGTCCTCTGGTACTTTATTTTGTATTGCCATGAACCTAGATAGTGCATCAGTATGACCAATTGTATCAATTCTGTTATACTTTATAGTAAAGTTATAGTCCATTAGTGTAGTTGCCCATATTTTGCAGAGAGTTTTCTGTATACACAGGAATACCTTTTTCTGGATCTAAAAATACTGAGAAGCTTGTGGTTTGTGATCAGAATGAAATAACACCCATACAGCATTTTATAGACCCGTTTTATGGCAAAGACTATTGCGAAGGCTTCCTTTTCAATTTGGCTATGGTTGCATTCTGCAGGTGTCAGTGATTTAGATGCATGAGAAATTGCTTTTTGGCTGCCATTAGGAAAATATGAGAAATGACAGCTCCAATGCTTCATCTGAGACTACAACAATATCCATGGATGAGTTGTAGTGTGTCAGCAAAAGATTTGAAGAAAGTAAGAACTTTAACTTTGTAAAAGTTGACTGACATGCATCAGATAAGATCTTTTCAAAAGATTGAGAGGTGCATGAACTCTGTGAAGTTCAGGCAGAAAAGCACTGTAGAGGCTAACCAAGCCAAAAATGTAATATCTTTTACATTTGTTGGTGTCAGCATATTTTTTATTGCTGAGGTATTTTCTAGGTCAGGTTTTCTATCATTTTTGTCAAATATAAAATCAAGGTATTTAATTTTGTCACAGAAAAATTTACACTTTTCAGCTTAAACAAGGAATCCATATTGTTGCATTTAGCTGAAAACAAAAAATAAACGCTGTGAAAGTTCATCTTGGGATATAGCTGCAATGATGATGTTGTCAATAAATGCTACAACTCCAGTCAGTCTGTTCAGCATGGCATCCATTGTTTGCTGGAAGATGGCTGGTGCTGGTTTGACTCCGAAACTATGGCAGTTAAATCAAAACAAAACCTTGTGGGTATTGATAGTAAGGAGATCCTTAGATTCCTTTTCAACTTCTAGTTGGAGAAAAACATCGGAAAGTTCAATTTTTGCAAAGAAATTTCCATCATTTAATTTAGTAAAAAGATCCTCTGGAACTGGCAGTGGATACTGATTTGTCTCCAAAGAATTATTTAAATCAGTTGAATAGTCAGCACATATCTGAACTTTTTCATTTGCTTTTTTTATGACTGCAATAAGAGCTAACCATTCAGAATAATTTGTAGGCTCTACTACACCCTATTGCTGAAGATGTTGAAGTTCTTTTTCAACCATATCATTTGCAGCAGGAGGCACAAGTCGTTTTGGTTTAAAAATTGGTTGAGAGTCCTCTTTTAATTTCAAAATTGTCTTTTAGTACAGTAATCAAAACTCCTGAAAAACATCATTGAACTTATTTTTAGTTTGTCCATAAAATGTTTTTCAATATTTGAAACATAAGACTGAAAATGTGTTCAACACAGACTGGAGAGGAATTTCAAAAAGATTAAGCTGTTCAATCTAGTTGAGACCAATTAAATTTGATTCAGAATTTTTTAGCAAGATAGCATACACTCGAAAATAACTCACTAGTGAGTTATTTTCGAGTGTATGCTATCTTGCTTCTCATTATGTGATCTATTGCAGACAAACATGCTCTCCAAGTAATTTCCTAGATGACTGGGATATTAATGTAATATTTGATGCTGTGTCAAAATGGAAATGAACTGGTTTGTTGTTCACTGAAACAACAATATATTTTCTGTTGCTTTTATAGCCCCCCCCCCCCCCCCAATGTTGTGAAAACTGAGTTTTTGTGTTGACTTTCTTTTTCATTTTTTAAGGATTTTCTTGTGGATTGGACTTTCAGAATTTTTTATTAAATTTGCATTACAAAAATATTCTTTATGTCCAATCTAGTGGCAAACATTGCACTTATGCTTCTTAAATGGGCAAAAAAGTGTGTAGTGCCAGTTACCACAAAACCAAGAAGTTGATGGAGGCTTCTTTTCTTTTGTTGCTTAGATGTTTCCTGTTAACGATGGGATGTTTGGTTTTTGTACTAACATGGTGTCTATTTTAATGCTTAAAAAATTGTTACATTCAGTTGTTAAAGCTTGAATTGTGATGTCTTTATCCTGTTCCAATTTGGAGAGTAGTCTTGTTCGAATATCACTGTGTGATTCAGATGTTAGTCCTGAGATAAAGATCAAACATTTAAACTGCTCATCTGTGAGGGAATTTAGTTTAAATTTTTCACATTCTTGATTTAGGATAGCAGCAAATGTTACATAATTGTCTTCATAATTTTAAACAATTAAACCTGGTGACTGTGTTTTTTTTTTTTTCAAAGATTTCTTTTAGCAGTTCTGCTGTTTCTGTAAATGTGAATTCCGTTGGCTGCTTTGGTAGGATGTAATTTGTGTAATGGTTGTGTTCCTGGATTCCCAGTTTTCGAATTAGTAGACATATTTTCCAATGTTTGTCTTTCTGTGAAAATTCATTTTGGAAAATTTCTATCCATCTTTTGTACCACAAAGCAAAAGTTTTCCACTTTCATTGTCCTAATTGAATTTTATTATGTTTTTAGTGATGTTATCCACAGAATTTGTGTTCAAATTCCTTCCTCCTTTTGAAGTTTCCAATTGGTGATTGAATTGTTGATTGAACTGTTGAGTTATCATAGTCAGCAACTGCTGTTGTAACATTTGGAACTGTTCTTGCTGTTGATTCAATATCTCTTTCAGTATGTCTGATGATACTGCCATTTTTGTGAGTTTTTGTTTATCTTGTCCTCGTTGCCAAAAACTTGTTGTAACCCCAAATATTAGGAACAAGAAGTTCATTCAGAAATATCTAAATTGTGAGCTGTATATAATCTCTTTCTCAGATTAATAGTGGCTTCAAATGGAGCTTGTAAGTTTTAATAAAGACAAATTATCTTTGAACTTCATCGCCTGGCATTATAGAAACACAAAGAACTGTTTCAAATAACAGAAATCACATCACTTTAAGTCTTTCAAAAGCAGCAAGAACTAAAATGGATATCACATTTAACTCTAAGAAAATAATGACATAATCAAAATGTTGAAGTTTCACATTATTTCAAACAAATAATTAGGAAGGAAACCCCTATCAATAGTGCTAAGAGGGATAACAATAGACTTAAGAAACCCATTTTCCTGAAAAATTGTTTTATTATAAAGATTTCAACCAAAAGAAGCATTGGTTACTCAGACAGTGAATGCTGAATGTTTCCATATCTGAAAACATCTATTATTACTATTAGGGATGAAGAGAACAGCATTCAATTCCCCCACCCCATTGTGACAGGATATGGCACAAGGCTGATTTAAAGTGGGAGCTTAAGTGTATGCACATGGGCCAATAACAAAAATTGTCTGGTCCCCACAATTAACATTGCATTAGTTTTGATATTCTATTGACCCTCTTTTTTTGGGGCAATGAGGAAAGTGCTGCTGTGTAGGGTTGGAATCCCTGGGACCAGGCATCCCTCATCTATTTGTAATGTTCTGTCCAAAGAGAGAATTACAATTCATAGCAAAAAAATGTAGTTTGTCTACCTGAAGTTAGGTACTACACTTTGATTCAAGCCCAATGAGCAAGAGAACTCTCTGATATGAAACAGGTAAAAATGAATCTTTATTATGTATTCACATTTGTACAAGATGACAAAAACAAGGAATTTGTTATATATTCTTTGATAATCATTATCTTATTTTATTAATTCCTTAATAAATCATGGAAGTGGAGGCAATGCATTTGTTGATTGTTCTTTGTAAAGTGGATATGAAAGAAAGCTAATAGTATTATTTTTATTATTTTTTAAAAGTATTTTTATTGCATTTATGCCAAGACCTTGTTTATTTTCTCTTATATCGATAGACTCAAGTTATTTTTTTTATTATTATTATTTTTTTTAAATCATATCACCCCGGGTAAGGCGGTAACACCACTGAAGCGCAGGGGGCTACGTAGGAGTGAAAAGATTGGAAAAGAGAAAGCCGGAGACCACATTCTAAACAAGGGATGAGCCTCTTCACCTGTTCAATAGACGTGGGTGGAGGAAAAAAACCCTTCAAATTAGACATGAAAGTTAGAAATTATACAAAAACAGGCAAAATAAAAGAGGATAAAAATAAATAAAAAACAAAATGGCTTAATTTTTACCATATTCAAGAAGACAAACGCATGTGCTACTACAAGCAAATTTAAAATTCTTTTATACTTTTGGTAACAGTTTTGGTCAGGGGCGTTAATAGGGTGGCCAATGGCTATGGGCTCGCTACTTGTGTTCTACTTCTCTCTAAATAAGTTTTTACTTTTCAGTGTTTTCTCACAATTTTGCATGTGCTAAAGTACGCATATTAAATATTAATGTGCATAAATAAAGGCTATAGTTGTGAAATCATCTTTTATATATGTCATTGAATGTGCTTTCTATAACAACCTAAAAGTTGTAATATTTACCTGATAAAGCATTTTACACTTGTCACCTGTAACTGACATATATCCTGAATAAAAATGTGATTAATCTGGATAATCCATTAAGTCATTACAATAATCCACTGTAAGAGTCTAGTCAACTGTTAGATAATTATAGTTGAATTAACTCTTCAGATGCTTAAATCATTAGCATTAAATCTGTATTTCTAATCGACAATAAATTTGAGTAATTGAACTCCTTAACTGAGCTGTATTATTTTTTTTTTATAAATTACTCATTTAAGTTTGACAAAAAAAATGTATGCATATTTAAATAATTTTTATGTAATGCTTATGGTACAAAATATTGATCAAAATATGAAGAAATACATTATATTGCTGCCACATATATTCTGGGGCTCCTGCTATATATTTAGAGATCCTTGATAAAATCCGAAGAAGAATCTGCAAAAATCATTAGTCCTGACCTGACATCTCTGCGTCAATCATTTTCCCACCACTGTAATATAGCTTTTCTGTGCCTTTTCTATATATACTTTCATGGTAATTGTTCTGATGAGCTTTACTCTATGGTACCTAGATTCTATGAATGTAAGCACATTGCTAGACTGATAAGTTACATCTAGCCATATGCTAACAATTTCTTTCCTCACATTTTTCACTTGTGAAACTCTATTCCGGCTCCTTATTTTTCACTCAACTTTGATCTGCAAAAAGTAAGATACAATGCCAGTCATTATCTTCTGTCGTAATTTTTGTTCTTTTATTGTTCTCTTACCTTTAATGTTTTTATTACATTGTTTTACACTAGTAACCACCTGCAAGTTAGTAATTTTGTTGGCTTGTTTTTAGGTGAAAAGATTAAAATATATGAAACATCTGTAGAGACAATATTGATTACTAAATAAAATTTTTATACTTAATTTAATGTGTTGATGTAAAAAGTTTTCTCCTTGTCATCTCTTGGATTTTTCCCCTTTTATATATATATATATATATATATATGTGTGTTTTCATTCCTTGAAAAACTTTATTAAGGTAAGTGTAGATATTTTACTTGGTAAGCAATATTAATGTTGTCATATATATATATATATATATATATATATAGATAGATAGATAGCATAATAATTCACGTATACTGTCTTAATATGTATCGGAAAAACTATTAAAAAGTTGTAAACTGCAAATGTTTACTGATAGATTCTGATTTTAGTTCCACATACTCACACAGAAAGAAAGAAAAATACTGGATTTTAAAATTAAATACATATAGGCTAGGGTTAAATAGGGACTTAGGTATTTTGAATCTTTATAAATATTTTAATAGTTAAACATTTTTTAGATACACTTAAAAAATTTTTTCTTTAAAACAACATTTAAAAGTATTACAGTAAGATTTACATTTAAAAATATTCAGACTCTGTTGCTTTCTGCATCATGTGATGGATGCTCCTTGCGACGGATGCTTCTAGTTTAAATTTTAAAATCATCTGTTTCTGATAAAGGCTGAGGCTGGTCTGAAATATCAAATATATATATATATATTATAGAAATAAATAAATAAATACTGTCAAAAAAAATACATTTTTAACTTACAACATTTTAGTAGTTTTTCCTATATATATATATAATGTTCAAAGTTAGCAGTAAATAAGTGTTATTGGTGAAATTTTATTGATTTCGCTATTGGATGATGATATTTGAGTCATGGCAATGATGTGTAAAAAAAATATCATCACCCTAATGTCCTCCAAGGCTTTGGCAGCACACCTCCACTCAATTGTCAAAATTTTTGATGTCTCTGCATGGTTGCTCCTTGATCTCCCCAATATGCTTTATCTTATCCTTCTGCTGTTTAATTGTTGGTGGCATGGACCTTACTTTTGAAATGACCCTAAAGGAAGAAATGTAAAGCTGTCAAGTTGCACGATCAGGGTGGCCAATTGACATCACTGTTTCAAAAGATGATCTAACCTGGGAACTTCTCATTCAATAAAGCATTGGCTTTTTGGCATGTGTCACCGTTCTGTTGGAATCACAAATCTTTAACATCCATAGCATTCAATTCAGGCCATAAAAAGTTTATTATTATGGCACAGTATTGCTTGCCTGTCACCATAACAGATTTCCCAGCATCAATTTTTGAAGAAATACAGCCCAATGATTTCGCTAGCAAAAAATACACTCCAAGCAGTAACCTTTTGTAGATACAGTGGCTTTTCAACAATTTTCCTTGGATTTTCATCAAATCAAATGTGACAATTCTGCTTATTAAAAATTCCATCATAATGAAAATGGGCTTCATCATTAAAAACACGAATTGCCCGAAATGCATTTCTGTTTGAACATTTCCATAATAGGCTTTGAAAACTAACACATTTTTTGATTGTTAATCTTTCCATGATTGTAGTTGTTAAATTAGAAAGAAATTTAAAAAAAATTATTAGATGTTTAAACTTAATTGACATCTAAAATCAGTCCAAGTTATTGGAACACCCTTTATATAATGTGTGTGTATGTGAACAGTAATATAAGGGTTACTTAAGTTTTCTACAAGAATTAGTACTCGAGTAGCTTAAATATTTATTATTGCATCTATCTAACAAATAGAAAGACATTTCTATATAACTAAACTAGTAGAGTTCTTGAGTAGTGTATAAATATAATGCATTTATTAAATTTTGTTTCATTTATCATTTTTCTTGCTTAAGCTACACTGGTGTCCATAGTGGAGTTGCTTAAGATTTAGTCAAATTTGAGTTGAGAGTTTATAAGTGAGTTGTTTATTAAAAATAAAAAAATTGTGTCAAACTATCCACTGAAATTTAATTTTAAAGAGTTAGGAACATTTATCACCTCCAGACAACACTGGCTTTCCAATATGTATTTTTTGATTTCATTTTTTAAATTTTATTAACAATAATATTGATTAACTTTTTTTTTTTTTTTTTTTTTTTTTTCTAATGGGTAAATATTTGATTGTGGAGAATTTTACCAAAATGTTGAACCTTTGAGGACAAGTTTGTGTTTCTTTTATCTCTTTTACAAACTTATTTATTTGCTAGTTTTCTGTCTCTTTTGTGTGGAGAGTGGTGGCATTCACTCGAGGTAAAGAATTAATGCTTGTGTGTGTGTGTGTTTCTTTATTGTAACTAGAAAGATTGGGCAACATGGTATCTTGTGACTAAGCATAGAACAAAAAAGTTTTCATTTTGGGAGGATATTCTCTTCTACCCTTATTTCATAAATAGCTGCTTGTTTAAAGGACACCAATTATTGAAAGCTGAGATACTCTGAATGAAACAGACTTGTTTTCTGGATTATTTATTTTTTATTTTTTGCTTTATAGTTATTGTGTGTATGACTGTAGTCAGAAGAATGAATTTAAAATATTTCATTCTGAGGTTGTTATTTCTAATCAAAGAAAATTTGGAAAAATTAAATTAACTATAATTGTTTTAATAAAACATATTTTTATAATTTATGAAATAATTTTTCTTTGTATATTTTTTACATTTTTTTTTACAGGATTTTGTGCAAGTTTACTAAATTCAACTGAGTATTTCTAATTATATGAAAGATCTTAAACTTTTTTTTCAATTCATTGAGGTGAAGTGAAAACTGTCAAATATTTACTGTCTCAAGTGGTCAGCGAAATTTTTAGATGAGTTGCAACAAAGATACAAACATGTCTGTCTAGTTTGTGAAATATATTAGATTTTACATTTACTTTTATCATGCTATATATTACATACACACTCCTAAAATAGCAGTTTGGTAAGTTTTTTAACTATATATTTCTCATTAAAAAGTACTCAATTTTTATTTAAAATAACAAAGAAAAGATCTACATTTTTATAATCAATTGACTTAAATTTGGATGTGAATTTGAGGTGGAAAAAATGTATCTTTTGAGCTGAGATTTTTTTATTTTATAAAATCATACAAAGACATAAGAAGATTAAAGATTTTAAGTTAGGGAGTCTATTTTGTCTGGAATATATTTGTACAAATTTTTATTTTTCTCTTTTTATGATTCAGAAAATTTATTTTTTTAATAGAATGGAAAAACTGTTTTTCTTCCTCTCTCACACTCACTTTTTCCTTTCTCTCTCTCTCTCTCTCTCTTTCCCTTTTCTCCCTCTCTCTTTCCCAATAAGAAGGAAAGTTTTCCTTTTTCCTCTGAAAAGGAAGATTTGTAACTAATTCAGCAATGAACTAAATGAAAGTCAGACTTGTCTAGAAACTAAGCTGTTAATAAATTGACTCCCTATTTGTTGAAGCGTCTTTATTCATTGCAACTTCAGCATAAGACATTCAAATAACAGAAAGCATAATGCAGTAGAAAGTACATTAAAAAACAACAAAGCAACAAAAGCTACTGAAATCCTTGGAATAATTAACAAGAACATTCCATGCATACAACCTCTCCCCCTTTCCTAATGATATCCAAATGCTGGATGCTGTTGTTACAATAACACCATCACACTGTAACCCTACCACAAATTGCTTCATCTTCAGTCATCATCGATCAGTCTCCACAATGCCCCACTGTCTGAATGCAGACTTATTTGCAGTATTGTGTGTGTGTGTGTCCTAAAACTGTAAAAAAACAAAACAACAAAAAAAAAAAGACAGGTTCTCCTGAATCCCAAAATCAAATCTTAAAGGATGGGTGGTGAGGTGCTGCAAAAACTTGTTTGGGTTTTGTTGTGAATTCTCTAGTTTTTACCTTGTATTTCCC
Organism: Ascarosepion bandense; assembly: GCA_037127315.1. Taxonomy (NCBI): domain Eukaryota; kingdom Metazoa; phylum Mollusca; class Cephalopoda; order Sepiida; family Sepiidae; genus Ascarosepion; species Ascarosepion bandense. Next base: position 1,632,127 of record JBBBDQ010000904.1, read on the forward strand.
TCACTCCAGTCTTAATGGATCGGAAACTGGAGGTAGTGTGGGGCTGAGTTTAAAATTTCCACAGGCTCTGGCTGAAAATGTATAATTACTCAGGATCAGATTATGTTTTTCTGTCATTCATTTGTGTCTGTGTGCATGTATTGAGAAAGTAGGAACTTTATTTTCCAGTTTTATCTTGTTTGGTGAAAATTAGGGAAGAAAAATGAACATGGCAATTTAATATAAGTATTAATTGGGATGGATAATATCTTCAAGGCAAGAGTTTAAAGAAAAATGGCATTGGAATAAAAACAAGTTATAATATTGAACTATATCAGTTATGTTACTTTTTTAGAAATTTCATAAATGAATAATAAATGGAATAAAACTGATTTTTAAACTTCAATAAAAAGAAAAAACAATCAGTTTGAAATTTTGACATTTATTTTTTTTATAAGCTACTTTGTGAAATTATCTTGCATGTTTAATGACAGACGCATTTTCTTTTACTGATTTGAGCATTATTCTAAATGTAGAATTTCACTATATTTTCATAATTTTATAAAATAAATTACCAGAAAGAGTTTTTTTTTTTTTTTTCAAGTCTCAAAGATATATTTTATTCTATTATTTATTTTTTGCTAATTATTTTTTAAAGGTTTATCAGTAGAATAGTTCATTATTGTAATAAACTTTAATTGGCTCATCTTGGCATCACGGTATTATTTTTATTAAAGACTTGGAACTTTTTTGTGTGAATAGCGGGGGGGGGGGGGCTAATACACATGCTATCCTCATTGGTAGAGAGAAAGGTTAGGGTGGAGACTAAAAAAAATTATTTTCCTCAGACATCATACATGAAAGAGACTTAAATGAATGAAGTTTCTGATAGTTTCATTAAGACATGCATTTTATCATTATAAAAGGTCTTTAAGTTTTATTCTAGAAATCCTAAATAAAAATAGATAAGTTTTCTTAATTATATTTCTTTTGAAAATATGAAATAAATTTTTTGTATTTCTGAATATTAGTTTGCAAAATTATCAAAGCAAATTCTTTGGTCTTAAAGATAGAATTTCCATTTTTGTGTCTAATATTTTTGCTAATTTTTGTTAATTCTAAACTTCCTATTAAATATTTTGCCACAATTTTCACCCTTTACACATAGAATATGTAGGCAAACTGTAAGATTTTAATGGCATTGATAGCTTTTGCTTTTCTATTAAGAATTAAGTTTTGCTAAAGTTTTGTATTTTGTTTAAATCCTTAAGCAAAAAGAGCAATTTTGTTATTAAAATCTTTCATGAATTACACTTCTGCTTGCAAAATATTTCATTTTATTTCTGTGGCTGTTATTTATATTATGTGATTGTTAAGCCATATAGATCAGAAATAAAGAATAATAGACAACATATTTAAATAATCTGACAAAATCTTATTTAAAAGAATAAAAAATTGTATTTAAAATGTTCAGATGTCATTTTTTCAGAATCTGCTTCATGTAAAATCATTGTATGTCATACAATTAATACCTGTATTTACTTTGATACAAAAATCTCTGAAAGACAAAAGAAGCAGAAATTTTTTTTTTTAAATGATTAAAGATATACAGAATAAAAATGTATTTATTTTTAGCAGTTCATAATGTTTGCTTCTTTTTCTCCACACTAGTGTTTAGATGAGGCTGACATTCTCAAAGCCAGAATAATGTGAATAAACTAACAATAAAGTTGAAAATTAAATAGTAATGTGGTTTCCATGCTTCATTAATACTTGCATCATGAGCAAAAAGATGTAAATAGTGAGAAATGGCTTGGGGAGTATGTCCCAACAGACAAAATATTATAGAAAATATAACGTCTGACCCTAATTGTGTTAGTTGGAGGTGTAGATAGGGGGAATAAAATTTAGTTGTATCAAAGCTTTTTGCATATTGTGACTTGGTTCTCTCTGGCATATCATAAAGTAACCATTTTGACTGGAGTTGCTTCCCTTGAGATTTATATATTTTTCATGATAAAGTACTTCAAGTAGCACATAATTTCTACCTTGATGGGATAAGAATCTTTTCAATATAAATTTCAAAATGTCATCATCAGAGCTGATATCAGGCTCAGTTTTATGTGTATATACATCCCTATTCATTTGAAGTACTACTTATTTTACTCCTGTGTTGAAAACCGAATTCAGTAGCTATTTTAAACTATTAAATTCAAAAGAATTCATAATTCATTTGGCAATAAAACAGTACTTGTCAAGCCACTTTTTAAAAATATTAAAACATTTTCTTTTAAGCATTAAGCTTTTTTTTTCATAGTTTTGTTTGTTAAATGACCTTATTCAATTTTGCATGACCTGAAAATATTACTAGCAAGAAATCTTTAAGGAAACAAAAAAGTCACTTATACTCAGAACCAGGATTTTATATATATATATATATATATATATATATATGATAAAAATATAGTTTTATGGTATGCTATATTTGAGTAAAAGTGCTCAAGATCAGTGATAGAACATATGTAAATATAAAAGTGAACAATAAGGTCAACACCCAAGTGGTAACAGTCTTTCATGCTTTAATGCAATCTTCAAGCCATACTATATATACGACCTGAAGACGACAACCAGAATATATATACGACCTGAAGATCAGGTCTTATATATAGAATGGCCTGGGGATTACATTCAAGCATGAAACACTTATGTCACTCTCTGTTGATGTCTGTGTCCACACACACGCACACACACAATTATGTATATTTCTTTATTAATAACTTTTAAAGAGGCATGTTTGCTGATATTATTTCCATATGCTTCACTCACAATTATACTAAGAATCTATAACAAATAAGTAAATGAAAGATTATGTATAAATTTGCACACATACATAAGTATCAGATCAAATCAAATGAGCACCTGTTGTCAAGTATGACATCAGTTAACTAAATCTTAGATAAGTGATTTTCCTTGTGTTTTTGGAGTAACTTTGTACAAAAAAGAATTATGATTTGCTATAAAATATGCCAGGATGATGTTCAGTAGAGTATGGTAGTCCTGCTAGTATTACTCAGGTTGCATTAAGTATATGGAAAACATGGGTGTCATAATATACATGAAGTAGTCTTGTACGTGAGTATATATGGTATTCATGTCATAATATGCATGAAGTAGTCTTGTACGTGAGTATATATGGCATTCATGTCATAATATGCATGAAGTAGTCTTGTACGTGAGTATATATGGCATTCATGTCATAATATGCATGAAGTAGTCTTGTACGTGAGTATATATGGCATTCATGTCATAATATGCATGAAGTAGTCTTGTACGTGAGTATATATGGCATTCATGTCATAATATGCATGAAGTAGTCTTGTACGTGAGTATATATGGCATTCATGTCATAATATGCATGAAGTAGTCTTGTACGTGAGTATATATGGCATTCATGTCATAATATGCATGAAGTAGTCTTGTACGTGAGTATATATGGCATTCATGTCATAATATGCATGAAGTAGTCTTGTACGTAGTATATATGGCATTCATGTCATAATATGGCATAAGTAGTTCTTGTACGTGTATATGGCAATTCATGCATCATAAGTAGTCTTGTACGTGAGTATATATGGCATTCATGTCATAATATGCATGAAGTAGTCTTGTACGTGAGTATATATGGCATTCATGTCATAATATGCATGAAGTAGTCTTGTACGTGAGTATATATGGCATTCATGTCATAATATGCATGAAGTAGTCTTGTACGTGAGTATATATGGCATTCATGTCATAATATGCATGAAGTAGTCTTATACATGAGTATATATGGTATAAGAAATCATAGCAATTCACAGGTAATAAAATAAGGAGCTTGTGGAGAGCCATTATTGTCCATGTTCTGAAGAAACATGGCATTAAAGATAGAAAAAGAATTCTTATTTCTAGACTTCTTTATAAACTTTTAATCTAAGGTGTATAGATATTATTTCTCATTTGTTCCAAGACATTTGCTTCTTTATTCTCCACCTTCGAATATAAGAACTTTAGTTCAATTTCTAGTAGGCCAAGAAAATTGTTTTGAATAATGCTAAAGAAATTGTAAGTTGCTATATTATATTCATGTTCATATCTACAAGTATCCAGTGATTGTTTATAAAAATGGCTGAGAATCTTTGGTGAGTGATAGCTGTTCTTGGACTGCTGCTGAGTCCCAACGCTTCCTCAACTCTTGTGGACATTTTCAAACTCTTCATAGTACAGAAGAGGCATTATTGCATCACCCACACACACAATTGCATCTCTAGTACAGCTGGCTGGAGAAGTAATTGTTCCAATCTGTAGTCCATGTTTTGTGTTGACTACTTGTACTGTTTTCAGAATGGTGGACATCTGTGATGAAGTGTCTTGCTGGACCTGTTCATAATCTGTTAAGAGTGATAAAGAGAAAAAAAAAAAACATGCCCAGTAATAATTCTCTTCTTGTCAGAGAGGCTGACTCATTTTCTTTACAATTTACTTTAAACTCTTTTTAGCAGTCCACTCATTTGCTTTTATTACTTAATCCATAACAATTGTGAGGAAAGCATATTTTTTCTTTTGTGTTAGAAGTTCAAAATTCTTACATCAGTAATTGTTACATCTTGATCAGATGATGTAATGATAGAAATGACACTGGCACACACACACACACACACACACAGTTGTGAATAGATATCTTTTAAGACTTTATTTTGACATATGTATTGAGTACGTAGGCATTTGAATTGATATGTGGGTGTCTGTTCATGTCTATACCTAGAAATGACAGCAACCAAATTTCTTTGCATTATTATTTGATAGTGCTACCAGTTCAGAACTTTACATCTAAGAGCTACTACATCACTCTTATTCTCTCCATATTCCATTGCTAAGAAGGAGGTTCTACTCAGACAGCTTCTTTCCAAGAACTGCTACTTTGTGAAACAGACTCCTGAGAGGATGCTTTCTCAAACACTATAATCTTAATCTTTTCAAATTAAATGTCAATTGTTATCTATCCTACATATCCTTATAATCCTCATTTCCTATTTCCTCTTTTTTTATATTTATATCACTCCTCTCATTCAGTAACCCTTTGCTTTAAGCGACTCTTGGGCCTTGTATTAGGTGAACATTAGTAAAGAAAAAAAAGTTTACCTCATTAATGCCCATCTTCAGAATGGAGGCACCTATTGGATAGAGGTGAAAATTTATAATTAAAACTCATTTTCTTTTTTTTAGCTCAAGTGCTTTTGTAATGCACCAATCAGTTAAGTGCCATACATGATACACACATTGGGTGATCATGTCACTTTCGAGGCATGACTGACTGGGCAGAAGATTATCCCGCAGTAGGTTACCATTGCTTTTTGCGGTAGACTGGTTGTCAGCCAAGGCTATAAAACCCAATCTATCCTATTATTTAATCCATAACTGGAGGGAAGAGATTGATTAATACCTTTCCCAAGGGTATTTATGCATAAGTGAATCCAAGGAATTCAACTGGAATTTGAACTTGGCTCCCCGATTTGTCGTTCCAAGCCAATATCCACTGCACCACAACACACATTTCCTAATGCACCAATAGTTTGTTCTAAAAATTACATGCTTAACTTACTAATGCTCACAGTCCCATTTTTTTTAGATTTTAATGTATTTTACGTGGAAACTGATAATGTTTAGTGATTATTTTATTTAAATTACAAAAATCTATATAAATTAAAATTTGACAAAATAAATTTTACATTCTTAAACTATGACAACCACATCATTAAATCATATTTTACAAGTTCATCAGCTTTGAGACAAAATAAAACTTATTCTTTTCTTAAATATTATTAATGAAACATGATATCTGAACTAAGAAGAAAATAACGCAGTAGAATTTAGTCAGCTTATAATGAACATAAAAAGATCAAATTTGCACATCATTGAAAACTATTATTAAATTATCATGTTAAAAAATTTAACCTTTCTAGCATCTATAATAAAGTTTTTTACATTTTAATACTTAAAAAACAAAAAACAAAACAGTTGTATTTACTATGATATCCTCATGGTGGATATATAAGAGAACTTAATTTCCTGCTTTTCAAAACATTCATTAATACATTAAAAATCCCTTCAGATAGACTGGATTTTACAAAAGTAAATTATTTAATCAAGATTTCATATGTGGCCATAAATTGATTCCCACTATATTTTCTACATTTGCATGTCTTCAGTCCTATTGATAACTTGCAAAAAGATTACTATTTTCAAGGGAAATAGCACTGAACATTAGTTATGCAGGTTATGTAATGGTTAGTGGCTCAGAGCAAGAAATGAGCAATCAGCGTTCAAAATCCAGTTACAGTCATTATATTCATTTCCATACAAATTACCTTTGGGAATGGTATGAATAAATCTCTTCTTCCCCAACTGTAGGTTAAATGTTAAACTCTTCAGCCTTGGATGGTAACCAGTCTAAGATAGGGACAATTTTGAATACAAAACCAGTTGAGCATGTGGCTAGTAATTTTATCCTGTGAAAAACTTACTTGAAATGGCAACTACAACATCTAGAATATTGGCACTGTGGCTGTATACGCCGCAGTTAGTGTGTAAGTGATTTGAGACAGAAGGGTGAATATTATACAAAGTATATTTGAGACTTTAATGCAAAAATGCCAAGGCTTATGTTTCAAAGTTGGATCCTTTTCCAAAGAAGTAAAAATTCTCTAGGAGGGTAAACTTTCCATTGGTTTAATAAGATAGTGTCCCTGTAATGTCTGCATATGGAAAAAAGTTGACATTAGTCGTTAATTTTATACATGCTAATAAATATTTATATTATTATAAATATTTGTTAGTTATTAGTAAGTTGTTACTTAGTAACATGCCATGTTTACCTTTACTTTGACTCAAAACATTTTTCAATACCAAAATTAACCCCAAAACAATTCTTACTCCTGAAATTGACCCAAAATATTTATCATTCAAGAAATTGACCCCAAACTATTTCTTATGAGTGAAATTGATTAGAAATATTTCTCATTCACAAAATTGACCAGAAACATTAACAAAAATTGTCTAGGAACATTTCTCATTAAACCTTTTTTACTTGTGAAATTGACCCTGAAAAAAAAAATATATATATATGAACCAGGTTCAAGTTTAGCATGCAGAGAAATCTCACGAGGATTGAATTCACTTGCAACAAACATGTTGAGCAGAGGCTCAAACTTAAACGCATATAGATTAATTTTTGCAAACTTAGACATCAGTTATTTTTAATCCATGCCTGACAAAAATGTGATATTACATTTACTAAATGAAAATAGCTTGCTACTTTTTAGTCACCATATGTCTATTTATATTGTCTCCAGAGCACAATTTTATGATGAAATTCCAAAAATATAAAGAAACTGAATGCAATTGGACCTTGTTCATTAAGTAGCACTTTAATAACATCTACATGTGCTAATGATAGTTGATATTTAATATTGAATTGTTGGATTTTAAATGATACAGGATATGTCAATTTTATTTGTTGTTGACAAATTTGATAGTTCTTGAGTATAAATGAATAAATAATTTTTGCATTTCTGTAGAATTTTTGTAATAATTTTTTCCTATTCTCCATAGAATACTGTGTTACTGTAAGTTATGCTGAGTAGTGGTGTGTTCTTGTTGGATAATTAGCTGTTTATCTTTCCTCTTATCTTGCACTTTCTTATACTAATGCAGTAACCTCTACCTTCAGTGGCTCTTGGACCTTGTATTAGGTGAACATTAATAAAGATATAAAAATATTTGATGATAACTTGTCTTGGAAGTGGAAATTGACTTTTTATTACAAACTGAGTGAAACATAAGCTATTATAAATAAATTTAAAAGATATGTGCCATAGAAACATTTGATTAACACATTAAAATCCACCATAAAATTCGGTATTATAAATAAAAATCGTATATTAACAGTTTATAAAAATGTGGTATTAATAATAGGTTTATAAAGTAAGTCTGGTTTCTACCATGACTCAGGAATATTTTTCTTTGTCAGAATTTATCTTATATTTAACTGCCATTAGTTCATACATTGAATATTGCTGTCATATCTAGCCTAGTGTTTCTGCTATGTATTTGACGATTTTTGAAAAAATTCAAATAATTTGCAATATTATTGGTCCTGACCTAACATTTCAGCTTCAGTCACTTTCACACTTTTCTATAATTTAACTTCCCTGTGCCTTTTCTATAAATATTCTCTAGGTGGCAACTATTCTGGTAAACTTTCCTAGATGATACCAATGAACTTTATGAGTTAAGTGAAGTACTAGATTGGTAGTGAAAGATCTCATCCTTTTATAGTTAAAATTGTATGAAGCTAAAAATTCATTTTATCGCCTCCATTTTTTTTCTTCTAAGTCATGCTTATTGAGTTTTTCATGGAAAAAAATCAATGTCAAGCCCTACCATTAGATCCATCTAAACTTATTTACACAGTTGTACTATAAGCATCTGCGAGTGTTCTTAGCTAGGTTTTGTGTCGAGGTACCCCCGATAAATATCGAAAATCGATAATCGAAAAAATCTGGTTATAGAAGGAGTTGTCCAATTTTAATCAAATTTGACACACTCATAGACAAAGACATAAGAAACGATATTCAGAAGTTTCAAGGTTGCAGTTCTTACAATAGTGCAGAAAATCGATTTTATATATATATATATATATATATAAAAATCAATACCAGGAAACCAAAATTTGACTTACATCCATTCATTTTTCTTTCAGTCTACGGTTTCGCTTTAACTGGAAACTTTTTAGTCTTTTGTGCCAACGTCCAAAGTGTCTGAGCTCCAGAACCATGGATTAGTTTTAAAGCTTTCATTACACCCGAGCAATGCCAGGCTATTCTGCTAGTCTAATATAGCTCTACATTCACCACTAAGAGAAACAAAGAATCACTGTTGAGAAATCAGTTTTCATGTAATTTTTCACTCAACTCAAATGTTTTTTCTTTGTGATGTTCACTTAAAGATTTGCTTTCATGTTTTCTTTTTTTAAAGCAATGTTCTTAATATTCTGCTTCTTTTTTTTTGTTTACATTCGCAACACCAATTTCAAATATTAGATTGTTTAGAAAGCAATGTTCGATGATAGAATCAATTTTTATTTTTGAATGAATATATTCAGAGTGTGTTTAAATCAATCAAAATAGAAACCCTGAACATATATACATTTCTGTCATCAAGTTTTAAGGTAATTTATATCTTCCTAATCTAAACATATTTATAAATGGAACTTTGTGTGTGTCTGTGTGTGTATGTTCGTTACCTATAGACTCCAAAACGGCTGAACCAATTTTCTTGAAAAATTACACAGTTGTACTATAAGCATCTGCGAGTGTTCTTAGCTAGGTTTTGTGTTGAGGTACCCCCGATAAATATCGATAATCGAAAAAATCTGGTTATAGAAGGAGTGGTCCAATTTTAATCAAATTTGATACACTCATAGACAAAGACATAAGAAACGATATTCAGAAGTTTCAAGGTTGCAGTTCTTACAATAGTGCAGAAAATCTGATATCAATACCAGAAATCAAAATTTGACTTACATCCATTCATTTTTTCTTTCAGTCTACGGTTTTACTTTAACTGGAAACAACTATTGCTTTTTAGTCTTTCGTGCCAACGTCCAAAGAGTCTGAGCTCCAGGACCATGGATTAGTTTTAAAGCTTTCATTACACCCAAGCAATGCTAGTTTCCAATAAGATCAGATAAGCTGAAATTCTCATAATATGTAAATATTTAGAAAATTGTACAAACATTGGTTGGTTCCTACCAATTTTCTTATGAAAGCATTAACTTGATTAATAAGATCTGACATACTTGATTCTGTGTAACAGTATTATTTATGTTAGAATTTTTGAGATGAGGAACTGTTGTTTTTATTATTGTTATCATTATTATAATTATTATATACCTTGGTTGTTATATGGTCCTGGGTATGACAATAAACTGCATCAGGCAGCAAGGCCTCTGATTGAGAGGTTGTGAGGAGCATGGAATCACCTCTTAATTGCTTTATTATTTATTATTATTATTATTATTATTATTATTATTATTACTGACAAGGCTTAGATCCACTCATAACATAGTTTTCAGGCACTTTCAAAAGGTGTCAGATACTGGGATCCCCTCTCTGAGCAGTTAATGCTAGGAAGTCTCCTTCTTGATCAATTGACCATGGTAAGATTCAAACTTTGGTCTCATCCTCAGAAACTGAATGTTCTAACCACTTGACCATGCACTCATATAGATGGAATTGTTCTGAGACTATAAATAATTTATTATTACTTATTTTAGGGCATACATATTTATGAGTTTGTGGCTTGTTTTCTTAAACAGTGTGAATTATGTCTACTGGCTTGTGCATTTGTGTTTTAAAGGAAAATATATCTGGTGTCTCCCTTTGTAGAGGAAACCAATGTCTGATCAGCATGCTCATCCACAAAGAGCTTCACAGCCTAGCAATGTCCAATTATCCTAATAAGGAATGCATGCATTTTGTTCAGATCTTTTCAAAAGCCTGTATCTGCTTGAAAGTTATTTTCATATTCAAAATGTCAACAAAAATAATTTTTAAGGAATAAATAGATTTTATTTTTAATCTTCCATATGTATATAAACATCCTCTTCTCAGTTTTTTTCTCTCTCTTTCTTTCTGAATTTTTTTTTCTTATATAACAAATCTGTTCCTAGATAAACCTTAAAACTCTGAAACTGGTAAAGTAGTAAACAGCTAGTTTCAGCTGCAGTATTTGATCACTTGAACTAAACTGGTTTCTGTACCTCATGACTTCTAAAATATCTTGATTATCCTATGATGAAAAGGAAACTTAAATTTAACATCAGGCAGAGACAGCTGAAATTTCTAGGACATATAATGAGTAAGAAGGGCTTGGAGAATCTAATACTCACATGACCAATAGAGAGAAATAGAGACAGGGGAAAGCAATGCGAGACATTTGATGAGCTCAAGCAAGTAGATGGTGAAGCAGGGTTTGGAAGAGATACCAAGAGGAAAAGTGCTAAGAGCAAGAAGGGATAGAGGTAAGTGAAAGTCCATGACTACCTATATCCTGAAATAAGAAGTCCTAAGTGACCTCTGACTGACCCTTAGTAGATTAGAAACTATTGAGATGAAAGTAATAAAGTAAATGTGTAGGCTTTGTCAAATGTTTTGGGAATTGATTAGAAACCAGTATAAAAGAATTTTAAAGGTGACCGATGAAAAGAGAATTTCAAATGATATTAAACAAGTGACATTGAAATGCCAATGTGTCACACTAGGTAGACATACGAAAGATGTGTACAGATAGAACAAACATTAAACTAATGGACTGGTCACAATCAGGAACTGTATGAACTCGCTGCTGTAATTAGCTTTTATAAAAAAAAAAAAAGACAACTTGAACATCTCATCAGTTAGCAGGTATTATAGACTTTTCAAGTAATGATGAAAGTTTTTGTTTCTATATAATTGCTTTTTTCCTCATTGCAAATATTTTTAGTCTATGTGAAAAAATAAATTTTTGTTACTGCTCAGTACCTTAGATCATTTTTTTAATTCTATAGTTGTTTTGTTTTTTTAAGTAATATTAGTTGTTGTATTTTTGTTTTATTATGTGATGTTGTTTTGTTTTAAATAATGTTGTTTTTTACATATTAGTTTTTGTTTTATTACGTAACATTGTTTTATTCTAGTTGTGTGCTTATATTAACAACCTCTTGTTTTGCATCTGCTGCAATTCTGAAATGAAATATTGCTCTGTTATTTGGATAGTGGTTCAGAATGAGAAAACAGATAATATTCTAGTTGGGTTTGTTACATTCACTAGCATGCATATACCCTTAGTGAAAGTATGAATTCATCCATTTCTCCCAGCTATGGGTTAAGCAATGGACTTTTAGCTGAAAAATCTATTCTTAAAAAAAAAAATAAAATGCAATATTCACTCACAAAAATAAAATAAAAATATTCTTACAATCCAAAAAATGTTTTGGCTTTTAAATAATTCATAAAAGGTTGATAAATTTAAAAAAAATAAATCAAATCAGATTGTCTTTATTACATTTATGGGTGGAGTTAAACTGAATTGTGATATGAGCTTTTCTTTCATATTATAGATTAAACAATACAGATTATGAATATAAACAAAAGAAAACTTTTTATAGATTTAATAGGAATGACCAGTTTGCTATTCAAAATGTCCTCCCTAAATCCAGATCCAGATATTCTGTGACTCATTAGAGTCGCAGTAGGGGTGGTGCTTCTTTAAGCCTGACAGCCTGATTGGAGCCCAACCCTCTCCAGGCTGGTTTTGAATTCAGTTTTCTCCTAGACCGGTTGCCACCCAAGGTTATAGGACCCAGTCTGTCCTGCTATTTTACTTAATAGCTTGAGGGAGAAGAGAGGATTCATACCTTTCCCAAGGGTATTAATACATAGAATGAATTTAACTGGAATTTGAACTCAGCTCTCAGATTCCTCAATCCCAGCCACTATCCTTTATTCCACCATGTCTCCACACAAAAGCAAAAAGGAAAAATCCTCATATGATGTGATTTCTTAGTTCTTGGTATAATTTGTTTTTCCAATGGTTGTGACCTTTCCTTCACAACCATACTCATGAACAGTGCTGAAGGTTAAAATAATTCAGGTTTATCAAGAGTTCAGATTCCATTTTCATTGAGACTTATGGTAATATCAATGAAATTTTCCTTATAATATCAATTTTCCTTGTAAGGAAACATTCAGCATTCATTGACTAGGTGGCTTATACTACAGTTGAAATTTATAAAATCTTTCTATCAAAACTATTTTTCAAGAAATCAAGTTCAATAGGCTTTATTGCTCTTTTCAATACTGATTCCTTTCTAACCTTTTGTTCCAAGTAGTGTGGAATGTTGTTAACTTGATTGACATTATTGCCATATCTGGTCGGGTGCCCCTGTTGCTCTCCTTGGGCTTCTTGACAAAATACAAAGGAGGATCTGTAATGTGGTTGATACTGACTTGGCAGACCGGCTGCAACCACTCTCTCACCGGCGTGATGTGGCTTCCCTGTGCCTCTTCTACAAGTACTTTCATGGCTTCTGCTCTGATGAACTTAGAGCACTGGTGCCGCCTAAGCACGAATTTACACGAGATACTAGATTAGCAACTAGGTCCCACCCATTTACAGTTAAACAGATAAGATGTAACCGTAAATTCTACTCCAACAGCTTCTTTTCTCGCGCTTCCTGCCTGTGGAACTCCCTTCCACAAGTCTGCTTTCCCGACAGCTACAATCTCCAGGTGTTTAAATGTAGGGTCAATAGACACCTCCTATCACACTAACTCCTAATTATTCTCAGAACACTCTCATCTATCCAACCCTCATTCTCGGTATCCTTACCTGCCTATCACCCACCCTCTGACATTTCCTATATTTAATCATCCTTTCTCCACTCTATGTAGCCCCCTGCGCAGTAGTGGCAGTGACATGCCTTGCTCGGGGTGAAACGCTTATAAAAAAAAAAAAAATTTTTTTTATTGAATCAGTAGTTGCATCTACTGTTAGGAAAGTTGTCTCACTGTGTCGTGCCAAGAAGTTTTTCTCCTCAGGATTCATGTTGCACATTTATAAATCTACCATTCATCCATGCATTGAATACTCTTGCCATATCTGGTTGGGTACTCCTGTTATTCATCTTGAGGTTCTTAACAAAATCCAAAGAAGGATCTGCAATGTAATTAATCTTGACTTGAGTTACTTTCTCACCACTGTGATATGGCTTCCCTCTGTCTTTTCCACAAATATTTTCATAGCAACTACTATGACCAGCTTTTTTTTTCCTTGGTGTCCTGAAACATCAATTTAAGCATACTACTAGATTGGCATCTAGGTCCCACCTTTTTTATCATTGAAATAGTTAAATGTGTCTTCTATTTCAACAATTTCTTTTCTTGCACTTTCCATCTGTGAAACCACCTTTTGTTTACTTGCTTTCCTGATAACTAAAATCTCCAAAATTTTAAATGCAATGTCAATTACTATCTTTTATTTCTATCTTCTTGAATCCTGTTCGTCAGTTATTCTTTCTTCAACTGCACCCCCCCCCCCCCCCCCACATCCTGAAACCCAGTCTTTTCTCTCACTGTAACACTCAGTGTACTAATGGCAGTTCCACCTTGGTTGGGGCAAAATGATAAAAAAATAATTTAGAAATTTTGTAATCTGAATATCTTATATATACATACACATACACTTTTGCAAATTAACTGAAATAACTGCTTTAGTTTCCTTTCTTTCACTGTACAGTCAGTTTAAGACCCACTGGGGTGGCAGTGTAATTGATTTCTACTTTTTTTCTCAGATTAGGTCATTTACAGTGATTTGCAATAATATGAATCTATTTTTGGGGTGTATAATGAAATTTGTTAGGTCTTGAAAAATGTTATTTGTGATTGCATCAGATTTTTATTGTACCCAGACACTATTGTCTTGACTGCTGTCCTGTAGCTATTGTCTTTGATTGAAGCATACAAAATTGTAATGCTGCATGAACATACTGGCAAGCCTTACAGAGAGATTGAGGATATTGTTGGTGTCAACCTCTCAACTGTCAGTTGTGCCATCAAAGAAACAAACTGGGTCCACCAGTCCAAAACGTAAAGAAAAATGTAGCTGGAAAAGAAAAACAGCACCCTGAGACAGCATGTATGATCAGGAAAAGTGTGAAAGATCTGAGAAAGACATTATTCATTTTGTTTCACTTAATTTGCACAGGTGTGTGTGTGTGTATTTCTGAGGATACATGACCTAATGGATTAAAGCATCAGTTACATTTAGTAACTTGACCCAAAAAGTTGAAAGTTCAATACCTGGCAATGGTGAACAAAAACTGAGAAAGATAAGTTAAAGGAAGATAACTATAACATCCGAAAGTGACATAGCTAATGGAATGAGAACAATATACCCCAGCTATTGAAATAGAGGGTTTGGTTTGAAATTCTAATCACCTGACGATGGCCAGAGTGTACAACAGCCAAAACATTGTGAATATGGCAATAAAGATGAGAACAACAATCCAAATAATGTAGATAATATATTCATTTATGTTTATGTTGGTTAAGCACTCCAGATAGTCCATTTCATAAAACTTTTTTAAATTTTAAGAAATCATGTTGTATGAAAAGAATATTTGTTTAAGTTTCAATAAGCCAGAGGATCAACTTCCAATGAATTTACATAGCAAACTGGACCCCTCTCCACACTTAACTTTCACAAAATTTATTAATGTTTTTTCTGTTTACAGTGCTCATTGTATTGAATCAGAAAATACTTTATTATTTTTAAAAAATTATAATAATAAATTGTAAACTGTTTTAGTTTAAGGTTTGGAAATTATGGTGGACATGAATATATCTGATGCAGTTTTCTTCAAGATTTTAGAAATCATTTAATGTTAGACTTTTTGAAAAAGTTAATTTAAAGGTTTTTGTTGAGTCTTGTATAATTCTGTGTGTATCCACAGTTGTACCATATCTTTACTTGTAGCAATATTTGTGACATAGCTCTCCTTGTCGAGTGACGCATTGGATTGCTGTCAGGTTTGTTATCTACTTATACAGTGCCAGACTAATTTGCATAGGATACTACACCCTCTTAAACAAAAGCGGTCATATGCCTTTGTTCTTCCTGTCACTCCTAATTACTTTTATCTTAGACTGTCCTTCTGTTCGTGCTTCTTGTCATCTCTTCAACAGTGACCTTGGTCTTTCTTCATCCTCCTCCTCATATTCATCTGTTTTTTCACCTTCACTTAATTCTATATTCTGCTCAATCTCACTTTTGCAACTCTGTCTCTTCCTGTTCCTGCACTTCCATTCTCTTTGTCTCATCAACAGTTTCTTTCCTTGCACTTCCCGACTGTGGAATTCTCTTCCAAACGATTGCTTCCCCGATGGCTACAATCTCCAGGAGTTTAAATGTAAGGTCAATAGACACCTCCTAACACACTAACCTGCTCCCATTCTATCAAACACTCTTCCCATCTGCCCAACCCTCATCCTCGCTATCCTTACTCATCTGTCACCTTCCTCCTGACATTCCCTATGTCTAACCACTCCTTCTCTTTACCTTCCCCTATGTAGCCCCATGCGCAATAGTGGCAGTGGAATGCCTTGCTTGGGGTGAGATGATTAAAAAAAAAAAAAATCATTGCATCTTTCTTTCTTTTTTCATTCTTGATCTTTCATCTCCATATCCTCCAACACACTCCTACTTCTAAACTGGTCAACATTCTCCAAAATACACTCTCTTTCTTTCCAATTATGGTTGTGTTGTTTCCTTTCTGTTAAGGGGAATTTGACTCTTCCAGACTTGCCACTTTGTTTTTCTTATACCACATCTTCTCTCTTGTAGCAAAGGACATCGTTATAGGGGCTCTGATCTGCCTTCCCATTAGTGCCAAGGATTCAAATTCCTTTCTGTATGTGGGATAGACTTATAGCTAAAAAGCATTTTTGATAAGAACGCCTCAATACTCTCATTAGTAGGTAAAAACACCTTTAAAATCATTTTCACAGTTTGCACCATTACCTCCACTATTCCATTAGACTGTGGATGGTATGGCGGTGTCTTATAAGAGACATTCAATCTGTCTTATCCAGGCACACAAGCTCTTATCTCAAAACTTAGGTGCATTGACAATAACTATCGTTTGAGGCACTCCCTTTCTCAAAAACATGGTTCTTAAAGACTGTTTTTTGTGGCTGCTCTTCTATCATTTACTTTGATCTCTCTGGCCAACCTGAGTAACATGTCCACTAGTATTAAAAATGACCCCATATCCATGATATGCACATGGTCCATGTGCACTTTAACCCAGGACTGTGCTTCCTTAGGCCATGAATGAATTTGTTTCCTCAGGTTGAAAATATATTCTACGGCTTGTGGTCTGACTTCAACAAAAATTTCTTACCTAACAAAAACTTCCATGCACTCTCCATGCTCCAAACAATCATTAATGCCTCTTTCTCAATATATGAATAATTCATCTTTGTTGATGTTAACCTTCTTGACAAATACATAATTAGACGCTCCTCCTGCGATAAAATGGCAGTGATTGCATTTTCACTTGCATCCATGGTTATTATTTCGTTTTTAGGATTGAACACTTTTATTATTGGTTTTCTCTTCATTATTGTCTTTAATGCTTCTAAAGCATTATTTTGCCTTTGCGTCCACTCAAACTCACTGCTCTTTTTGTGTAACTCTACAAATGGCTCAATTATTTCACTGTATCTTGGAATATACTTACTGTAGAAGTTTATCAGTCCCAAAAAGGATTCTAATTCCTTCTTATTCGTTGGAGTTGCTATATCTGTAATCTTCTTCATCAACTTCTCATCAGGTGCTATGCTTCTTTTCAATATCTGATCGTCTAATTACGACAAATTCTTACAATGAAAATTTTTTTGTCCTGGTATATAATTATGTTACTTTTTTTTTCCTAATAACATTTCTTCAATTGCTTTCTGAAAAATGTGACTGGAGGTCTTAATTCCAAATGGTAGGTGAGTTCATCTTAGCAGACCTATAGGAGTGTTAATTGTTGCAATTTCTTTGATCTTCTCATCAATCTCAATTTTTTTTTATTTTTCTTAGTTTGAGTCATCCCAATTCTTTGGTATTAATCTTATTTCACTACCAATACCAACTGGCATACTAAATACATGATCATCTATTCTTATACTCTCTCGATCTTTCTTTTGCACATTTACTGCAAATATTCTGGCTTCCTTCTTCAGAGGAGGATTGTTTTTACTGTTCATATTTTCTCTCTTTGCTTCTCATACTTCTATACACTCTGAAAATGATTCCTTATTTCACAATTCAAACATAGTTTCCCTAATGCCAAACATTTATATTTGTTTTTTTCATGTATTCTTCCACAATATTTGCATTTCATTCTGAATTTAGTCATATTCATCTTGGACGTTTCAAGCTCTTTTTTCAGTTTGATTTCTCTGATTAACTCTGTTGTAAAAATTCTATACTTGTTTCTAAATTAATTTGGCGACTTTGCATGCACTCCAACATTTTTCTCTTATGACTTTGGTCTTGTAATCCTTCAATCAACCTTAGAAAAATCAATTCATCTTTCACCGACATTTGTGTTCATAATTTTTCAAACTCACAGTATTTAGGTCGCTCCTTAAGCCAATGCAAGTATTGCATCACAGATTTATCTGACTATTGCCTTCCTTTCAGAAACTTGGTCCTCTTGGCAATAACCAATTTTTCTTCAGTTTAATGTTCTTTTTAATGACTCTGATAGTTTCCTCAAAAGTCATTTGTGCCACTTCATTTTGGGTAAGACATAGAAATTTTTATGAAAGCCACACATCACTTGGTAGCAAAAAACAAATCCTTTATCTGATTCTCTCTTCCTTCTGTTCTTGAGTTTCTCAATTTTTTTTGTAAGTCTTGCCAATGCCGCAATAGCTCACATCCACACTTTAATGTGTTCTGGATTGTCCAATGAACCCAAGGATCCTATCGGTGATGCTATTGTTGAGTCTTGTATAACTGTCTATCCACAGTTGTGACATATCTTTGCATGTAGCAATATATGTGATGTTGCTCTCCTTGTCAAGTGTGATGCATTGGATTGCTGCCTTGCCTGTTATCTACTTACTACTCATATAGTGGCAGGCTAATTTGCATGGGATACTACAGTTGTTGTTTTTTTTTTTTTTTTTTAAATTTCCTTGAGTTTTGTCATCTTTGTTTCAAGCTATTATAGTAGTGTATTCACTGACAACACAAAACATTGAAGAGAAAAGAGAATCTTTCCATTCCATACTGCATAATGTCAAGGCTCAGTGTAAAACACAAGAAATTTGATCATGGGAGACTTAAATGCCAAAATAGGCAAGGAAAGGAAAAATGTAACAGTTGGTAACTTTGAACTAGAAAACTACTCTTAGAGAGAGAAATAGAACGAGAACAATAAAAGAATTAGAATAAAAAAGAATAAGACAGAAGATAACAATTGACATTGCATTTAAACTTTTGCAGATCAAAGTTGCCTAAAGAGGTAAGAAGTCAGAAAAGAGTTCCACAAGCAAGAAATGCAACAGAATAAACAGTTAGCATCGAACTTAATTACATCAAACCATTTCAAATGTAAATTGATGAAACCTGAGATATATATATATATATATATATATATATATATATATATATATATATGTACTCATTTTCATCAAATAATGAATTATCTTCTGGTAATAATGATTACATTTAAATTCAGGCTAAGCTTTTAAAAAAAAAGGACCTCACTATTATTGACAAAAAGATATGTTCGAAAGCACCTCCAAGAATGGTTTCTGTAGAAATGTTTCTATCATCCCTGAAAAAAAGTAACAATTAATA
This sequence comes from Ascarosepion bandense, assembly GCA_037127315.1. Taxonomy (NCBI): domain Eukaryota; kingdom Metazoa; phylum Mollusca; class Cephalopoda; order Sepiida; family Sepiidae; genus Ascarosepion; species Ascarosepion bandense. The sequence continues at coordinate 1,651,606 of JBBBDQ010000904.1, forward strand.
ATAAAACTGAGGAATATTTTGCCCCTCAATGTTTTCTTTGTATTCATCTACACATCTCTAAAGACGTGTTTACCTTCTGCTCAGATTCTTATAGCAATTAGAAAAACAAATAAATGCAGGATATTAATCTAAATTGTGTGCCAAATTTTCGACATCCTTTCTCTGACAGTAATTTATTTTATTCTGATTAGTGTTAGCATGGTTATTTGCATGAAATTACTAGAAATATACATCTATATTTTTTAGTATCTGTTATAAAACAATAATATTCACCAGAAAAGGGCGAAAATGAATTTTATTATTTTTGAAACAAAGCTTGACAGGTCTTATATCATTTATTTTTTACTATAGTAGTGTTTTCTTAATAGAACAATAGAGCATTTTAATAAACAAAATAGCACTTTTTCTTTTTCAAAATTGACACTTCATTATTCCTGGAAAAAGGGAAAAAGTTATCTTTTGTAACATAGTTAAATTCCCAAGTATTTTTTTTTTTTTTTTTTTTTAACCACCTTCAATTAAGATTTAAAATTTTAGGTTTAAAAAAATTGTAATTATGAATTGATTGATCTAAGTACAACATAGAAAAAAAGCTAAGAAAATAATGTTTCTTTGTATTGCTTCTGTTACATCTTCATTAGTAATCTTTAAAAAAAAATGTGAAAAAGCAACATTATCTTTTAGAGGTTAAGTCATTTAAAAAGCTATTTTAGACTGAAAAGTATTGACTTACTAATGCTATTTTTAATAAAGTTTGAGAGATTTAAAATTTGATTTTTAAAGAAATTTTTCATTTATTTTCTGAGCTAAGTTGTTTTTATTTCAGTTTCTTTAGATTCTTGTCAGGTGACACAGTGTGGGTGATTTTTTTTCTTTTTTTTTTTTTTTTACCCAACTAGTCACATGTGTGACTCTGAAGGATTGCCTCATCTTCCAAATATTAAAACTTTTAAATATTTTTCTTCCATTTATTTTAGTTATAACCAATGTTTTTATAATTATTTCCTTATTTTGTGAGGATCAGATTTACATCATGTTGTTGGGAAAAGGAAGAAAATAAAATTTTCCGCAATTACTATCCAAAGTTGAATAAATACTTCTCTATTATTATCCCCCTTTCAGTTCTCAGCCATGATTGTCTCTCTTCAGTTTCACTGACGATTTTGAATTCAAGCTCTAACCTGGACAGTTTCCCATTGTGATTTTGATGTCTGTATAAAAGAGTGATTTCTACATGAAGATACACGTTTTTTATTTGTTACACAAGATAAATTTAATGTTATAAATCAATTTAGAATGTAAAATAAAAGCAAAACTGCTTGCCGACTGGTATGAAAAGTAATTAATCCAATTTTTCATTGATCCATATCATTTTAAAAATAACTAGAATTTCTTTTTGTTACTTTAACAACTAATTTAGAATTTTTAAAAATGTCTTTGTGGTGAATTTGTTTCAAACTACTACTACTAGACTACCTCCTTGACTACTACTGCCAATGCTGTTAGTATACTTACTGCTTCCTTCAACTTGCTGATGCTACTACAAAACAGCAGTATCTCACTTCCAGTAAATGTGCTGGCACCATCACCAGCTGTGTTACAAGGATAAGTGGCGCCAGTTTAAAACTATACTTTGGCTCATGTGACCCTTTTTAATTTTTGAAATAATAATAATAAAAAAAAAAAACAATCTTTTAGATATTTCAAGCTAAGATTTACATAAAAAAATTTGTAACTGCTGTGTGTATCACATCATTTTTTATTTTATCGAAGCAAATATATATATATATATATATATATATTTGCATGATAAATTTAAAAAAAATTATGCTTTGGTCCTGATATTGACAATTTTCTCCTATAAAGCATACCCTAAAAACAAATATATATGATCATGTCTTTAGTGCTTTAGATGTAAGATAATTATATTTATTAATATATACAATAGTTATGTTACATTGAATACTGTTTTATTAACACCTGATAAATATTTATTGGTGTGTACCTGTATATGCAGACTGCAGACATATGTATACTTATTTACACACACACACACCACACATACATACATACATATCTATCTCTCTCTCATATATATATATATATATATATATATATATATATATTTGTTGTTTTTTTTTAATCGTATCACCCCGAGCAAAGCGGTAATGCCACTGATGTGCAGGGGGCTACATAAGAGTGAAAAGATTGGAAAGGAGAAAGCTGGAAACCACATCCTAAACAGGGAACAAGGGATGAGCCTCTTCACCTGTTCAATAGATGTGGGTGGAGTGTGAACCGGGTGATAGTTTAATCTATCTACTCCAATTGAAAAAAAAATAAATAAAAAATAAAAAAAAGGAAAAGTGAAAAGATTGGAAAAGAGAAAGCCGGAAACCACATCTTAAACAGGGAACAAGGAATGAGCCTCTAGGTGTGTTGGAGTAATGGATAGCACCTTGTATTGAGGAATCAGTTGATTTTTCTAAGCGCGGCTTACATGTGGCAAAAGGTTAAAAGTATGGAGTACCCAGTGAGGATCGAACTCACTACTCAGTTGTAACAGGTTCTAGCAAGAAATGCTTGTTAACTATTACACCACACTTGTATTGAGGAATCAGGGAGACAAGTTTGAACTCTGGTTGAGTTCATTCCATTCACTGACATGCTAATACTCTTAAGATATGAATTGATCACTTCTCATATCTTCTCCCCCAGCTGTGAGTAAATAGCAGGACAGACTGAATCTTATAGCTTTATGGGGACAAACAGTTGAGAAGAGGAACAACTCTGAATTCAACACCTGCAGAGGGTTGGTTGCTTGGGGACAGTGTGGATACTGTACACCAGTTCTCTGTATTCAACTCTTCCAAAAAGTGTTGTTATTGTTGTTCTGGACAAGCCTTCACTATTCAAATTAAATATGTGTGGGTAGTCTGACTGTTAGTCCTAAGACTGAGCTGCTTGATCCGTATATATGGAGATTCCAACACACACACACACACACACACAGACACACACACATATTAATGGCTTTTTTTTTTAAAAATTTGACACACACTTTCTTTTTACTTCTATTAAAAGGTTTAACAAGGAATTTGTGTGTGTATAAAAACTGCTATTCTGTTTTAGGGCTAGTAGTAAATCCTTCAGGTAAGAATTTGACCTGACTAGTAATACTGTTTTTATGTGTGCACTTTTTATAGTAAAAATCATTTATTTAAATGTATTGAAATATATTTAATAGGTGTGTATATATATATATATATATATATATATATATATATATATATATATATATACACACATGATATATAAGAATTTAATAAAACAGAAGTACAATAGTATTTTAATAGACAATTTAATATAATAATTTTATGAGATGTGTGTGTGTGTGTGTGTGTAAAACTGCTGTTCAGTTTTAAGACTTGTAATACTGCTTTTTTGGGGTTTTTTTCCCCCATCTATGAATGTACATGTTTCAGTCATTTGTGATCATTTTCAAAATTTTATTGTTCTTTTTGTCTAAGTTTTTAGCAGAAAAATAAAAAAATTAAAAAAAAATTTTTCTTTTTTTAAAGATTCTCTTAAAATATCAAACCTTTTATAGATAATAGTGTCTGTGGATGTATCCATCTTAAAAATATTTATTCTGAACTTTTTTTTAAGGAACATCAAAACATTCACAAAGTTAAATACTTTCATGTAAACTTTAAGCTTAAAATATAAGTAAAGTTGTCACTAATTTTTTTTTTGTCACCAAAAATATGAGAATCTTTAGTGTTTTTTTTTAATCTTCTAGATAGAAAGAAAAAATCTAATAAGTTTTAAAAAACAAATCCATTCCTGTACATTATTGTAAATATCTGTGAAAACCAAGTATATTTCATTTAATATTAATTTTCAATATAAAACAAAAATAATTTGACTGACAGTTACCAAGTTAACTGGAATTAATAAACAACTGTGAATTCCATTTCAAAATTAATATTTTTGATTATGAAACTTGAGATTGTTATAGAAACAGTGTTTGCATATTTATTGTATGAATTGTCATTTTTTTTTTAATCATTTCACCCCGAGCAAGGCAGAAATGCCACTGATGTGCAGGAGGCTACATACCTGTAAAAAGATTAATTAGAAAAGAGTGAGGAGTACAAACTAGTTAGAAAAGAGCAATACAAAGCTGAGAATGCAGGTGCGATGACAGATACATAGGTGGAGAGAAAGGGAAGGATATACGGGGGTGAGGAGAGAGCTAGAGTCCAGTGATTAATAGATGAGTATTGACATTGCATTTAAATTTCAGGAGGTTGTAGCCGTCAGGAAAGCAAGAATAGGGGAGCGAGTTCCACAGGCGGGAAGTACGAGAGAAGAAGCTGCAGGAGTAGAATTGTCATCTGCATTTGGCTAACCTAACTGTGAATGGGTGGGACCCACTTGCCAGTCTGGTTGCATGCGTAAACACCTGTTGAGGAGGCACCAGTGACTTAAGTTTGTCTAAGCAGAAGCCATGAAAGTATTTAAAGAACAAAGGGAGGCCACATTTTGACGGTGGGGAAGTGGCTGCAGTCGAGCCGCCAGATCAGTACCTATCACATTACAGACTCTCCTTTGGAGCCCGTCGAGAACACTGAGGAGAACGGCAGGAGCGCCTGACCATAAATGGCAGCAGTAGTCCATGCACAGACGGATGGCTCACTTGTATATATGCAGGATGGATTCAGGCGGAAAAAACACCCTGGATCGACATAGTGACCCAACATTCTTAGCAGTAGATTTAGCTATGGATTCGATATAGTGGTTCCATTTGAGGTCTGAGGAGAGGATAAGGCCGAGGAGGCATAGTTTATTGCTCTCAGGGAGAATTGCTTGGTCCATGCTTATGGGAGGCAGGAGAGGTTGCCTGTGATGGTTGACAGACAACAGCTTGGTCTTAGATGCATTGAAGTTGACAAGCCACTTCTTGCACCAATTCACCACAGTGTGTAGATCCTGTTCAAGTTCAGCAGCGAGATTATGTCTGTCCACCACGACAGGTTTCTTATTGGTGCGGGAGTATATTGTAGTGTCATCTACGTTGATGCCTACTTGGGACTTTATCTCATCTAGGAGGTCGTTGATGAAAATAAGGAAGAGCATCGGGCCCAGGATAGAGCCCTGTGGGACACCAGCATTCGTACTGTAGGATGAAGAGGCATGCCCATTCAAAACGACCTTCATTTTGTGGTTATTTAAAAAAGATTGGCTTAGGTCAAGCAGGCGACTGGTAATACCATAACCCCGTAGCTTGCATAGGAGGCCAGAGTGCCAAACCCTGTCAAAAGCCTTGGAGATGTGTAGAGCAACCGCGCGAGCCTCGTCAGACTCATCAAGGGCCTGGAGCATGTACTCCGTTATGGTTGTTAACAAGTCGGCCGTGGACCTGGCAAAGCGGAAGCCATATTGCCTGTCAGAGAAGAGTTTGTGGGCAGTAAGATGTTGAACTATTTCAGCATTGATTATGGCCCCGAACACTTTCCCGAATATCGGTAGAAGACTGATAGGGCGAGAATTGGATGGGTCCGAGGGTTCACCACAATTTTTAAATACAGGAATGACTGAAGAGTAGTTATACAGTTTAGAGAGGACAGGGGAAAGTTCAGGAGCACACCTCTTAAGGACTATCACTGGGATTCCATCGTCTCCACTTGCCTTATGGGGGTCGAGTTTTGAAATTACTTGGGATACTACTGTCGGGGTAATATATACGTCATGCAGTTTGGCCTCAGTTCTAATAGGGAAGTCGGTGGGTGTACGCCAGGTGAGTCAAATGTGGAGTTGGATGAGAATCTGCGGGCAAAGCACTCAGCTTTGTCCGCAGATGACGTGAGAACCTCAAATTCGTGGATTAAAGGAGGTATTGAGGATTTGCTATTGTTGAGCACTCGTTTGCAGATCCTCCAATAGTCCTTGGAGCCGAACTTGCGGTCAGCTATGCGCTGTCGCATTCTCTCAGCAAACAACCGTTTGGTGTCATTTAGGGTTCTCTCGCACTCATTGCAAGCAGACGTGAATATTTTGCAATATAAGTTATCTTATTTAATTAACTAAGACATTCTCCTGTGCAAAACTGTGATAGTTTATAAAGTGACATTTCATGTTCTCAATTAGTTGAAAAAAAGAAAGAATCGTCTAAGATGGATGTGCATTGTGGTATAGTGGATATCAGCTAGGAACGAGAAATCTGAGAACCGAGTTCGAATTCCAGTTGAATTCTTCGCATTCATTTATGCACAAATACCCTTGGGAAAGGTATTAATTTGTCTCTTCCCTCCAGCTATGGATCAAATAACAGGACAGATTGGGTTCTATAGCCTTGGTTAGCAACCAGCCTACTGCAGAAAGTAATGATGATGTACTGCAGAAAAATATCTTTTGCCCAGTCATATCTCTTTTGAGACATGATCGCCCAAGTATGTATCATGTACGGCACTTAACTGACTGATCCTTTAAGATATGAGTTAGTTTTATTATCATTTATTAAAATTATTATTATTATATCGAAACATAGCTTTTGATTATGACTTTTGGTATATTTGTTTTTAAGGGACTGAAAGAATCACTCAGAAACTTAAAAGGAATACCAAGATTTCATTATACTGCCACTAAAAAAATTAATTCCATTGTCCAAGGTTTCACTAGTTTGTAGCCCAGGAAGTTTAAAAATAAACTTTGTATTTTTAATCTATACCAGAAATAGGGTTCAGTCTCTATCCTTCACTCCTTCTTTTCTCACTCATGTCTAGTCTTGTTTCTTTCCACATTTGGCTTATCTCATTTTTTCTTAAATACTCCTTCACTTTCTCATCTCATGGTTGTCTCATCTTTGCCACTTTGTTCTTCCCTCCTCATCTCATGGTTATCTTGTTTTAACTGCTTCCCCTCATTTTTCATCTGACACTATTGTCTTGTCAATTTTACTTCCCATTTTCTTGTCTTAAAGGTTGCCATGATTGCCTTGTCTTGGCTTCTTCAAGCCACTTTTGCATTTCCTAGTTATCTTGACTCCTTCATACTTTTCTGTCTAGTCTTGGGTGCTTTCTTGTCTGCTACACTCGTTCTTGTGTTGGATGCCTCTTTCTTTTGGCTGCTTTGCCCCTGATCTCGTCTTGGTTGTTTCACCCCCTTTTCATCTTCGTTGATTTGCACCCTTTCTCATCTTGGTTGCTTTGCACCCTTTCTCGTCGTGGCTGTTGTGGCCCCTTTCTCGTCTCGGCTGCTTTGCCCCCTTTCTCGTCTCGGCTGCTTTGCCCCCTTTCTCGTCTCGGCTGCTTTGCACCTTTCACAACTTGGCTGCTTTGCACCGTTACTCGTCTCGGCTGCTTTGCACCGTTTCTCGTCTCGGCTGCTTTTCCCACTTTCTCGTCTCGGCTGCTTTTCCCACTTTCTCGTCTCGGCTGCTTTTCCCACTTTCTCGTCTCGGCTGCTTTTCCCACTTTCTCGTCTCGGCTGCTTTTCCCGCTTTCTCGTCTCGGCTGCTTTGCCCCCTTTCTCGTCTCGGCTGCTTTGCACCGTTTCTCGTCTCGGCTGCTTTTCCCACTTTCTCGTCTTGGCTGCTTTGCCCACTTTCTCGTCTCGGTTACTTCTCCCACTTTCTCGTCTTGGCTGCTTTAACTCGTTTCTCGTCTTGGCCGCATTGCCCACCTTCTCGTCTTGGTTGCTTTGCACCTTTCACAACTTGGCTGCTTTGCCCCCTTTCACGTCTTTGTTGCTTTGCACCTTTCACAACTTGTCTGCTTTGCACCCTTTGTCGTCTTGGCTGCTTTGCACCCTTTGTCGTCTTGGCTGCTTTGATCCTTTCTCGTCTTGGCAGCTTTGCCCACTTTCTCGTCTTGGTTACTTCTCCCACTTTCTCGTTTTGGCTGCTTTGCCCACTTTCTCGTCTCGGCTGCTTCGCCCACTTTCTCGTTTCGGCTGCTTTGCCCACTTTCTCGTCTCGGCTGCTTTGCCCACTTTCTCGTCTCGGCTGCTTTGCCCACTTTCTCGTCTCGGCTGCTTTGCCCACTTTCTCGTCTCGGCTGCTTTGCCCACTTTCTCGTCTCGGCTGCTTTGCCAACTTTCTCGTCTCGGCTGCTTTGCCCACTTTCTCGTCTCGGCTGCTTTGCCCACTTTCTCGTCTCGGCTGCTTTGCCCACTTTCTCGTCTCGGCTGCTTTGCCCACTTTCTCGTCTCGGCTGCTTTGCCCACTTTCTCGTCTCGGCTGCTTTGACTCGTTTCTTGTCTTGGCCGCATTGCCCACCTTCTCGTCTTGGTTGCTTTGCACCTTTCACAACTTGGCTGATTTGCCCACATTCTCGTCTCGGCTGCTTTGCCCCCTTTCTCGTCTCGGCTGCTTTGCCCCCTTTCTCGTCTCGGCTGCTTTACCCCGTTTCTCGTCTCGGCTGCTTTGCCCCCTATCTCGTCTCGGCTGCTTTGCATCCTCTCGTCTCGGCTGCTTTGCCCCCTATCTCGTCTCGGCTGCTTTGCCCCCTATCTCGTCTCGGCTGCTTTGCCCCCTATCTCGTCTCGGCTGCTTTGCCCCCTTTCTCGTCTCGGTTGCTTTGCACCTTTCACATCTTGGCTGCTTTGCCCACTTTCTCGTCTTGGCTGCTTTGCACCTTTCACAACTTGGCTGCTTTGCCCCCTTTGTCGTCTTGGCTGCTTTGCCCCCTTTGTCGTCTTGGCTGCATTGCACCCTTTGTCGTCTTGGCTGCTTTGATCTTTTCTCGTCTCGGCTGCTTTGCCCCATTTCTTGTCTTGGTTACTTCTCCCACTTTCTCGTCTTGGCAGCTTTGCCCACTTTCTCGTCTTGGCAGCATTGCCCGCCTTCTCGTCTTGGTTGCTTTGCCCCGTTTCTCGTCTCGGCTGCTTTGCCCCGTTTCTCGTCTCGGCTGCTTTGCCCCGTTTCTCGTCTCGGCTGCTTTGCCTCGTTTCTCGTCTCGGCTGCTTTGCCCCGTTTCTCATCTTGGTTACTTCTCCCACTTTCTCGTCTCGGCTGTTTGCCCACTTTCTCGTCTCGGCTGTTTGCCCACTTTCTCGTCTCGGCTGTTTGTTTGCCCACTTTCTCGTCTCGGCTGTTTGCCCACTTTCTCGTCTCGGCTGTTTGCCCACTTTCTCGTCTCGGCTGTTTGCCCACTTTCTCGTCTCGGTTACTTCTCCCACTTTCTCGTCTTGGCTGCTTTGACTCGTTTCTCGTCTTGGTCGCATTGCCCACCTTCTCGTCTTGGTTGCTTTGCACCTTTCACAACTTGGCTGCTTTGCCCCGTTTCTCGTCTCGGCTGCTTTGCCCCATTTCTCGTCTCGGCTGCTTTGCCCCGTTTCTCGTCTCGGCTGCTTTGCCCCCTTTCTTGTCTCGGCTGCTTTGCCCCCCTATCTCGTCTTGGTTGCTTTGTACCTTTCACAACTTGGCTGCTTTGATCCTTTCTCGTCTTGGCTGCTTTGCCCTGTTTCTCATCTTGGTTACTTCTCCCACCCTTTCTCGTCTCGGCTTTGCTTTGCCCACCCTTTCTCGTCTCGGCTGCTTTGCCCCCTTTCTCGTCTCGGCTGCTTTACCCCGTTTCTCGTCTCGGCTGCTTTGCCCCCTTTCTCGTCTCGGCTGCTTTGCCCCCTTTCCCCCTTTCTCGTCTCGGACTGCTATGCCCCCTTTCTCGTCTTGGTCGCATTGCCCACCTTCTCGTCTTGGTTGCTTTGCACCTTTCACAACCTTGGCTGCTTTGCCCCGTTTCTCGTCTCGGCTCGCTTTGCCCCATTTCTCGTCTCGGCTGCTTTGCCCCGTTTCTCGTCTCGGCTTTTGCTTTGCCCCCTTTCTTGTCTCGGCTGCTTTGCCCCCCTATCTCGTCTTGGTTGCTTTGCACCTTTCACAACTTAGGCTGCTTTGATCCTTTCTGCGTCTTGGCTGCTTTGCCCTGTTTCTCATCTTGGATTTCACTTCTCCCACTTTCTCGTCTCGGCTGCTTTGCCCACTTTCTCGTCTCGGCCGCTTTGCCCACTTTCTGCGTACCGAGGCCGCACGCCCACTTTCTCGTCTCGGCCGGCTTTGCCCACTTTCCTCGTCTCGGCACCGCCCTTTGCCCCCTTTCTCGTCTCGGCCGCTTTGCCCCCCTTTCTCGTCTCGGCCGCTTTGCCCCCTTTCTCGTCTCGGCTGCTATGCCCCCTTTCTCGTCTCGGCTGCTATGCCCCCTTTCTCGTCTCGGCTGCTTTGGCCCCTATCTCGTCTTTCGGCCTTTGCTTTGCCCCCTATCGCGTCTCGGCTGCTTTGCCCCCTATCTCCGTCCTCGGTTACTTCTTCCACTTTCTCGTCTTTCGGTTACTTCCCCTTCCACTTTCTCGTCTCGGTTACTTCTTCCACTTTCTCGTTTCTCGGTTACTTCTTCCACTTTCTCGTCTCGGTTACTTCTTCCACTTTCTGCGTCTCGGTTACTTCTTCCACTTTCTCGTCTCGGATTACTTCTTCCACCCTTTCTCGTCTCGGTTACTTCTTCCACTTTCTCGTCTCGGTTACTTCTTCCACTTTCTCGTCTCGGATTTACTTCTTCCACTTTCTCGTCTCGGTTACTTCTTCCACTTTCTCGTCTCGGTTACTTCTTCCACTTTCTCGTCTCGGTTACTTCTTCCACTTTCTCGTCTCGGATTCCATTTCTTCTTCTCGCTTTCTCGTCTCGGTTACTTCTTCCACTTTCTCGTCTCGGTTACTTCTTCCACTTTCTCGTCTCGGTTACTTCTTCCACTTTCTCGTCTCGGTTACTTCTTCCACTTTCTCGTCTCGGTTACTTCTTCCACTTTCTCGTCTCGGATTACTTCTTCCACTTTCTCGTCTCGGTTACTTCTTCCACTTTCTCGTCTCGGTTACTTCTTCCTTTCTCGTCTCGGTTACTTCTTCCACTTTCTCGTCTCATTTACTTCTTCCCTTTCTCGTCTCGGTTACTTCTTCCACTTTCTCGTCTCGGCTTCCACTTTCTCGTCTCGGTTACTTCTTCCACTTTCTCGTCTTGGTTACTTCTTCCACTTTCTCGTCTTGTCTGCTTTGACTCGTTTCTTGTTTTGGCTGCATTGCCCCCTTCTCGTCTCGGCTGTTTTGCCCCCCTTTCTCGTCTCGGCTGTTTTGCCCCCCTTTCTCGTCTCGGCTGCATCCACCCCCCTTCTCGTCTTGGCTGCTTTGCCCCCCCTTTCTCGTCTTGTCCAGTCTTAGACACATCCCCAACTTTTATGTTTCTTTTTTTTGTTCTTCCTTATGGATGTTATATTTGTTCATTAGTGTCTATTTTGATGAGGAAGTAACACTTTTTTTTTTTTTTTTTTTTTTTTGCGCATGTGATGACCAAATCCTTTCTCTCTGTTTTTCTATTTATCTCTGTGTCAAGAATGTCACATTCCTAATTATCTCTATCCCTTGTTGATGTGGAACTTTTTTATCTGAACTCTGCCTCCAATATTTCATTCTTTTTCCTTTTCTTTTATTTCTTCTTCTTCTCTCTCTTAACTCTAAAACTCTTATATCCCTCCTTTATCTTTTCTTTTCATTTGATGCACTTGTATGATATTTCATCAGTATTATCTTTGGGTACAAATTTGAGGGTGAATGAGAGAGACAGTTATTCTTTGTCACTGGATATCTTCTGGCTCCAGCCATTCTACCGGCAACTCTTCTGCTGCTGTGGTGTGTGGCAGGGTCATGTTGCACATAGTAAAGCAGGTTTCCTAACTTTGATTCCATCATCATCATCTAATTTAGCAAGCAGCCTGGAGGGTGGGATGAATATGGTAGATTGTGTGTGTGTGTGTGTGTATAAAAGGGAAGGGCAGAACAGGGTCTAACAGTGGTTTTTCAGATGGAATCTAATGGCAGTGGCAGTATCAAATGGAGAGCATGTCGTATCCCTGTGAATAGTTTGTGCAAGGATGACTCACCCTCTACGTAATGCATACATGTTTCACTCACTCACTCTTAACACTCCCACCTTCTCCCCTGGCACTCAGTTATTTCTGATTGGTGCCTTGGACCAAAATACTTCCATCACCACAACCACTACCATCTTCATCACCATCAGATGATCGCTACTATTTTTACTACTACTAATGATTGATAGATATAATAATAAAATGATAAGAAAATGAAGGGAAGACCACAAAAAGAAATAACAATGATTTTGAAATTAAATATAGTGAACAAAACAAATGAATACTAATTTTTCCAGATTGGGAAGGGATTAAAAAAGAAAATAATGATAATAATACAATTTGTGGAAATGTCCCTTTTAAAGACATGAGTTTGAAATTGACTTGCCGGGCTTAACTAAAGTGTACATTCTTCTGAGTCCTCCTCCTCCTTTTGTCAGTCCCCTTTCTCTCCTACCCCTACTCTTTTCTTTTCCTTCTCTTTCCTGCATTTTCTGCATCTCCAACAACATTCACAGAGCTTTTAGTCAACATCATCAACCTCTCTCCAGATACCTTGCTATAAATAGGTCTTTTGTTTTCTTTTGGATTATTTAAACATTTTTTCTTAAAAAAAAAAATGAGAAAGGTTAATAACCAGCATTGAAAAAAAAAAAAAAAAAAAAAAGGAAATGAAAAAAAAGTAATAATAATAATCATCTCCCCCACTCCAAGTTCCCTCCCTCGCCACTAAACCAACGACCCTGGAGTATCCCAGAGGGAAGTTTCAACATTGATGTCACCAGTACTGGTATGCCCTCCACTAATCATGTGCAGCATGTGACACTATCGTATCTTCATCACCATCGTCATCTCTTCCATCAACATCACCTTCATTTTGTATTACTACTGCTAATATTACTATCGAAGCAACCGCTGTTACTAAGGGAAGTGGCAGTGGTGAAAGTTAGTAAAAACATAATTAGCCATTTGAAAAACCTGGAAGAACATCCTTGTCAATTTCTAAGGTGTGGCCAGAGGGACGGAAACATGGATCCCAATGTTGTTGTTTTTTTTCTTTCCTCCTCCTCATGTGATTTGGGATAAAGGCATTAGTTAATTGTGCCTTTCCCCACCTCCACACTGCGAGTTGTACCAATATGAACCTGGTAGGTATGTGACCATGTTTAAGATACTTTTCTTTAATTCAGTTAAAAAGCAAAAGGTTTGTGTGTTTTGTTTTTTTTTGTTTTTTTTTGTTTTTTTTGGGGGGGGGGTTTTTTTTTTTTTTTGGGGGGGGGGTTTTTTTTTTTTTTTTTTTTTTTTTTTTTTTTTTTTTTTTTTTTTTTTTTATGATTTTTTTTTTTTTTTTTTTTTTTTTTTTTTTTTTTTTTTTTTTTTTTTTTAAGCCTCCAACCCTTACCCCGGGTGACCATGGTCACCAGCTTTCTCTTCCTAAAGACTTGGGGAAGCCCACTTAAGACTAAGAGTCTCTCGTTATTGGTCTAACTCTTATAATTTACAACTCTTTCAATGTAACTAAAAATATTTTTTTTTACTTTTTTATTATAACGCTTAACAACTTTGTGTGTGTGTGCGTGTATTAGTGCATACTTGCCTCGTGTTGTGTGTGTGTGTGTGTGTGTTTGCACTCGCGTTGATGTCTGTGTATGTTGTGTGTGTGTGTGTGTGTGTGTAACGTATCTGATGTTGGCTCACAATTAAATTCTGACTTAGTCCTAACATGGTGATGAATGTACTGGGAGATTTCCTTTTTCTAGGGAATTCGGGTGAGTTAGTTTACGTTCTACCCTGACCGGTTGGTGCATCTTTTGTTTAAGGTTCCACATGTATTGTCTATTTTGTCACTGTTTGTCCATCTCAAATTTTTCTCTATCTTCTTTCATTGCCAACTCCTGTGTCTGCCACTGCTCCTTCCATATTTTCATGTATGTCAGTTCTGTCAGACTACCTTACTGCTGATGCTGTTGTTGCTATCTTTGCGCTGTTTTCTAAACGTATAGGAGATGAAAACTTCATCTTTGCAAAAAATCAAGACTTATTTTTGGTTTCTAGCTATTAAAATTTGATTATTTTCATTTATTCAGACTCCTTCCTATTTAATCTTTTTTTTTCATTCTTTTCAAGAAAAGAATGAATGAATGAATGGCTAAAAAAATGAATGAATGAATGAATGAAAAGAAGAAGGGTGGAAGGAAGAGAATTATTACAGATAAGAAACTAAAAAATTAATGAACTCTTTTTATTATTATTATTATTATATAACATATTTCACCCATGTGTATAACAGTACATATCTTGTGTTATTTTTCATATGGTACATATTTTAATTATTCCTTGAATTAGCTTTCACATTCATCTGAAGCAGTGAGTTTTTTTTTTTTTCTTACTCAGCATGCCTTAGGGGTTGACTAAAAATTGCCACTTTTACCTTCTTCGACCCCCACAATAATCAAATACCTTGTGTTTTCTGTTTCACCTGACCATGATTCCCTGCTAAAAAGATAGAGTACTGTTTTTTTTTTTTTTAATCCAGTTTCACAATTCACTGCTGATTCCTACGTGTGCTATGATCATTCCTTTCCTACCATTTTCTTTATTTTTATTTTTTCAAAGGCCTCTAAATAGCAAGGCATTATGTTACGTGTGACTCACAATTTACAATTATTATTAGTCCAATGATTTTTAACTTTATATATAATGCATGTGTTCAAGTGCACATCCATGCACCACACACACACATACGTGTGTGTGCGCGTGTAAGATTGAAATTGAATGTAATCATTGTTGGTCTGTTGAAAGACTATGTGGTCCTTTATTACTGTTAGTTTTTATTCATAATTAAGAATAATTTTAATCAATATCTTTTATTTTATCTTCATGGTCTCTCATCTCATATATAGTAGAGTTGAAGTGGAGAAATGTTTTTAACCATTTTTTGTTGATTTGTGTAGAAAAGGTGATTGATTCTGGTAACCTATTTTCACTTTCACAAAAAAAAATGTATTTGAAGACCCCATGTATTTGTATAAAGGTGCACATGCAATATAATTGTTAAGTTATATTGCATACCAAGGAGTGGTTTTTCTCTAGTCTGGCTGTGTGCAAGCTTCCTATGATGATATCGAAGAAGATACTGGGGTTGACTGTCCAGTGTCCATTTGCTTTTTACCTCTTCAACTGCAACACCACCACCACCACTTCATGGTCAGTCATAGCAGCACATGGTGTCTGTCTGTGGCAGAGTCAAGTGTCTTGAACCACCATCATCATCATTCAACCTGTGTAGTGTGTATGTATCTCCAGCCTCTTGTCGGGTTTCTCTGTAAAATTGCCCAATTTTGATATACCTGTCTTTTTCTTTGCCAATGTATACATTTCATTTTTTTATTGAATTAAAGATTTTCTGAATGAATGGAGATATATATATATATATATATATATATATATATATATACATACACGCTTAATCATACCTGCAACTACTTACTATTATCTAATCAGAAACTCAGAAACAGTTTCCTTTCTTTTGGGTTTTTCTTTCTTTTGCTCAGCCACCATTTCATGTATTCATTTTCTCATCTTTGCATATTATACCTTCTTCTCTTCCCTTTTCTAACGCACATGCACTCACTTCGTACATTCCATGCATACCAGAAACATTTTAGAAATCAAAATGAGGGACAATAAGTCTCATTTTTACTCTTCCATTCAATAGGGTCTATTTATTACACTTATTACATTTTATTATTACTCTTCTGATTATTATTATATAAATAAATATATCATTATCATATTAAATAATGATTGACGATTTGAATAAAAAAAATGGAAGGAATTCGCTACTAAATTCAATATTATTTTTTAGCTATTTTTGTTTCTGTTAAAAATATTCTCTTGGCTTAAAGATTTGGCTACAACTTTTTTATTTTCACATTCTATGATTTGGCTTAAACATATGACATTTTTTTTTTTCTGTTAATGTGATTATTATCTACTCCAAGACTATTTTCATAATTTCTAGTTTCTGGCTTTGTCTCTTGAATGAGTTGTCTTTTTCATATTCTCTGTGTTTGTCACCTTTTTTTCTATGGCTGCGTTTCTCTCTCTCTTTCGATTGAGTTTGTCTCTGTCTGTTTCAACCACTGTCTGTCTGTTTCTCTCTTTCTTTGGCTTGTTTTTATTTTTTACAGTTTGTCTTTATCTCTGTTATTTTGTTTCTCTTTATCACTCAGCATTACTTTGCTTCCTTTCAATTCCATATGCCTAAAAGGAGGCATGGAACAGTGCTGATGAGGAGGAGTGGGGAGAGCTCAACCATTGAGTTTTATGAGAAACCGACTCACAATCATGTGAACATTATAGTTGTATATGCTCACATAACCATTTTTCATTGTTGTTGCTACTGCTACAAGTACTGCTATATTACACAAACACACATTTAGACTATTGTTACAACAGTACCCCCCACCATCAGAAAATGAATACACCCTAACTTATACTTTTATTTTATTTTTATTTATATTTTTTACAGTATGACTTTTTGATCTGAGGTTTTAGTTTAAAGCAAGTTGAGCCTTCTCAGCTAAAAAGTAGATTTGTAGAAATTTAATAAATGAAATGGCTTTTGACTTGATATCTCTTTTCCAGTTTCTTTTTAAACAAATAAACCTACAAATACAGATTTAGTGAATTTGATTCCTACAATTAATCGTGTTAATACATTGCATGGGATTTTTACTGAGTTAAGGTTTGTATCATCTTTAGTCTGTACCAGAAAGTTTTCTTGTATTATAAGTTTAAGGGTCAGCTCCCAAAATGTACTTAGTCATATTAATTGTAAATTGATTCTTACGCAGGGTAAATTTAGCTGCTACCTTGTTCCAATGTATACTTTTTGACTAAATTCAGAATATATTGAAAAGTGGTCCACCTTCCCTATCTTGACCTCTAGTATTCAAATACATTTTTGTGGTTATTTTAAATTTAAAATAATATACAACTAACAATTCAATTTTGAAATCATACCTGCAAAATTGACATACCCACAGAGCATTACTGGCATCAAGTAGTAATAGATGTTTATTTTAGATTTAAAATAATATACAACTCTGTCCTGGAATACTTGCTTTAAAAATTGACCTACCAAACTTGGCATTATATTTCTGGCGTCAGTCAGTCAGTTAAGTACCACACGTGATACACGCTTGGGCGATCATGTCTCGAAAGAGACATGACTGACTGGGTAGAAGATTATATCGCAGTAGGTTGCCATTACTTTCTGTGGTAGACTGGTTGTCAGCCAAGGCTATAGAACCCAATTTGTCCTGTTATTTAACCCATAATTGGAGGCGAAGAGACGGATTACTTTTTTTAGTTTTTTTTCTCAAAGGGTATTTGCGCGTAAGTGAATGCAAGGAATTCAACTGGAATTTGAACTCGGCTTCCTGATTTCTAGTTCCGAGCCGATATCCACTGCATCACAACGCACAACCAAGTACCTAAAATACGACATATTTATTTGATTAAGGAATGAAACTTTGTACGCGCGCATACACACACAATGAAGTCCCAGAAAGTTTTTATTTCAAGTAATTAAGATGATCATAATCTGTGTCTGTGTGGATATGTATGTAAGTCGTATATCACGAGAAGCTATCTGTTGTAGTTTTAAACTTTAATGATTAAGAAGATTTCTCTTCAATTTTTTAGTAGTTTTATTATAAAACTTTTAACAATTATTTTTTTTAATCATATCATAATGATGAGTAAAAACAAAAACAACTATCTTCCTTCTGCTAAAAATAACTTAATCAGTTAAAAAAAAAGAAACAACTTCTCTTGAACTTCATATTTTTTGTCATCATTCTTATGTTGTTTGTAGTTTTTTCATCATATCTTCCCTGTCGCTTCTCTACAGCACTACACAATCTCATTTATTTCTTCATGAAAAATAGAACCCCCCTCTCTCCTTTCTTTATGAGTTTGTTTATTTCATTTAAGGTCAGATTAGTTTGGCACAAGGTCAGAATTTTGAATTAAATAACTATCGAACTACACTTTCTAAAACTAGCTCGTTAGCCATTACTTCACAAAGTAAGAAACCTATCCGTGTGCGTATGGACACAACGTGAAAATTGGGCAAATATTGCCCTTCCTACACGTCGTGTGATGTATTTTCTGTAGGCCTATCTCAAAAGTGAATGTGTTATCATCTGCCACTTCAAATATTTATTTCTCTCACATAAATTTTTTACCTATACAGCAACTTCTTTCTGTCCATTACCTATTTTTATCAATACACTGGTGCCACTGTAATACACTTCTTGTCAATCTATTTTTCAGTATCAAAAAAAAAAAAATTATACATATGATCTTCGTAGCTAACTTTTAAGTTGACTTTTTGTTTGGTGGATTGTCCACCTCCTCTATTTTCTACCAGTCAATGCCTTTCTTTCATAGAACTGTTTTCTTTCTTTCTGGGAAGTATTTCCCTGTTTCTCTCTTCTTTTCATTCTTTTTCTCCCTTCTTTTATTTTTTTTTTTAAGACCCCCCCCCCCTCAAAATCTGTTTTCCTATCGCGATTAGTGTACCCTTAAAAGTTTGTTAGAAGAAATTGTGCACACACACACACACACACACAAGTTCAGTTTTAATTTACCGTCAGGCGTCAAGTCCTCTGAAGAATGGATGTAATTCCGCGAGCAGAGAATCACAAGATAGGTGAACAATTGTATTTAAGAGTGGTAAACTGTATGAAATGAATGGATGTTGGCAGTAGCATTGATTGCCTCATAAAAAGAGAAAAGGGAGAAAGGTTAGTAGTATTAATAAGATTTATTTTTTTCCACCTGGAATGAATGACATTAAAAATAAAATCATAAAAATAAAAATTCTCCCTTATATTTTTTAACATAATTTTTTACACATAACTACTATTTTCTTCTTTTGTTATTTCTGCTGCCTTAGTTTTTCAGTCGATTGTTGTTCCTCTGCCAACCAGAAGCAACATTTCTCCATCAATCACTCACCGGTTTTAGTATCTGATGGTGAGAAGTAGCGAGTTAGCCAGTCACTAGACTTGAAGGTAGAATGTGTGTCTTAAAAAAAAAACCCCAAAAACGAGGCCCCTATTGAAATTAAAAACAATTCCGTAGATTTTATCACCATACGGATAAAATTAAAAACGTGTAAGTCGGGAGAAGAAAAAAAAAAACTCTTCATTTTTTTAAATTCCTTTTCTTTGCACATTTTTTTCTTTATCGATGTCGCAGAGGAAGAAAGGGAAAAATAAAAAAAATACTTCGATTAATGCATAAGAAGAATAACACTAACGGAAAAATGTAGAAGCAGCTTAGTGAATTAACAGATACAAAAAAAAAGGAAAAAAAAAACAAGTAGAAAGTCTAAGGAAATTGATGAAAAGTAACTATTATTGCTTTTCTTTTCAGGCTCTTCACGAAAGTAGTAACTACGTTTTTGGGAGGTTCCTTTTACTTGCTTCCTCCTCTATCTGCTTCCTTCCTTCATTCTTCATATTGCCAGTAGCACCGGCATTTCGTTTGCCGGTAGTCATACTCAACAAAACTCAAAAGCTTGCTTTAACTTCTGCTCAACAGTTCACATTTTACTCGAACTGTCTGTTTTGTAGTTTATTCCAGACAACGTTTTCATATTGAAGACTTTGTTTCTTCTTGGCAAACATGCGGTTAATTCAATTCTTTATTATTTCTCTTCTATGAAACAATTTTTTTCGCTTGACCAACTGGGCACACTGTCCTGGAGGAAGACGACGAATTGAATAATAAAAAAAAAAAAAATAAAACAGTTGACTAAATAAATGAATTGATAAACAAACATGTAAAAGTGCTAATAATGAGCGAAGAATGAGTTCAAAGAAAACCTAAGAAGAGTAACAACAACTATTTTTCTAACCTCGCGTATTGTGTCAGATCCGCCTTCTCCTTCATTAAACAATTTTTTTTAATTCAACATAATGAAAATTACCTTATCTGTAGGTACACGATTGTTTAGTGAAGCTTAGTCTGTACTTGTTAAAATATTGTGACGAGATTGCATACACTTTTCAAGTCGTTGTCTGCAATCCAAGTCAGTGTACCCGGTAAATGTCAGTCATGCTGTTTCTTTTTTATTTTATTTTTTTAATTATTTTATTTATTTTTTTTGTTGCTTTATTTGAAATAAAAATATAAACCAATTGTTTGGTATTTTCCAAATAGCACACTTAACCTGAAATTAATTTTACTTACCATGACAATGTTCCTTTGTTCTATAGAACCTTTTTTAATAGAATTTTTACTGGTAAGTAAATGGCGAACAAAATTTTAAAATGGTGCATCATGATCAGATATCACAAAGAAAATATTGTGCCAAAATAGTAGCCATCTGCTAAAAGTTAACAACACTAACACATATTTGCCTTGTGTATGGTTTTCATATCTTTCTATGAATGCAACTAAAAATCTTATTCTTTTATACCTCGGGGCTTCGTTAATTAATGCTAGCACGTGGTTGTGGGGTTTTGGTGACTTTTTTTTTTTTTTTAATGTTGATCTTATTGCAAAGTTATTAGAAACTCACAGAAAGTGATATAAACCTTAAAATTAGTAAATTTTCCTATACTACTACTCATTGTGACATAGCAATTAAACTTGTCAACATGGAAACATTTTTAACATAATCTTATTTAATTTCTGTCTTAATTTTTTGGGGATGAGGAATTATCACTGTTTTTTTACACTACTTACATTTGTTGGACTGTTCTGGTCATCTTTGTTGTTGTTATCACACATTTTCCGCTAATGTGCTCTCTAGGTTCTACAGGACATTAGTGGATAAAGTGTTTTTTTTTCAATAATAATTTCACCCCAGGCAAGTCAATAATACCACTGCAAGGGATTATTGGGGTGGGGGTGAAAGAAAATGAGAGGAAGAAATCTGAAACCCAATCCTGAAGAGAAAACGAGATAAAACTCTTGTTCAAAAGACAAGGAAGGGCTGTAATGTGAATTTGGTGATGTAGTAATTGTGAGTTCAATCCCTGGGCTTGGCAGTGTGTACTTAGACTCAGTGGAAACGAAGTGAGCAATAACTGAACAGTACTGAAAATAGGAACGAGATGAGATATCCTTAGAAATGGGCAGCGGAATGAAAAGTTTGAATGTAAATCGTGTAAATAATGTCATTTCTGTTTTTACATTTTGATGATTTATTATTTGATAGTTAAATGAGTGATTTATTTAGTCATAAAGGTATTCAATTGTTGCTTTAAGATTAAGTTATTTTTTTTTTTCTTATACTCTTTTATCAGATGTCTTCCAACCCTTACCTCAATAACTGATTTCATCTGCACAAAATTTTAAAACTCACACAATACTGTTTGTTTGAATTACTAAGATATATTTTCAGTCTCCTTGATGGTGTTCTGGCCTTTGGGCACCGCTGTCTTAACAGTTCACGTCAAACTTTTGGAAAGAGTTAAAATGTCTTGATAATTTAGTTCTATGGTCATTAGCAGATGACAAGTTTTCTTTCTGTAAGATTTTTAATAATTATCAAATTTCATTTATAAATTGCCACTTTTCTGTTTCTTCACAAATTTGTAAATTTTCTTTTTTTATTGTTGGCATCAGAAACCCAACCTGGAATCACTTCTTTTAACCAATTTTCATGCAAGGAGCGGGAATAATCATCCTATTTTTTTAAAAATAGTATTTCACTTCAGTCTTAAATAGGGAGTGTCATTAATTTTTTCTGGAATAGTAATCTTTATTTTTGTGTATTTAGAGAACAAAAAAATTTATTCACTAATCTTTGTTATCTACATTCAGACTAATGTCCTCATATTTGTCTTTATCATCACATTTTGGCTGTTGTGCACTGTGGCCTTCTTCAAGTGTCTGTCAATTGATCTCTTTATTTAATCTACAGGGGTAAATTGATCTCCATGTGGATGTTATCTGGATCAGCAGTAACTTAAAGAGGGCCATAAAGCATGATGGTCAATATAGAGTTGATCCTAATAGTAACAACAAAGATAAGGATAATAGTCCAAGCATAAATAATATAAATAATAACTGCTCATCCCAGAAATTCAAACAGAAATAATCTTTTTTTGTATAACAGAAAAACCCTTACGTAATAATAAAATGATTTCTAATTTATATATTACTAAAATGTTACAGATAACCAATGTTTAAACTAGTGAAAACGAATTCAAAACGTGAATGAATTTTTATACTTGGCAAGTTGCAACTAAGTGATTCATAAGTCATGTGATAGAAAAAAAGCATTAATTCTCATAGGATAGGCTTAGAACAATAATGTTGCTTCTACTTCTAGCACAAATAAAACAAAATGATTTAATAGAAATATTAAAACTGAATTTTTCTCATTGAACAAAACATATTCAATTATTTATTAGGATAAGTATTTCTTTCACTTTAATTTCAGTTCCTTTTTTATCATAATGGGTCTGAATAATTGCAATGAAGAGCAATGAAAAAAAAATTAAAACTCAAAAACAAATAGAAGTAATGAATTAAGCTAAATGTATGAAACTTAAATTTCAATTGTTAACTTCCAGTATCTTTTTAATATTAAGATTTATTAAAGTTGATTATTAGATTTATTAAATATTTTTAAATAATTTTCTTTGATTAATTATATATATATATATCCTCTCTATTATAATGAATTGTGTATTTCTGTGTGTGCGTACACACACACACACACACACACATATATATATATATATCTCCTGTCATATTCATGGAGGGAGACAATAGCAAGGCAATGTTGGCTTAGTTCATTCTTATTACTACCAGTTATTAAACCTTTTGCACCATGTTTGCTCTTTAAACAGTGCCTTATTTTTATTATTTTTTTTTTTTTTTTGCAATAATTATGTTCTTCAGCAGTAAAGAATACATCTATCATATATACTCTCTATTATAAAGACCGGTCAGTGTGTGTAATATTCTGTTTTTTTTTTTGTTTTTTTTTTTTTAATCATATCACCCCAAGCAAGGCGGTAACGACACTGATGTGCAGGGGGCTACATAAGAGTGAGAAAATTAGAAAAGAGAAAACCGGAACCTTTATTTGATAATCACAGTAGCATGAATTAAGTAGAGGTTCAAACTTTGTCTCATTCATGTTGTGAGGTGTATTCACTTTGTTTTAATAAACTAAGACTATACTCTCATATATATATATATATATATATATATATATATACACACACAAAAATCTAGAGTGAGCCAAAACCTACCGCGGTTTCACACTACGGATTGTCAGGGCAAAGGCTCTACTTTTGTATATTTTCTTTTGTACTTTGTATCGAGCACTTTTTCTTGTGGTTAGTTCCGTTTGGGGTTTTTTCTTTACTGCGGAGTATTGAATGTTTTGTTCTTGTTCCGCGGGTTTCTTTTTTTTCTCCCCATTTATCCGACGTCTTAGTGCACCGGATTGTAACAGAATTAGGTTCTGTTTGTTAATGGTTTTTTTGGAGGTTTATTTATAAATTTACGGCCTACATACTTACAGAGTCTATTTAATTATTATTTTTATATATATATATATATAGTTGTTGGTAGTATAAAATTTATCTTGTTGCTTTTTCTTTGGTATGGAAAATTTTAATTTTTTTTATTTCTATAATAGTCTATATATGTTATATTATTTCTATAATAGTCTATATATGTTATATTTGCACATATTAATTTACATAAGCACCAACAATTAAACATTTGATCTTGTCTTTTTTACTCCAATAAAATTCATAGGTTTTACATGAAAATTTTATCCTTTGTACTCTTAATTTAGCAAGTAATAAACCAGCACATATGCAAATAAGATATAATGGCAAATGCATTTTTGATGGAAAGCCAGGAATTTATATCTAATTCTGCTAATAATCCTTATTTTAAAATGTCATTTAGCTTGACCTATGTTGCTAGCAGTAATTCTCAGTACATTTAAAATTACAAATTTGACATTTGAACAGCATTGTAATCAGATCTTGAGAGAACAAAATTTTAACCCAAGTGACTTTTTGTCATTCCACAAGTTGTTTGGACTCATGTTTTTAACCACATTTTGGCAAATATCTTGTGGAATAATTTTCCTTAGAATTTCAAGTATATAATCATATAAATAAGAGTAAAAGCTTTTGAGTTTAATGGTTTGTCTTCCATGCTTGGTGCTTGCTATGGCCAGGCTGTTTGTGGTTTTGAATGCCTTAAATTAAACTGACACTCTTACTTGAAAAGAAACTGACTAAAAAAAAGAAATAAAAAGGATAATGTATTTGATGCTAATATTGATCAAGAGAGCTCATATTAATTTCACTTGTTTCTTTTTTAACTGCCATGAGTCCCTTGTATTGAATATCATCGTTAGAGCTGTTTTTTTTTTTTAATTGAAGGCACACTGCAAATTATCTTCAGCATAGCTGCTCATTTCCAAACATACCCATCTACTCGTGTACATTTGTATTTCTTTATCATTACAGAACCATTCTGTGATTTGTACTGCAACTATGCTGAGCCAATCTTAGTTACAGTTCAAGTATGTATCCCACTAAGGACATATGATTTTGTTTTGTCCTTCTCTTGTACTGATTGCCCTACAATTTAACTCCTGGTTGAGGGTAAGAATAAATGGATTTGTACCTTTCTCAAGGTTATTTATGTGAAAGTGAGTATAATGATCTTGACCAGAATTCAAACTTGGCTTGCCAATTTCTTGTTCTGAGCTTTTATATTGAAATATAAATCTAACCAAAAATTACTTAAGATTCCTGAAGAAATTCGTAACTTGATTAGTGCAGTACTCCCTTTGTGATATGTTCTAAGACCCTTTCCCAGTGGATGCTTTTGGTTTCAGGCAACTATTGAACTTCATATATACTATATTTTCCCCCAAATATACATCATCATTTAATTTGCCATACATGATGCACACTTGGGTAATCATGTCTCAAAAGAGACATGACTGAGTGGGCAGGAGATTTTCCCACAGTAGGTTGCCATTACTTTCTGCAGTAGACTGCTTACCAAACAAGGCTATAGAACCCAATCTGTCCATAGTAGGAGGGAGAAGCCTTTGCGAAGAGTATTTGCACGTAAGCTGGAATTTGAACTCAAATGTGCATTGTGGTGCAGTAGATATCAACTTGGAACCAGAAATCAGAGCCGAGTTTGAATTCTAGTTGTATTTGTTGCATTCACTTATGCCCAAATATCCTTGGGAAAGGTATGAATCCATTTCTTCTTCCTTCAGCTATGGATTAAATATCAGGACAGATTGGGTTCTGTAACCCTGATTAGCAACCAGTCTATCACAGAAAGGAATGACAACCTAATGCTGGAAAATCTTCTACCCAGTCAGTCATATCCCTTTCAGAACATGATCACCTAATTGTGTATCATGTATATCACTTAACTGATTGATATCATGACCACCAGTCTTATGACTGGGAGTGGTTATAGAGTAACTGAGCAACAAACCAGTTCCTTCTATATAACTGGATTGAAAGCCTGATGGGCATCTATTCATGCATAACATATCTTGGGTAAATTAGACCTAGTGGAGCCATTTCCTCTCCAGGTCAAACTTGAAGGCTTTCCTTTCTTAGTCTTTTACATATGACTGTTGAAAACTTCTCTTCAATGATGCTGTGTCATCACTGCACTGGCTGCATACTTAGCTATGGAACTTAGTCTACCCCATTGTGTTAGATGGCTGTTGACCTTATAAGAAATTTCAGGTGCCCTTTGTCAGGTTTTGATTTTAATCCTGCTTTTTTTCTAGCCAGAAAAGCCTGGTGGAGGAGCTGTTTATGCACACATACCTATGGATGTTTAATTTACAATTTAGGTACAATTAACATCCACATTCATGGTCTACTCACTCCTGTTGGAGGACATCCTCTTTACTGATTGACCATGTCTTCAGTGGGGGAATCATACTTACTACACTTGACTGATTGTGGACCAGTAAGGCTATTTAATTTGTAGTAGTGGGGTGAATTCAGAATTGTCATTTTTCTAGACTGGTTACCACATAAATTTATAGGAACTGGTCTGTCTTGCTATTTACCCATAGCTGGTGGAGATGGATGGATTCAAACTTTCCTAAGAGTATTTGCTTGTAAGTGACTGTAACAAAATGAAATCTGAACTCTGCTCTTCAATTCCTCAATCTGAGCTGATATCCATTACTCCACCATGCCTTTATGCATTACTAGCAGTATAGCCTGGCGTTGCTCGGGTGTAATGAAAGCTTTAAAACTAATCCATGGTCCTGGAGCTCAGACTCTTTGGATGTTGGCACGAAAGACTAAAAAGCAATAGTTGTTTCCAGTTAAAGCAAAACCGTAGACTGAAAGAAAAATGAATGGATGTAAGTCAAATTTTGATTTCCTAGTATCGATATCAAATAAGTTTTTTTTCGTCGTAAACTGAATTTTGAAGGCTAAATAAGTCCTCTAAGTAAATTGTATCATGGCTGAGACTAAGAACTACAATTATACCTATGTAGAGCCAAACCCGAAGCAAAAACTAAAATAAAAGGGCTGAAAAAATACATACGGGCAGATACACACATACAAACATCTTGCTTTTATATATATATATATATATTATCAATTTTCTGCACTATTGTAAGAACTGCAACCTTGTAACTTCTGAATATCGTTTCTTATGTCTTTGTTTATGAGTGTATCAAATTTGATTAAAATCGGACCACTCCTTATATAACCTTATTTTTTTGATTATTGATTTTCGATATTTATTGGGGGTACCTCGACACAAAACCTAGTTAAGAACACTCGCAGATGCTTATAGTACAACCGTGTAAATTTTCAAGAATATCGGTTCAGCTGTTTCGGAGTCTATAGGTAATGGATACACACACACACACAGACACACAAAGTTCCATTTATAAATAAGTTTAGATTTAGATAGATTAGATTCCACTGTGTCACAATTAACAGCAATAATTAATTACATAACATTTATGGCAATATACTGTAATCAAAGTTAAGTAACATATAAAACATTTGTTCTTAGAAACTTTGGCATACAATTGTTTGACTTTATTAAATTTAGAATTTTAACTTTCTTTCAAAGGAACCACTTCATGGCTTTTCTCGGGCATATCAAATTGTCAGCACGGCTAATCTTGTTCTTTGGAATCATTATTAGATAAAACATTAAATTTTTTTTATTTCTGATGTTTGACTGGTTAACTCAAATTAGATAAATAGATTATGACTGTTTTTTTTCTGCTCAAATAAACAGAGAGGTACACTTATTGTTATTGTGAAAATTAAGAAACCTCTTTACCTAGATTTTATCTGAATGTCCTGTTTTTCATGAGGACAAACAATGTATACAGGAGAAAATGAATATTAATTAATCTTGACTGCATATTAGTTATGCATTCTATTACCTTAGAAATCTCAACACGTGCCATCCTGCTTTATATGTACTTATGAATAGATTATATTATTTCTTAGTAACCAGATGTCTCTCCCTCTCTCCTTTATTTATTCCATACCCTTTGTTCAATCTTTGGAAGTTTAAAGATTCTTCCAGGTTATTTGAGAGGCAAGAGTATATTCATGTATTCAGATGGTATGTGTTTCGCTCTTTTTTAAATATATTTCTTTCAAGTCACGTACATTCCAGGTGGAAAGTATGGGATCACAGCCTCGACACACTAGGCACTGCTGCTGTGGTTTCTGTGAAAAGTAGGTTTGTCATAAGATGGAGTTGTTAGCTCCAACTGGCTTGGAATTCTTAGTTGTTCTTTCCCTAGACTAGTTGCCAACTAAGGTTGTCTTCCCTATTATTTAACCCAACTCATAACTGGGAGAAAGAAGAGATGGATTGAAATCTTCCTCAAGGGCATTTGTATGAAAATGAATGTAAAAACTTGACTTTGATTTGAACTTAGTTTGTCAAATTCTCATTCCAGTTCACAAAGCATTACATCACACCACCTGCACATTTATAAATAAATTTATTTTGGCATAATGTTTGTTTAGTTGATCTCAAAAGCAGTCGATAAATAGATATTCACCTAGTGTTCTGCAAACAATATCTGTAAAAGCTGTCAGTTCAGTAGCTTGTGATAATTTCACCCCATGCAAGGTAATAAGCCACTAAAACCTAAATTACTGAGTGTGGATTGAGCAGGAACTAAGAAAATGGAAGATAATGATTGACATTGCATATTTGAAGATCAAAGTTCACTGAAGAAGAGAATTCCACAAGCAAGAAAAGAAAATGTTAGCATAAAAATTATGGCTTTATCTTACCATTTCAACTATCAAATGATGTGACATAACTGTCAATCTAGTTAGTCTGTCAGTTAAGTGCCATATGTGATACACACTTGGGCAATCATGTCTTGAAAGAGACATGACTGACTGGGCAAGGGATTATCCTGCAGTAATTTGCCATTACTTTCTGTAATAAACTGTTTGCCAGCCAAGGCTATAGAACCCAATCCATCCTGTTACTTAACCCATAACTGGAGGGAAGAGATGAATTAATATCCTTTCCCAAGGATATTTGCATATAAGTGAATGCAAGGAATTCAGTTGGAATTTGAACTTGGATACATAATTTCTCTTTCTGATCTGATATCCACTGCACCACAAGCTAGTACTGCACTTAAATTCATAAAGTCGAAATACCAAAGAGGAAAGCTCATCAGAAAAATTACCATGAGAATGTTTATAAAAAAGGCACAGAGAAGCTATGTTATGGGAAAGTGACTGTTGTTGAAACGTCAGGATTGGTAATACTGCAAATTCTTTGAATTTTATTAAGAATCTTGCAACACATAACAGAAGCAGTGAATCTGATGGAGTTCCATTTGTGTTTTTGGTAACTTTCCAGTATTACTGACAATATATATTCACTCCCCGCAATACCAGCTGTGATTTGTGAGCCTTACTTTACTGTAGTGTTTTCCTGTAGCTTAATGGTAAAGCATACTTGGATTGGAAATGGTTTCTCTGATTAAAAAGGGAATACTGGTTCAATTTTTAATAATCATTCAATTCCTGTTGAGAGGCAATTTTCTTTAATGAAAACTTTGATCTCAAGGCTGGTGGATTTTAATTTTTGTTTTAATTTTTAATTTTTTTTAATAGTTAAGTTTAAGAGAAGGAAAATGTTTAAAATCAAATTCTAGACAAAACTAGAAGTCATGACAGGTCAAATATAATAATTTAAGTGTTTGTTGAGGTTCATGAAGAGGGTCATCCTGAAGAGCTGTGGCATTGTTGTATAATTTCCATCTAATAAACATTGATATTAGGTACTGAATATAAATTAAAAAAATAAGTTATGTTAACTACAAAACAGGACTTAAATATTTTTGAGGATTTTAAACTTTTTCATTTTTTATAATGTTTACCATGAACCAGGTCCAAGAGCAACTCCAGGTAGAAGCTTACAGAGTAAGAGACTCAGTTTATTGGGATTTGTGGGAAAGATAATGGTTAACAGGTTAAGATTGTAGTGATGGAGGAAGTGTTCTTTTGGGAGTTCTGCAAAACTGCGTCATGGGAAGAAGCTACTTGTGGGGAACTTGTATTTCACCAATGGTCCACTGCAATGTGCTTGGCATGGTAGGATTTAGCTGTGAAGGTTAGAACTAGTAGAAGTAAGGAATGTAGTTTGTCTGAACACTTCCCATGGAAATAGTGAAAGAGCAGCAAGAAGTTTCTGATATTTCATTTGTGGGAAAGGGATTGTAGGATGGAAAACTGGTTTGGACTTTTTTGAGACTGGAAATTATGAACTGGGTATCTCCTGCCTGTATTTGGCAGCACTCCAATTTTTAGCCTGAACTAAGCATGTTTGCTGTTTATTCGGAGGTAGATTGTATATATGAGTTCTACTTGGAGTCTGGGTTGAGTTTGAACCCTAATAGGCACTCAAGGCATGGGGCATCTCTGAGATAATATCTGTTCAATATGATAGGTGCAAAGTCCACTCAGTGATGTCAGAAATTAAATAAATTTCAAGTGAGCCTGAAAAGTTGTTAGAAAAAAACATTGTGACCTTTAATTTCCATCTGAATTTCAAGGAAGAGGAATAATTAATTATACTATTTATATTTGGACTATTGTCCTCATCTTTGTTGTTGTTATCACAATGTTTCAGCCATTGTACCCTGGCTTTCCTCAGGGGAATTCTGAATTGAACCCTTTATTTAATGTATGGATATAGACTGTTCTCATTCCACTGCTTATGTTTATGGATATTGTTCTTTTTGCATCAGTTGCAACACTAATCAGCAGAATGTACACTGCAGCAAATTGTATGTGGACAATAAGCTTGTGGGTTAAAGTGTTTGTAAATTTGGTAACACGGTTATTATGACTGGGCTATGCAGTGTTTACTTGGATTTGATGCCAATGAGCAAGCAATAATTGAGCAAATATGGGCAGTGGCATGAGAACTGTATAGCCTTGTAAATTAAGTAAAGGGTTTAGTTAAGAATTCCTTGTAGGTTACTTGGTTTGCTATATGCCTAAAAAAAAGGCTGAAAGGCACAATAGCTGAAACATTGTGATAACCACAGCAAAGCTGAGGACAATAGTGCAAGTACGAATAGTGTAAATAATGTGAGCTTTGTTTAAAGTCAGTGCATAAATGTTCTTTAGTATTAAAAAAATATCCAGTGCGATTTATATATTTGTTTTTCAAACATACAATGAATTTTCATTATTTTTTTCATTCTGTGCCATACAGAGATGTTTGCTTAAAATGTGAAAGATATAAATCTTTCAGATATTGTTTGAAAAGTTAAAGACCCTTGTACTAGCTGTTGATTATTTTTATAAAGTGTAACGGTTACTGAAGATACATTTATGATATAATGCTTTATAGATTTTAAATGTCATATGGTAACATTTTTTTAGCATAGAAGTTTGGAAACTTATTAGAGTTCATTCTGTGGCATCTATATTAAAAAAAAATATAGCTATATAGAACACCGGCAAGTGGTCTGTCTCCAAAACTTGATTTTGTTCCTAAGATAAGTCTTTTGAATTTTTCCTTGACTCTTGTTGTTCTGTTTTTGATATTGAGCACTTATTTGCAAAAATCTGCTCATCTATTAAATATATTAAGTTTCAGTAGATTTTGTTTGACAAAATAGATTTTGGAGCATTCTGATGATTATAGATCTTAGAGTTGATATTTTAATCTCTATCTCATTTGAGATATGATGTCAGATCCTGGAAACTTTTTATGATTATCTTTCTTTAGCAATAATTCATAACTTTCATAATCTCTTCTCAATCCATGTGTTTATCCAATACCAAAACTCATGTGAAATTTATTCTAATATTTTTATCATTATAGTACGTGACAATTTGGTTTTATTTAAGATACTTCAGGTTTTGTGCATTTTTTTTTCTTGTCAATTGAATCAAGAAAAGCTGCAATGCAAATCATATAGGAACAATGTGTCACTGTCGACACTTCTGTTTGAACAAGGATTGTCAGGTAGTAAACACATTGTTCTCAGGTAATTAGTAGTACTGTGCTGCTGGGATCATGTGACATGTAGAATATATATATATATATATATATATATATATATATATATATATATATGCGTAGAATCGGATAAGGATAAGTCTGACACACTATGGTTCAAAGGCGTAATTATACTTGTATCTTGTGATTTGCAAAGTGACTTTACTAAAGTAGAAGTCATAAAATTAATGTCAAATTTTGTTGAACCTAATAAGGTTACAAAAGAAACTGACAATATCATCTTGTTAACCCTAGCAAAGTTACAAAAGTGTTGGCAAGGATTTGAAACTTATGTGGCTTACAAAAGCAACATTAGAAAAGTGACTATGAGGAATCATTTCAACTAAGATAAAGTATCATTTGAACTTATATGAAGAAACAACAAAAATTAATCTACAAAATAATTTCAGCAGAGTAAAACAACTATAGAAGAACTAAAAGCTGTCATGATGCAAATGTTGCTGATATGGAAGCAACAACTAGAACAATGCAGTAACAAAAAATACAACAACAATAATAATTGCAGCAAAATGAAAAGCAACTATTAATCCAACAGCAGCAGATTCATTCATGCCAGATGCTTTTGCAAATGCAATAAGTGAATTTATATACAATCTGGAAGAAGGAATAACTTTTCAAGCCTATTACAGAAGATATGAAGAGATCTTTAAAAGACATTTTGCCCAATCAAATGATAAAAAAAGTTTGGTCATTATTAAGAAAATTATCTCCTGCTGAACATAAAAAGTAGGTGAACTCTATTTTGCCAAAGAAACCAAGGGAAATAAACTTTGATGAAACAGTAGTAACTCTATTAAATTTTGGGTGATAGAACTTCATTGTTTAATGCACGATGGAAATGTCTAAACTTGGTAAAGTGTGATGAAGATTTTGTCACCTATACAGGAGTTGTGAATCAAGAATGTGTGAAGTTCAAGTTAAATGAATTAACTCCAGATTTAAATGTCTCATATTTGTACAGGGTTTAATTGCTAATAATGATGCAGAAATAAGATCCAGGAAATTCGTAAAAATTAGAAATGGATTCAAAATTAACTATCCACAAAATAGTGGAAGAATGTCAATGTATTGTGAACCTAAAACTAGATACTACAAGGATTAAAGGGAGAGACACCTCACAAGTTCGTGGTGTCTGACCATCTGGGGTGGGGGGGACTATAGACATTTCTCAATTCCTAACAAAACATTAAAAAAGACAGGAAACTCCCCTAATACCTAATGATTGCCACAGTTGTGGAAGTCAGTCAGTCAGTTAAGTGCCATACGCGATACACGCTTGGGCGATCATATCTCGAAAGAGACATGACTGACTGGGCAGAAGATTATCCCGCAGTAGGTTGCCATTGCTTTCTGCGGTAGACTGGTTGCCGACCAAGGCTATAGAACCCAATCTGTCCTGCTATTTAACCCATAACTGGAAGGAAGAGACGGATTAATACCTTTCCCAAGGGTATTTGCGCGTAAGTGAATACAATGGATTCAACTGGAATTCGAACTTGGCTCCCCGGCTTCTCGTTCCGAGCCGATATCCACTGGACCACAACGCACATCCATTGTGGAAGTAAGCATTTCAAAAGTGATTTTTTTTTTTCTTCCAGAACAAAAACTGCTATGAATGTGAGAGGTTAGGACACAAAAGTACTTGTTGCAGAGACAAAAAATGGAGGAAAAGTATAACGCATGCAAGCTTTGATAAATACATGGAGTAAAGACAAAAAGCATAAAATTAACAAGACATCAAATGAAACATTTCAAAAGAGGAAGTTTGTTTTTTTTTGTATATGAATAATGTAAAAATAAAATTTAATCTGGATACAAGATCTGATATCACTATCATAAATGAACAGACATGGGGTGGGGGAAATGGGTAAACACAGTTTATTGCCTTCTAATAAAGTTGCACATTAAGTTTCAGGAAAGAAATTATTTATTTATTGTTGAATTCACGTGTAAAATTCTTTTTGCTGAAAAACCAAATAAATGATAGCGTTTGTATTAAAGAATACTGCTAATTTATTTGCAACAGATTGGATTGCATTATTTGATCTTTGGGATTTTCCAATTAACTTTTTTGCAACAAAATAAATATTGTTACCTCAAGTGCTAATATGGCAACTGAAAAATTACAGACTGGATTGAAAAAGTTTTCCAGAAGGTCTAGGAGCATGCACAAAACAAAGACTAAATTTGAAGTAAAAGAGAACATAACCCTGACATTTAAGCCAAAAAGAAGTATATCTTTGCAGCGTTGGAATCCGTTAACAAAGAATTGGACAGACTAGACAAATTAGGTGTAATCTCAAAAATAGGCTATTCTGAATGGGCATCACCAACAGGCTGCATGAAGAAAAATATTAAAATTTGGGTATGTGCTGATTTTACTGCATATTAAATAAAAGTTTAAAACAACACAATTACTCATTACCAAGTCCAGAGGAAATTTTGACCAATTTAAATGGTGGAAAATTTTTTCTCTAAATTGGATCTGTCAGACACTTATTTAGAAGTACTAATAAACGAAGATTGCTCAAAATTATTAACAATAAATATGAACTTCGGAGGAAGCCATATCAAAGGGGGGTGTCATAGAGGAATAATGTGTCATTGACAATACTCGTGTTCAAACGTGGATCGCCAGGGAGTAAACAGTTGACCTCATTCTCAAGTAATTAGTGGTACTGTGCTGCTGGGATCACATGACACGTAGAATAATTATATATATATATATATATATATATATATATATATATATATGAGTGATTAGAGACTGTAGAGTTGAAGAAGAATAAGTGCCTAGTGCACTATTGTTTGCTGTGATTTACAAAGTGACTTTAGTAAAGTAGAAGTTATAAAACTAGCATCAATTTTTATTGGGTGATAACCAACACCTGGTTTCAAGAACATCCAAGACGTTTATGGACATGGAGAAGCCCAGGAGGTGACACAAAAAAACAAATCAATTATATAACCATATATAAAACATTCAGAAATGCAGTGGTTCAATGCAAAATCTATCAAAGTGCTGCCTGTGGAAGCAACCACCTTCCAGTTATCTGTGAACTAAGGGTGAAATTTCGGAGACTAAAGAAGCCTAGGGCAGCACCCAGACTGCAATACAACACACTCCTGAATGACCTCAACCTGCAGAAAAAATACACTGACAGTGTGAGAAACAAACACAAGAACAAATGGGGAATGGAAATTTGAAATTGGATGTACTTAAAGAAGCGCTAGTTACATTAGCAAACAACATTGTTCTAGAGGAAATCAGATGCAGAAGTAAAAATGAGTGGATAACTAAAGAGATTCTTGACATGATGCAAAGGAGACAGAAAACTATGCCAAAACATGGAACTGAATACAAGAAACTTCAAAAGAAAATAAGGACCAAGTGCAGACAGGCTAAAGAGGAATGGCTCAACAACAAATGTGCCGAAGTAGAGATTGAGCAAGATTAATAAAGGAGAAATGCATAAAGAAATAAGGGAACTGACAGGACAAAGAACATGCTTTTCAACAGGATGTATAAAATCTAAGGATGGAACGATCATATTAAAGAAAGAGGAAATACTCCAGTGTTGGGAAGAACATATAAAAAAAATCTCATCCCCAACAAGAGAGAGCAACCAATAGTAAATAAAAATACTGACGGACCAGAAATACTAAGATCCAAAGTGAAAGCTGCAATGGCGAAACTGAATAGGAACAAAGCAGCTGGACCAGACAGCATTGTAATAGAGATGTTGATGGCTTTAGAAGATTTTGGCTTCGAGAAAATTATGGAAATAATAAATTAAATCTACAACAGTGGTGTAATACCAGATGACCTAAGCAAATCAATTTTTATAGCTCTGCCTAAGAAGCCAGGCACAATTGAATGCAAACTCCACCCAAAAATCAGTTTAATGAGCCACATAACGAAACTCATTGTCTGACTCCTGATGAATAGAGCATGAAGCAGACTCAGGCTGGAAATAGGACAAGAACAGTGCAGTTATGTCAAGGGCACTGGATCAAGGAATGTGATATTTACGCTTAGGATTCTATCTGAAAGGGCAATATAAATAAAAAAAGATGTTTATTTGTGTTTCGTAGACTATGCTAAGGCATTCGACAAAGTATGCCACAAAGAATTGATAGAAATGTTTGGCAACCTCAACATATTTGGCAGAGTAATTAAGAACCTCTACTGGCAGCAAACCATCTGCATACGAACAGGAAACAAATTCAGCAGATATACAAAGATAGAAACGGGCGTAAGACAAGGATGTATCTTTTCACCAGATTTATTTAACTTGTACAGCAAGACTATTCTGAGGACCCTAGAAGTTAAGCCAGGATTTGTCATCAGCAGTTACAATTTAAACAACATAAGATATGCAGATGATACAATGCTGATAGCTGACATGGAAAGAAAACTACAAAACCTCCTAAAAAAGGTAGATGAAAGTCGAAAGAAAGGACTACAAGAAAAACTGAATGTATGGTGATAAGCAAACAGAGGAGCCCAAAATGCTAATTACAGGTTGGGGAAACTAAAATCAAGCAAGTACAAAAATTTAAGTACTTGGGAAGTGTTAGAATGAAAGATGGAAAGTGTGACACAGAAATCTGAAAGCAAATTGGCATGGCCAAGGACGCATTCCAGAAGCTGAGCAGAGTATTAAGAGACAGGAAAATTTTGCTAGAAACTAAGAAGAGAGTACTGAATTGCTATGTGTTGTCTGTTCTTCAATATGGCAGTGAATGCTGGACAATATCATCTAAGATGAAGAAAAAACTTGAAGTAACTGAAATGTAGTCCTACAGAAAGGTGCTGTGTAAATCATGGATTAGGCATGTGAACCATGATGAGGTTTTAGAAAGGGTGGAAAGGAAAAGACAGCTGAAGTTACTGGGACATGTGATGAGGAAGGAAGGCTTGGAGAATCTGATACTCACAGTTCGGATATAGGGAAAGAAAGATGGGGAAAGTAGTAGATAATATATTTGGATGGCAGAGCAGGGTTTGGGTGGAGTAACAGAGAAAGCATGCTAAGAGCTACCAGGGATAGGGAGACATGGCAGGACATGATCGCCTACATCCTGAAGGGACATGGCAAATAGAAGAATAAGATTACAAAGAACTGATGATGTGATTTTGTTAACCCTAGTAAGGTTACAAAACAATTAAAAAATGACTACTCTTCTGCCATTGCTTTGTGTGAAGTGTGAATGACACATATTTAGTTTCAGATTCAAATGAGTAAATGAATGCAAAGAAAGTTTATAAGAGAAGTGATTATATAGTTCAGTATAAGGAAATTGTTGAAAGCATTTTTAAACTATTTCCTCCTTTTTTTTCCATTTATTGAAAACTGTTTTGCTTAAAGTTCATATCTTGATTTCAGATGAAAACTTGCAAATTTTCCAACATATTGTTGTGAAATTTTCACTTGTCAAAATTATACTTTAGTTTTATATAAAAAAACAAAAAACATTAAACTGAAGGGAGGAGGAAGATATACGTCAATAGTGATGCAATGAGGGCATGGATTATTAGTGACAGGATGAAATGAAAAGGATGATATAGGTTAATAGTAATGCTATGAGCGCATGGGTCAATAGTGATGCAATTAGGGTATGGATTATTAGTGAAAAGTGTAGGTAGGTTAATAGTAATGCCATAAGGGCATGGGTCATTAGTTATATAATGAGATAGAAAAGACGATGGAGGTTAATAGTAATGCCATAAGGGCATGGGTCATTAGTTACATAATGAGATAGAAAAGACGATGGAGGTTAATAGTAATGCCATAAGGGCATGGGTCATTAGTTATATAATGAGATAGAAAAGACGATGGAGGTTAATAGTAATGCCATAAGGGCATGGGTCATTAGTTATATAATGAGATAGAAAAGACGATGGAGGTTAATAGTAATGCCATAAGGGCATGGGTCATTAGTTACATAATGAGATAGAAAAGACGATGGAGGTTAATAGTAATGCCATAAGGGCATGGGTCATTAGTTACATAATGAGATAAAAAAGACGATGGAGGTTAATAGTTATGCCATAAGGGCATGGGTCATTAGTGACATAATGAGATAAAAAAGACGATGGAGGTTAATAGTTATGCCATAAGGGCATGGGTCATTAGTGACATAATGAGATAAAAAAGACGATGGAGGTTAATAGTAATGCCATAAGGGCATGGGTCATTAGTGACATAATGAGATAAAAAAGACGATGGAGGTTAATCGTAATGCCATAAGGGCATGGGTCATTAGTGACATAATGAGATAAAAAAGACGATGGAGGTTAATAGTAATGCCATAAGGGCATGGGTCATTAGTGACATAATGAGATGAAAAAGACGATGGAGGTTAATAGTAATGCCATAAGGGCATGGGTCATTAGTTACATAATGAGATAAAAAAGACGATGGAGGTTAATAGTAATGCCATAAGGGCATGGGTCATTAGTGACATAATGAGATAAAAAAGACGATGGAGGTTAATAGTAATGCCATAAGGGCATGGGTCATTAGTTACATAATGAGATAGAAAAGACGATGGAGGTTAATGGTAATGGCCATTAATGGGAGGGTTAAGTGACCATAATGAGATAAAAAAGGGCGATGGAGGTTAAAGAATGGGCCATAAGGGCATGGGTATTAGTGACATAATGAGATGAAAAAGACGATGGAGGTTAATAGTAATGCCATAAGGGCATGGGTCATTAGTTACATAATGAGATAAAAAAGACGATGGAGGTTAATAGTAATGCCATAAGGGCATGGGTCATTAGTGACATAATGAGATAAAAAAGATGATGGAGGTTAATCGTAATGCCATATGAGCATGGTGATTTTCTATCTGCAGCTTAGGTGTGGCATAAATAAAGTCAAAGGTATGGGGCACCCAGTGAGGTCTGAACTTACTACTCAATTGTAATGATTCTATTGAAAAAAAGCTTGCTAACCATTACACCACATCAAGGTTCCCAATGCCATATCAGTCAAGTGATGCAATGAGTGCATAGGTCATTAGTGACACAATAAGATGAAAAGGAAGATATAGGTTAATAGTAATAATATGAGGGCAGGGTCAATAGTGACACTGTTAAGTAATGGGTTAATGGTAAACAGTTTGTAAAATCCTTGTTCAATGCACAAGCACAAATTACAGAAAATATTGTTTACACTGAAATTCTATTGTATTTTAATATAGAAGTTAAAGAAATGCCAGTTTTATTTCTATGTTGTATTTCACCTTTGAAAATTTGTTTAGTATCAAATAGTTTTAGTGCTCTTTTAATTACTTAGATTAAATATTTGAAAAATTCATTAATCTGTTTTCTCTAACATGCGATATGATATTTTGATTTTCCCAGCAGGTGAAATTTATACTCATCTTGAAGTTGAGGTTTTAAGAAAAAATTTTAAGGTAGAAAATTGAATCAACCTTGACATTGGTAAGTTTCATTAGTTTGTTCTCAAGGCATGATGGGAAGGATTAGGAGTGACTCAGTTTCAGGTATTAATATTGTCTAGTTACCCACTTCCACCCAAATAGCATATTCTGTTTTTAAGAGACATGACTGAAAATTATGCAAAATTTTTCTGAAAATCCTGTTTTAGTATAAAATACCTTGCTTTTGAAATATCTTGCTTTTGATTTTATTTATCTTTGATACATTAGACATGGAGCCAGGAATTTTTATGGAGTGTATTTAATATGATTGTCCCATTACTCTTTTTGTATTAAATACAAGTGCTGATATCATGAAATTATTTCCTTCAATCTCCTACCCTCTAGTGTGGTGCTTATTTGGTTTGATACACTTTTTTTTTCAAATAATTTTTTACATGGCACAATTATTTTAATCTATGTTTATTAAACTTACATAAATTTTCCTGACTGAATGTTTATTTAAACTGGCTTATTTTATAAATAGGAAAAAATCCTGCTGATATGACTGGTCTAGATTGTACTTTTATATTTTTTTTTTTTACAAGAGAATAGCTTCAGAAACTGGAGTCAATCAGATATCATGAATTTACCCTAAATTTAATTGACGAAGACATGAAATCCATTTTTACTGTATAAGTGTTTTATTTTGCATACAAAAAAAAAATGCCTTTTAATCCTTTATTTTAATTCTTTGAATCAGTTGTAACTTTCTTCTTGCAAAAGTATTTAAAATAACTTATTAATGTCAAATAAGAGTCACTTCTTTAAAGTTTGATTTAAATTTGTGAATGTGAGGTGGTGTAATAGAATAATAAATTGGAGAGTCAAGTTCATTTCATTCATTTATGTGCAAATACTTTTGGGAAAGGTATAAATTCATCTACCCCCCCCTCCCCCACAAGCTATGCTTAAATAACAGGACAGACTTGGCTATATAACCTTGATTGGCAACTCAGTCTAGGAGAAAGTAAAGTCTGAATTCAAACCAGCCTGGAGAGGGTTAGACTCTGTCAGGCTATCTTATCTAAGGCACACCACAATGGCTACTGTACATGTGGTGTTCCTATGACCCTCATCGTTTATAGGACTCATAATTGTTTATATTGTCTTTCTGTCAGTTGTAGTAGCATTTGCTAGTCTGGTCTAATATGATAAAACTTAATTATATATTTGAACCCTGTTCCTATTTTGCAAGAATAAAAGAATATTGAATTATTTTTCATTTTTGATCTATGTTACTTACTTAAGCTGCAGAATAATGGCTTTGCTATCTATATTCTAAAAGAAAGGCTGATTTTGTCTGTCACACACTCTCATATTACATATACAATATATATATATATATATATATATATATATATATATGTGTGTGTGAGTGACTTGCTTGTGCTATTTAATGTTTACACAAGCACATATGCAATTGGACTATATTTCTAATGATATATTGGAATAATGCATTTTCCAGCAACTCAGTCTGAACAACCCCTGCCATGGGCTGATCAATAAAAATAAAAATCATTTTTTTTTTAATTTTGAAAAACTCATATAATTATAAGATTTTATTGAACTTTTCAGAAATTATTCGTTAATAGAATACTTATTTTTTATTTTTTCAGTTTCATCAAAATATTTTTGATTTAATTGAATTGAAATATAGAAAGAAAAATCAGATAATTATGATATTTTATTGAATTGGGAATAATTTGGTAATTTTCAAATATTTTATTGAAATATTTTTAGATTTGTCATTGAATTAAATATATATATGCACATATGCAAATGTACAATCACACACAATTTGAATGTCCCAAGGGTAAATTTCTCTTTTTGTCTGACAACAATCTTGATGTAATAGGAAAAGAGTAAAAGCAAAAATGTGTGGTCCTTTGATGTCATTTTTGCAACTACTTTAGTATTTAACCTGAATAGATTTTCAAATAAATGTATTTTAAATGGATGATCAATTTAGAGTTAAAATTTGATCATCTTGAGGTCGGTGAAGTGACAGACGCCAAACTAGTTATGATAAAAAGCAACAGAAAGAAAAAATTGCTCAACTACTTATAGTCGTAAAATAGTTCACCTAAGAAATTCTAATACATTCAAACAAACTGGTTGTATAGTCACATTGAAAAAAATTAATATAATCTTTCATTACCAAATTGGTAACAAACTCTTCACAAAACTCACATTCGTATTAGGTGCCTCCGGTCTTTTGCTAAAACAACTGCATTGTATGATGAAAAAAACACTCCAAACTTCGTGAAAATATTTGTTATTGTTAAGAATAAAGCCAAAAGTATTTTTTGTATTTTTTTTTAATCCATTCTAACATGTTTTAAATTTGTTTTTTTTTTTTGTTTTTTTTTTTGTCAGCATTGGATCAGAGTTGACCAAGGGAATATTTTCCAGTAAAAAACATGAGATTATTAAAGGCAAATTATAAAATGAACATTGAAAAGCTTAATACAAATCATTATACTCTAAAATTTTTAAAATAGTTTTTTTTTTTTTTTTTTTTTTTTTTTTCAGGAGTATAAAACATGCTCGTTTTGAAAGTATGGGTTACTGTACATAACATTATCAGAAAATAAAATCAATAACTATAGTAAATTTAAAGTCAGCATTCCTAAAATTAGATTATGAAGACCATTTTCAACATTTTTAAGATTACTAAGTATTTAAAAATTATGTAAAAAAAGCATTCACCCATCATTATGTTTTAACAGATAAAAGTCTCTGTAAGACATAAACATATAAACACCTTATCAATGTTTATGTATTTTATCGAGTGCTTGATGTGTGATGAGGATACGTAATTACGGCTACTGTTTGATTTTAAAATTCATTTTCCTGCTTTTTTTAACTTAAATAATTTATTTCAAATAAGATTGATTATAGTTTAAATCAGTTAATATTCTTCAAACAAAGTTTTAGAAATATATATTGTATTCTTTTGAAGGTTTTTGAATAAAGAAAATTACATTGCAATGAAAGACAGCTAAAAAGGGCGCAGATCAGCTATTTTAGCAAAAATAATAAAAAATATCAATTTCAATCAATATACTTTGTTTGATAAATGCAGTACAGAGTATTTTGTTTACTGGAAATAGTAAATCTAATAAACTTTCAATTAAACCTAAAATGAATGCTTCAAGAAAGCTTCCTCATTTATCAATTCATTTTAAAACTTAAGTATTGCAAAAAAGTGGTGGTACCTAGTTTACTGTTAAAGCACTTAGTTGATACTTTTTTCCCAATTCAGCTTTGGCAAAACAAAGAATAATTTTAAATGTTAGCAGATATCAACTGTGGCCTTGACTTGGGAAATGTTTACAGTTGTCTCAAATTTCACAGCTTGTGACAAAGTATGCAAACTCAATATTTGTTTAGAAATAGAACAATAAAGGATATAATTAACTTCTGTTTTAAATTGAAAGAAGTGGTTATAATTGTGTTTTCATTTTGGAGAATTAGCATCTTTGATTCACAAGCACATATATATATATATATATATATATATATATATATATATACACACACACACGTGTGTGTGTGTGTGTACGGGAGATGCTGAAAAGTTCTTGGCCTGACTTCCTTAAATTTGACCAGATGACCAAACATCAGATTGTTTTTAATTTACATTATTTTCAGTTAAACTAATCAGTTTTATTTTTTCTATTATCACATTTTGTTTATTGTAATCTCCAGCCTTCAAGTACCTGTTAATCTGGGCAACCTTCATGGATTTTCATTCAAATTGAACCCTTTATTTAGATGTAGATTGTACTTGCTTCACTGTTTATGTCTGGGGATGTCTTATATTGCTCTCTTTTGTATTGTTCAATTATCGCTTTCCCTGTTTCTATTGAGCCTGTACTATCTGGCCCAGGGGTTGAACTCACAATTTATTATATCACTCAATTCACAAACAAACCACTTAATCTTCTAGTCTCCAAGGTAAATAATATAAACACTGAACACTCCTCATTCCACAAATTTAGACAGATATCAGATTTCTCAAACTCTTTTCTGCACCCTCTGAAACATATTTATGAACAGACAGGAAAATTACTTTACTCACATTAATTGCAGCCAATTGCCCACAACACATCCAGGCACAAATTACTGCAGGCAGTTAGAATGAACTTGTAAAAAATTGGTCTATTTTGATCCATTATTTTGTGGAGTGAATGTTCTCATTGTGTATAGGTTAAAGAGGAAAACCAATTAAAGAAAATGTTTACTTCAATAATTGCATTTCTTGTAGAATCTGCAAGCTTTGCACAACCAGAAAAAAATATGGTTTTAATGAAACATGTTTATTCAGTATTTAAAAAAATAATTTTTTTTATAATCATATTGCCCCAAGCAAGGCATTTCACTGCCACTGTTTTGCAGGGGGTTACGTAGGTGGAAAGTTATGAGAAAGAGTGACAGATTATAGGGGGTGTCAGGAAGTGGGTAAGAGAAGGCTGAGAATACTGATGAGAGTGGAGTGGACAGAAAAAGGAGCATGAGAGAGAGGATGCAGGTTAGTGAGATAGATGACTATTGACTTTACATTTAAATTCTTGGAGATTGTAGCTGTCTGGGAAGCAAGTAAATGGAAGGAATTCCACAGGCAGGAAGTGTAAGAAAAGAAGCTGCTGCAGTAGAATTTGTATTTACATTTTAGTGGTTTCACAGTAAAAGGGGTGGGACCTAGTTGCTAATATTGTGGCTGGAGTAAATTCATATATAGGGGGCACCAGTGAGCTATGTTCATCGGAGCAGAAGTTTTGAAAGTATTTGTAGAAGAGACACAGGGAAGCCACATTGCGTCAGTGAGAAAGTGACTGTATTTGAGCTGCCAAGTCGGGATCGATCACATTACAGATTCTCTTTTATTATTTAAAATAGATTCTTATCTTTCCCAAGAAGTTATGGTCATTCAAAGATATTAAAGAAAAAAAAAAACCTGTATGGACCCTCATCTATTGAACAGGTGAAGAGGCTCATCCCTTGTTCCCTGTTTAGGATGTGGTTTCCGGCTTTCTCTTTCCCAATCTTTTCACTCTTATGTAGCCCCCTGCACATCAGTGGCATTACCGCCTTGCTTGGGGTGACCTGATTAAAGTAAAAAAAAAAAAGAAATGACTGCTTAAATCTTGAAGGGACATGGCATTTAAAAAATAGATTCCTACTTTTTCAATTATCCATTATTAAAAACAATTCAAATGTATAATTTTTATTTGAAAATACTAAAGATTTTGAGCTGTCTTAATCTCTGTAGCTTGTCAGGGTGTGGTTGGAATGTGTTTTATTTTGTTTATGGGATGACTAATTGATAAAGAAATGAAATTTCAGAAAATATTATTTGTTTAGAATTCAGAAAGTACAAAAATACTTTGTTTGATTTGAACTAACAATGCAAAAAATATAAAACCAAAAATACTTTTGCATTATTTACAGTAGAACTAATGTTCTCATCTTTGTTACTATCACAATGTTTTGGCCATTGTGCCTTCTTTAAATGTAATGGTCCTGGGTATGATGGTAAACTGCATCCAGCAGCAAAACCTCTGATTGGGAGGCTGTGAGGAACCACCTATTAATTGCTGTTGTTCTCAGGTTCACTCTGACCAGGAGTAGTAGCACCTGTTAGGATCCCAGCTATGGGCGAATAGTTAACCCCCAAACTGGGGTT
Source organism: Ascarosepion bandense (assembly GCA_037127315.1). Lineage (NCBI taxonomy): Eukaryota > Metazoa > Mollusca > Cephalopoda > Sepiida > Sepiidae > Ascarosepion > Ascarosepion bandense. Next base: position 1,696,280 of record JBBBDQ010000904.1, read on the forward strand.
AAAACACTATGAAAGTTTAAAAATAGACTTTTATAGAAATATATATACATTTTTGAAAGAAAAATATTACCAATAATACATTTTTAAAGAAAAAAAAATTATTACCATAACACATTTTTGAAAAAAAAATTCTCAGCAAAACAGTTTTTAATACAAAACTAGAAGACGTTTTCAGTTTTCTAAAATAAAAAAGAATAAAAACAAAAAATTTTCATTAAAATCTGACTAAATCAATCTTTCCACTATAACTGAACAATTAAAATAAAAATACCTAAAACCCCACCTTTTTGGCATTGGATGGCCCTCAGAGGTTGATATGCTGTTAAACAAAACTCATTCACTCACTCACTCATTTAAATGTAACAGTATAGCTGCATTATCAGCAGGCAGGTAATGAAGACATTAAGTTTAAGGCTTTAAAAAAAGATTTCTTTTTTTTTAATGTTTACCCAATACAAGGCCTAAGGATCATTCAAGGTAGTGGGTTGCTTTGTGGAGTTGTAATATAAGAGAGGGCAAAATAAAGGAAAACAATAGCTTTCTAGACTTGATGTCAAAATTTAATTAGTGAACAAAATTTTAGAGCTCAGGTGGAGACATTAGAAGTATAGAGTTGAAGTAGACTTTAGAATGAACTGGAAACAATCCTAAATGGGGGGAAACGGGTGATAAACCTCTACTCCTATTCAAAAGACTGGGGAGGAATGTGAACCAGACAATATTTCAGGATTGTCCCACAGGGACAATGACCTAGAGAATTTATTGTAGACACAAAATGGGTCCTAACTTTCAGAGGGTGTTTTTTGTCCAGAACACTGTTTTCACAAAATTCCTCAGTAGTTTCAACAGTTGCTGTCAACATTGCACTGAGCAAATCACTCACAGGTAGCTTCTCTTTTCTTCTTCCCAATTCACCCCCTCTCAAGAAATAACAGAACTTTGATATGATAAAACTGTCTGCTAGAAAAATGAGTTTCTCTTTTTCATGACAGTTGAGTAAGCACGCTCATTTCTTTCAGCAAGCCACTCATTTATAATGGTGTTTCTTGGTTTGATTTTGTTATGTGTTCACTACAGGATTAGACCATGCAGCTCTGGTGGAAACAGGTTCATTAATAATTGGGCAACACTAAAACAAAAGAATGAGATGTTTTATCTATCAACATGGACAGTAGAACAAAAACAAGCTACTCTTCCTGTAGATTAAGTAAAAGGTTCAGTTTGAAATAGGCTGAAAGTTAATTTGTGATAATAACAAAGATATGGACATTAATCAAACAGTAAATAACACATCACTCAATATGTCCCGGGCCATGACCAATAAATGGCGCCACTAATAAAAAATACAAATGATTTTTATGAAGTAGTAACCTTCAAATGACACTTGACAAAATTTGGGCCCAATTGGATTATTAGTTTACAAATTACAGTTATTTAAGTGAAGCTACTGTTGCAAATTTTCAAAACAATGGAAAAATCTGAATTTCCTGTGTCGATAAAGCATTACTTTCAGATGTTCAAGCAAAGTAATGACTTGATAAGTGATATTTGGACTCTGCTCTGTCGAAAACAACAGTTAAGAGGTGGTATGCTGACTTTAAACGCAGTCATATAGACACAAATGATGCTGAACGTTCAGGTCATCCAAAATAGGCAGTTGTCCCAAAACACCAAAAAATCTACGAAGTCATTTTGGCCAATTGTAAATTGAAGTTGCATGAGATAGCAGAAGAGTTGAACATATCAGAAGGCAGTGTATTCACCATTTTGCATGAATATTTGTCAATGAGAAAGCTTTGTTCAAAGTGGGTGCCATGTTTGCTCACAGCCGATCAAAAACAACAATGCATTGATGATTGAGAGTGTTGTTTGCAACTGTTTCAACACAACAAGATGGAGGTTTTGCATAAATATGTGACAATGGATGAAACATGAATCCACCACTTCACTCCAGAGTCAAATCGGCGGTCAGCTGAGTGAACAGCAGCTGTCGAAAACCATCTAAAGCCATCAGACGCAAACATCAGCAGGCAAGGTTTTGGTCTCCATATTTTGGGATGTGCAAAATATTTTGTTCATCAATTACCTTGAGAAAGGAAGAACCATCAATAGCGAATATTATATAGCATTATTGGTGCAGTTGAAGGAAGAAATTGCCAAAAAACGGCCACGAATGAAGAATAAGTGATCTTTCACCAAGACAACACACCGTGTCACAAGTTGATTGCAACAATGAATTGCACTTTAAATTGCTTCCACATTCACCCTATTCTATAGATCTGGCTCCCAGAAATTACTGGCTGTTTGCAGACCTCAGAAGAATGCTCCAGGGGAAAAGATTTGGCTCCAATGAAGAAGTGATAACAGAAACTGAGTCATATTTTGAGGTCAAAGACAAATTGTATTGCTAGAGAAGCATTGGAATCAGTGTGTCATCCTAGAAGGAGACTGTTGATGAATAAAGTTAAATTTTGCCTAAAAGTTGTTGTTTTATTAGTTAGACCTGGGATTCATTGAGTGATGTGTTAACACTTAATTGCAGACATTCAGATAGTAAAGAAATACAATAAATAATTTATTGCATGTTTATATAAATACATATTTTTTTGGTTTTTCAAATCCAACATGTACATGGCCAAAAAACTATAAGTCATTGTCATAAAAAAAATATGATAAACACACTTTGACTCTTTCATCATTAAGTAATTCTTGTTTTATAATGCTTCTGCATTTTAATGTAAGCAGTAGATACTCAACTTTGTGTATAATAAAACTGTTTGTTTCACCCATAGACTTTTATGAACAGCTTGTAAAAAAAAAAAGAAAAAAATGATGTTCAGTGATTTAAAAGAAGACAAGAAGAATAAGTGTATATATATTTTTCTTTCTGTAGTGCACACTATTTTCAATCAGTTTTATATTTACTTTATATTTTCTGAATGAGAACAATATTCAACTTTTAAAGATGAAACTCCAATATTTTTCATTTTCAACTAGTCTTTCTTTCATTATAATTCTTGTTCTTTTCCTTTAGCTTCCATTGTCATATATTCAAGGGAGATGACTACTGTATTTGAATTTCTTAGATAAAGCATTATTCATTTTTGACTCATTTATTCCTGTTGTTTTTTTTATCACACCTTTAAGGCTGCTGTTCTATGACTATAAAATAAGCTGGATAGGGAATAGCTATTCCTGCTGGTTAAGAAAATAGCCACTCCTATGGCCTTAGGGGATATGAATTAAAATCTTGATAGCAGCTTGTTCTTCATTTCCAGTCTATTGCTTATTTAATTATACAGGCCATTCAGCAAAATATAGCACTTAGTAGAAAGTAAATCACAATCCTCTGAAAAAGGGATATATACAGAAAATAATTTTAAATATTAATGTTATATCTGAATATTGTCTTAATGAATTTATGGCTAAAATCTGTTTTTTGTTTTGTCATCCATTTTCAGAATGCAGGATTTCATGGCTCTCTAAAGATTCCTGTCTTTTATTATCGGTGAACTGCTATGACTCTTGGGAAAGAGGGATTTCCCATTACCTTTTTCACCATTTTGGGATTCAGAATTTCCTGGACTGGCTGCTACCCAATGCTAGGGAACCCATTCTACCCTGTTATTTTACCCATAGCAGGGGACAGGGAAGAGATTGATTTATGCCTTTTCAAAGGGAATTAAAACAAAAGACTTGGCTGGAATTTAAACCCACTCTGCCAAATTCTCTTTGTTTCTGTTAAGATGTTACTGCTTTTAAAATATATGGTATTTTTTATGGGTGGGTTTTGAATATGTAATTAAGAAAAGCATCAGTTAATTTAAATATTTTTAATGGAATTAATTCTGTTGATGCAGTTTTTATTTATTTCTTTAAAATTTATCATTTTCTTGCATATTTCTTTGGCAATTGTTATTTTACTTTCAATATTAAAAAAGTGAATATGTATTTTCTTGAATTTATAATTTAAAAAAATTTGTCACTTTAATGAAAGTAAATCTATTATGTTCTGGAATATATGAAAACTCTTTAAGTATTCTTACCAGTTAAAATGTAAAAAAATATTATTGTCAGAATTAAGTTATTTTAACATTAGATTAAAAATGTTATTTTAAATGAACATTTTTCTCAAATAGCAATTTCTTTTTGTATTTGTTCTATATGTGGTTATTTGAAGTTGAATATATGACTAGATCCACTCAAGGTAGTGTTAGTGATATGTCCCGGAAATTGATATATATCAATACGAGGTTGTTAAGTGGTTAAGACAAATGTAACCAGGTAGGTCAATCTAGTATGTAGATGTAATCATTGTATGCAGTATCCTGAGACGTAGGTGTAGTCAATAGTAGATGTAGATCTCTAGTGGAAGATCTTTTACTTTCTCCAGACGTTCTTGCCTTCGTCTTTATTTATGGCTGACACCAGCTAATCACATTCCAGTGAGGGGGAACCAAGGTGTATAAATATTCATTACATCACCTCCCCCTGAGGTAGATTTTCCCTTGAAATTTAGCTTCAATATTTCCTCTTTTTAGGGTCTTGAGATAACCAATCGACTTTTTTTCCTAAGTCATTTTCACCTCAAACCTTCCTGCTGTGGTGACATTTGACATACTGGTACTTCTGTCCTTGAATGTTGACTTGCGGAAATGGGAATTTCAAATGTGTCATATAGGACTTCCATTGGAATTCAGTGTTTTCTGTGACATCTGTAGTGTGTCTAGGTCTCAATTGATTCCAATGTCTTTTGCACTGAAATTTTTCCCCCTTTTATGTTATATATGACCTGTCCAATCCTTTTGGTTATAATTCCTTGTTTCCAAAACATTTTCCCAGCCCTTAAGTTCTTAAAAAAATTTTTTTCACTTGGCTTATATGCTTTAGTCATCTGGTTTTCTTTTTTCGCAGTTTTCTTCAACAGCCTGTCGAATAGAGTGTATTTTCCTCGCAAACATTAATTCTGCTGGTGATAATCCTGACATCGTATTTGGGTTTGGTGTGATCCTATATACTGCCAAACATTTTTGAATATTTCTGTCATTTGTGTCCACACCTTGACTTTTCTCTTCCCACACCTCTTTTCTCTTGAATCTTACTGGTGGATTCCTTGCTGCCAGTTGACATCCTCTGCACTGTTTCACCAGGTTTTCTAAGTCTTGGTCCATCCTTGGCCAATAGAGATGCTTCTCATTAGAGATTTAATTCTAGAAATCCCTGGATAGTCAGTGTGAAATTCTTTTAGAATTTTCTTTTGCAGAGTAGCTGGTATTACAACTCTATCTGCGTATAGTAATGCCTTATTGCAGATTGAAAATGGTGACGCTACTTCTTTTCTTAGATTTACTAGAGTAACTGGTTGTTTTCTAATAGTGTTGCATACCAAACTCGACAATTCACTTTCGTCTCTTAGCGACCCTATTACAGTTTTTTCCAACGGTTCTGTATATTCATGTATCAATCTTGATAACCAATTGGCATGACCTAGCTTCTTTGAAGGCACATATTCTATTTTGAAATTATAATTCAATAGAATTACACCCCAACACTGTAGTCGATTTGCTCTATGAGTTGGTATAACTTCTTTTTTTTTCCTCCAAATATTGTTAACAGCAGTTTGTGGTCAGAGTAAACTCTCTTCTGTATATAAACCTGTGAAATTTTTTCACAGTGTAAATTATTGCTACACTTTCTTTTTCTATTTGGCTGTAACTTTGTTCAGTGGGCAGTAACATTCTCGAGGCACGTGCTGCTTGCTCCTTAGATTCGTTATCGAATTCATGAAGCAATACTGCACCTAGTCCCTCATTATTGGCATATGCTACTACAATAATTTTCTTTTTGGGGGCAAAATGTACTAGCGATAGGTCAGTTAATAGACAGCTTTTTATCTTTTAAAATCCTGTTTGCATTCTTTCGACCATATCCACTTTGCGCCCTTTTTCAACAACTCATTTAACAGAGCTATCATATCATGTACTTTTGGGATATAAATGCTATAGTAGCTTAGAATGTCTGGAGTTTAGCCACATTATCAGGAGCTGGCATATTTTTTTTATAGCCTCAGCCCTTTCTGGACCTGGTTTTCTTCCTTTACTGTCAATGATCTGTCCTAAATATTTTATCTTTAAGAAGAACTCACATCTTTTAGCACTCAGCTTGAATCCGTATTCCTCAATTCTCTGAAATACTGCTCTAATATGCATTTTGTGTTGGGCCTCATTTTCACTTTTAAGCAAAATGCCATCTAGATATGCAATTGCATACTCCATACCAGCCAATATTTTGTTCATTATTTGCTGGAATAGGCTTGAAGCTACCTTCAAACCAAATAGAAGTTGATTTAATTTAAACATTTCTTTATGGGTGTTTATTGTCAGGTACTTTGACTATTCTTCACTGACTTCAACCTGAAGGTAAGCCTCCAACAAGTCCAACTTTGAAAACACTCTACCTCTGTTTAATTTTGTGAATATATTCTCAGGAAACGGTAGAGGATACCCATGGTCTTTCAAACAGTCATTTAAACTTGTCGAAAAATCAGCTCACACTCTGATTTTTTTTTAGTTTTTCTTTTTTATATATATGGTTGGAGATGCCCAATCCAGATAATTAATTTTCGAAATTACATCACTTTTCTCCAACTTTTCTAATTCGTCATTTATCGAGTCTAGTGCTGAAAATGGTACTTTTCTCTTCGGTCTAAAAATTGGTTTGACATTTTCTTGCATTTTGAAGTTGACTTCTGTTTTTGTGCAAAGACCTAATTCTTCTGAAAAAATGTGGGAATTCTTTTTTCAGATCTGTAATAAATCTGTTTTCTTCAACCTATCATTCTCTATGATGTTAATTTTGTTACAGAAAAAATTTACCGGTAATTCCCATGAGTTAAACAATACGATCTAGTCTAAAGAGGTTTTCTGAGCCAGGGAGCAAATATACTTTTGATTTATTAATTTTTCCCATGAACAAAGTGTTACCTTTTAATTCACCTTTAAATTTCAGTGATTTTCCTGACACTCCCCTAGCAATTTTGTCTGTATTAGTGAACCGTGGTTCACCAATTTTTTTCCCATGTTTTCTAGCTTATCACCAAAATGTCACTTCCAGAATCGAGTAATAATTTTACAGTCTGATCATTTATTTTTACATTGAGGTATTTTCTTCTTTTACCCTCCTCAATTTCGTTTTTCGAGCAAACTACATTCATCTTTGTTCATGACTTTTCTATTTCTTTTCTCTGTTTTACCCGATAATGAGAACTTCTATGGCTTACATGCCTACAATTAAAGCATTTTTTTATCCTTAAAGAAACAATCTTTCTTTATATGCTGTCCTCCACACGAACTGCATATCATTTTCGTTTCTTTATTTTGTCTCCACTTTACAGTTTGGACCCATGAAATGCTCTTCTTCTCAATCCTTGTTTGTCTTTATATTAATAAGTCGCTGGCATTCTTCAGTTACTTTTTGTAGTGTAATCTCCGGATCCTGTTCCATGATAGTGAGGATTTGTGACCTAATATCTTTATCCTTTGGTGTTGTTAGCTCTTGAACATGTTGCTTGACAATTTGTTTAGTTCAAATGCCTCACACAGTGCATTAACCATACCTGCATATGTAATTGTTATCCTCTTCTTTTATAATATTCAAACATTTGTATCGTGTGTGAAATATACTGTCTCTTTTATCAAAAATTTTCGATAAAATTTCAACTGTTTCATTGAATGTCATTTCTTCTGGCTTCTTTGGGAAAATTAAGTCTGTATATTTTGTATTTTCTTCCATTTGCAACTTCTCCAACAATAGTGAGATTTTTTTCTTCGTCTGACCATTGTTTGCATCATTTTGTAAATATGGTTTCAAATCTACAAAAATAAGCTGGAAACTTTAAACCATTGTTGGAGTCGTACTTAAATTCAGATTGTGAATTTGCTATACCTTCCACGGAAAAAAAATGTAGCACCTGATTCTTTTGTTCTCCTTGATAATGTTTTCCAATAGCAATTCATTATCTTTTGACTGCTGTTCGAATAATTTTTCGAACATTTCCTGTTGCTTCATAAATTGCTGTTGTTGGGTGTTGTTGTTGTTGTAAAGTACATTGTAGCACCTTAATTTAACAATTTGTTCTATTTTATAAACATATTCAGTTTATGTATAGAAAAAATTTTCCAAGTCCAACAAGATGGCAGGCACTTTCTTTATTCTTGTAAGCGTTGACAAATTCTTTTCCTCTCCTAATATTCCTTGTTAGAATTGTTTAACCAAAAACTCGAAAAAAACTTACTTTCTGTAAGTATTAAGTATTTCTAACGTTTTTCATTAGTATTTTTTTCTGGGTGAACTCGTTTAAAATTCTTCATCGCCAAATGACATGTCCCGGAAAGAGATATATATCAATATGAGGTTGTTAAGTGGTTAAGGCAAATGTAACCAGGTAGGTCAATGTAGTACGTAGACAGAATCGTTGTATGCAGTATCCTGAGACATAGGTGTAGTCAATAGACGTAGATCTCTAGTGGAAGATCTCTCTCACTCACTCCGGATGTCCTTGACTTTGTCTGTATTTATGGCTGACACCAGCCAATCACATTTCAGTAAGGGGAACCAAGGTGTATAAATATTCATTACCTATTTATTACATCAGTTACTGAATATGGTTGTTGTATGAACGTAAGAGAAAGTGGTAAGATATACAGATTATGAAGAAAGATAACAGTTGACTAGTTGTGTAACTACTTGTGTAACTAATGAATGTAGCTTATCAAAGCATCTGCCATGATGTATTTAAGATGCTATACTTTACATAAACACACAATGTTTCTCAGAAATTTTTGAAGTTGTGAAATTACTTCTATAAAGAAATTTTATTTTCTGGTGGTGAAGGATTTCAAGCTTGTTTGAAATATTTAGAGAGACAAAGAAAATACTGGGTTATCTGACAGATGAACAGTGATAAATCTGTTTAAATTCTCTGAACCTTTAGGTGGAACCTTGAACTGACCATAAAATCCAAAGAAAAATCTGCAGTATTATTGGTCCTGACCTTGTATCTTGGCTTCAGTCATTTTCCTACCACCGTAAAGCTGCTTCCTTGTACCTTTTCTATAAATACTTTCAGGTTAATTGTTCAAATGGACTTTTCATTGTGATACCTAGACCTTATGAATTTAAGTAATGTTCTGTCTCCTCAATTTGCAGTTGAATTGGTTAGATGTAACCATAAGTTTCATACTAACAGTTTTTTTTCTCGCTCGTGGAACTCTCTTCCAGTTCCATGTTTTCCAGATAACTTTAATCTTCAAAAATTTAAATACAATGTCAATCATTATCTACTGTCTTCCTTAATACTTTTCTATGGTTCTTGCTCCTTAGTAATGTTTCTGTTTTCTAATTCTTTCACACCCAATGACCCTTTGTGATTTAATGGTTTTACTGCCTTGTATGGGGTGAATTTTATTAAAAAATTATATAGTTCACACTCTTTGGGAAAGATATATAGTCAGTTATTTGTAAACAGGACAGTGTCAGTTCAGGTTAAAATATAAAGTTCTTGATAAGCCAACTATTCTTTTGACTCTATTTAACATGGTTTTCCTATATTTTGTATCTTATTTAATTGGATTACATCATCTTGCATACACCCATCATCAAGGCATTATTCTTGAAGCACCTTGAAAGACTTATCAGCACTCTTGGCTTATCAAAAATATTTTATAATTTGGTACCACCTACTTCCTCCCCATCTCACTTTTGCTATGATTCAGTGAAAAGTTATTCGTGTCATGACTTAGGGTCTTCTGAGAAGTATTTTATTGTAGAAAATAGACAAATGAGCCACTTGTTCCATTTGAAGAAATTATCGTCTATGAATCTCACTTCTCCAACAGATTAAACCATAAATTCCATATACTTTAATGTTTTAAATTTCTGGATGACAAAGCTTATATACAAGTTATGAATATTGATGTTCTAAGATTTGTTTTAGCCTTTTTATGTAATATCATTGTTATTAATTATAATAAAGATATTAATATCTAAATTCACCTGAGTACAGGGTGAACCATACTGTAAAGAAACAAAACAAAAAAAATAACATGCATGATTTTAATTCTGTCTGGACAATATGAGGATGAGGAAAAAACTTAAAGCAGCAGAAATGTGGTTTTACAGAAGGATGCTGCAAATATCATAGACCAAACATGTGAGCAATGATGAGGTTTTGGAAAGAATGGCATTGTAAAGAAAACTAATAGTGAGCATCAGGAAGAGACAACTGAAGTTCTTGGGACATGCAATGAGGAAGGAGAGCTTGGAGAACCGGATACTGACAGGCCAGATAGAAGGAAAAAGAGACAGAGGAAGGCAGCGGATAACATTTGAAGGGCCTGATCAGGTGGATGACAGAACGGGGGTTGTGTGGAGTTACAGGAGAAAACATATTAAGAGCCACCAGTGATAGGGAGACGTGAAAAGCCATGAATGCCTATGTCCTGAAAGGATAGGGCACATAAAAGAAGAATGCTACCCTTTTAAAAAAAAATGACTATTTTCAAGATTTTCTGACACTGAAAGATGCTAAAAATTTGATAAATTCTCTCCTTTTGTGCCCCCCCCCCCCCATTGCATTAAGATATTTTTTTTTTTTTTTTGTCTTTGAAATTGCTTTTAGTAGGGTCGGTGTATCTTACTCCTGAAGCTCCTGACTGGTGGAGACCAACTGTCTTATCAACATTAACTTTATATTACCTATATTTATATACGTTACAATTTAAACTAAGTAAAACTGACTATTAACAAATGAAAAATGTTTGCTGATTTTGACATCATTTTGGAATTTTTTTTTTTCTTTTTGTCCTGTTTTGCTCGTGCTAAGTCTTGAAAAAAACACTATATAAAATTTACAATATATTTATTCATAATGTTGAATGTGTTAAAAATATTCAACTTTTTAAGTAGAAAAATCTCAAGTTGATGTTAAAAATTGATGCAAAACATTGTTGGTTGGTTAAGATGGAATGTTCAATTATGGCATGTATTTAATTTCTATTTAAATATATTCTATTTATTTTCAATTTTTCTAGTTGAATTTTTTTTGCCTTTATTGCATATAATCCATTATTTTAGATTATTTTTCTATGTGCCATTTCCCTTCACAACATGGGTGATCATGTCCTCCCACATCTCCCTGTCTCTAGTGGCTCTTAGCACACTTTCTTCTGTTGCCCCATCTAAACTCTGCTCTGCCATCCACTTGCTCAAGCCCATCAAGTATGTTATGCATTGCTTTACCCTGTCTCTTTTTCTCTGTCTGACCTGTGAGTATTAGATTTTCTAAGTCCTCCTTTCTCATTACATATCCCAGAAACTGTAACAGTCTTCTCCTGATGTTAGATATTAGTTTCCTTTTCATTTCTGTCCTCTTCAAAACCTCATCATTGCTCACATGTTCAATAGGTTGCAATAAAATTTTCAGTTTATATGAATACTACTTTATGAAAATCGAGATGTAGTAGAGTTGGGGGCCCTGTATCATAGATTTCGGAGAGTGGGAAAGGAATCCCTTGTATCAGCCCTGGCTGTTAGTGTAGTCTTCATATAAATGTTTGATGTTTGCATTATGGGATGTTTTGGTTGGATTGCTCTCCAACTTTGTGGCTACCTTGTTGCTCTTTTACAACCTGAAATCTGGCATGTTTGTGCTTATATAGACAGGAATTTTGATGAATAGATCTAAGATTCTTCATATGTGATAGATGGCAATAGTAAACAATTCTTAGATTTAAAACAAAGGTAGCAAGACTTAAGGTAAAGTAGAGTGGTAGCAATGGTAACTACAAATGAATTGGAAACACTTCAAAGAATCACTATATTAAAGAATCTCGTCTGATTTCTTATTTGAAAGAAAAAGGTGGCCATCTTTAAGCTGCCAAGAAATGAATATGAGTAAAAATAAAATCCTCCCCCTAATCCCCAAATCTCTTAATCCATTCTCTAACCAGATGTCTCCTTTCCAATTTGTTCTCTTTGTGAGCCAACTATCATACTCGCTGTATCTGGGTTTTCCTATTCTGATGATAACTCAGTCTGGAGCCAACATCCTTGCACTCATTTTTACTTCTCCCACCACTTTCTTTGTTTGGAGCCAATATCCTCATTACGTCAGTCTGTTGAGCCAACATCCTCACTCTTATTCTGTTTGTTTGTGGAAACAATATCTTCATTCTTATTCCGTCTCTCTCTTTCTCTCTGTGGAGCTGACATTCTTGGGTACATTCCATCTGTGTTTGGAGCTAACATTCTTCGCTCTTGTTCCATTTGTGTGTTGAACTAACATTCTGGCTCCTGTTCTGTCTCTGAGTGTGGAGTCAACATCTCTTGTTATATCTCTCTGTATGGGGAGCCATTGTCCTTGCTCATGTTTTATCTGTGTGTATGGAGCAAATGTTCTCATTCCTTCTCTGTGTGTGTGGAGCCATGTCCTCACCTTTGTTTCATCTGTGTGTAGAACCAATGTTCTCATTTTCTATTGTGTGTGTGTGTGTTGAAGCAATGTCCTCACTTATGTTCTGTCTCTGTCTCCCTAGAATATGACTTTTTTCTCTGTTGAAACCTCATCGGAACTTTCTCTCTTTCTCGTTCCTGCTTTCTGGTACTGCTGCTGCTCTTTGTTTTTCCTGAATTAATTCTTATTTTTTTTCCTTTTTATCCTTCTAGCTTCGCCACCGAAAGAAGCACCAACTAGCACAAGTCCGCCAACATCTTCTCATTCACAAAATGTCGGGTGTTGGATTCATTCGAGTAAAGCTTGTGACGGTGGTGAAGGGGGCAAACATTGAGAATGCCAACAGGAATGATGCGATTGATACGTACATGGCTGTGAATGTAAAGGAAGCTGTCCCAGGTAAGTTCACCCATGATGGTTGACCAAGAGTCTGATCGCTAATCATTTCATTTGAACCCAACCAATTCACAATCAATTCCACTTGTTCTAAACTGGGTTTAGTCTTATTTCACATTGAACAATAAAGAAAATCAACATTTCTTGGATTTGTTCTTTATCATTAATTTCTTTCTCTTCACTAAACCCCTACATTCTAAGAACACTTAGTGCAAAAAAGAGACAATTTATTTTGATTAGCTGAATACTTTCTTCTAAACAGAGAAAAGTTGTCATAGAAATTCTGTTACCTTGCTAAAAATTCTGTATAAACATTTTCAGCAAGACAACTATTTTATAAAGTTCTTTTTGTCATTATACTAAGTCCACTTGAATTTCCTTCTCTGGATATAGCAACCTAGGGCTGACCATGAGAGAAATATTCAAATCATTTTCTAATGTTTATAACAATATAAATTAATTCAGCAAACTTAGTATTTCTTTTTCACTTGTTTAAAAAATTCTTCACAGTTTTAAGATATTCTAATTAAACAGATTATTTTGACTTATTTAAATAATTCCATAAAATTTATTTTGGGCTCCATTTCACTAATTTACACCAATGCGAAATAACAAAGTACAACAGGGCCTCTTCTGAATGGTGTAGATTTTCTAACATACAACTGAATTTTGATAAGGTAGACATAAATTCTTTCTAGAGAAATACAATGAATTTGAAAATAGAACTTCATAAATGGAAAATTACAATATTAAAAATTTAAATTAAAAATAGATAACGTTGGCAAAATTGAATCTTCATGCCCATAAAAAATCAGAGTATCAAAAGGAGGTTTTTCCTGATACCGCTATTATTTTAACTACCTCCACTCCTTAGCAATGTTTATTGCTTTAAAAAGTCATGATTAGAATTGTAATAAGACCTAAATATAATGACAGTAAATTTATATTCTTTTTGTTCTTGAAAATTTACAACAGAAATATTAAGCGCTATTTGTTTAGTTACAAGAATAATATATTTACAATATTTTAAAAACTTACACAATTAAAACTAATGCCATGCAATACTTATCAAATACCAGTTTGTAAAGAAATAGATATGAAAACAACTTTTTATTTATAAATTTAAAAACATTTACTAAATTATTAAAATATGTGACCTATAGAGAAATTTTTATTTACCATTTTATAAAATTTGAACTCGTTGACTATTAGTCAATATTTTGCTAAACATTCTAATAAACAATCTAATAAAAAGTGTTTATTATTTTTGTTGCCAATTCTCAAGAACAAAGAAAATGTATACATTCACTTTTATATATATGTTTAGGCTTTATTACAGTTCTAATAATCACTTTTTGAAACAAATATTGTTGAGGAGTGAAGGTAGTTAAAATAATAGTGGTGTCATAGGAAAAAAATGCTTTTGGCACTCAGTTTTTGCCAAAACTCAAAGCTTGCCAAAATATTTATTAAAATATACTTTTAAAAATCCTTATGCAAATCACATATTACTGTAATTGTTGTAAACACAATTTATATATATATATATATATATATATGAAATGCCTGGTGAACATTCATTATGTGTTAACAGTATGGACTGTTTTGTCCGACTGATGTTAAGCGTGGCAGTGGGGGGGACACACAGAAAATATTGCCTTAGGTAAATTTATAACAAATTTTGTTCTGTTAATTACAATACAAAACTGAACTTTGTTTTGCTACCTCACTTTGCATAATTTTTTTCTCTCTCTTTCTCATTGGTTATATAATAAAAATGCCTCTGAAAAGTTTGCTTGCTCATGCAAGGATATTCACATTTGCAGAAATGTATAGATAGAAGGCTAATTTTTGTTCATATAATTACAAAAATGTTCATATAATTACATTACTTTTGAAAGTGTATATGAATGTCAATACAAAAAAATATGTTAGTAATTTGATGCATACAAATTGAAAACTATCCTGAGGTTCAGTGTAGGAGAATAAAACTGACAGGCATGTGTTTTTTTTTTTTCTTTTTTTTTTTTTTTGTTAACCCAACAAACAAAAGCAGAAGCATGTCTAAACATGAGAATGACTCTAAAAATAGGAAGCATAAACTCCATTGTACTTATTCAGAGAGATAAATATTTTATATGAGTTGGTTTATATATTATCTCTGGGATTTACAAACCTGATATGATTGATCTTTTTTTCACCCTATTGTTCATGGAAAACAAAGCCTGAGAGTGACTTGAGGCAAAAAGCTAACTAAAAAAGTTGTTTTATGGATGTAAGAGGAGAAGGAGGAGGAGGTAAGAAGTGTAGATTATGAGGATATGTAGGATAGATAACAATTGGCCCTACACTTGAAAAGCTGGAAATCTGTTTCACAAAGCAGTGGCTCTTGGAAGGAAACTATCTGAATAGATATTCTTTCTTACCAATGAAATGGTCCTGGGTATGATGGTAAACTGCATCTGGCAGCAAGGCCTCTGATTGGGAGGTTGTGAGGAGCATGGAACCACCTCTTAATTGCTGTTGTTTCCAGGTCCACCCTGACTCGGAGTGGTAGCACCTGTGAGGGTCCCAGTTATGTGCAAATAGTTTATCCTCAAACTGGGGTCAAAATACTATAAAGTATAAAAATAGACTTTTATAGAAAAAAATATACATTTTTGAAGGAAAAATATTACCAACAATACATTTTTGAAGGAAAAATATTACCAACAATACATTTTTGAAAGAATAAAGATTACCATAACACATTTTTGAAGAAAAAAATTATTACCAGCAATATATTTTTGAATACAAAACTAGAAGACATCCTCAGTTTTCTAAAATAAAATAAAAACATTTTCATCAAAATCTAACTTAATCAACCTTCTCACTAAATCTGAACATTAAAAAAATACCTTTAAAATAATCCACAGAGGTTGATATGTTGTTAAACAAAACTCAAACTTATTAAAGAATTACAAAGAAAATGAAGATGATTTGACCTTCTGTACATAACAGTTTAAAAACAATAATGGTAAAATTTGTGTTTACTACTGAATTTGTACAAAAATGGTTCTGAAACCTTTCCCAAATCCATTTGGCAAACTTGGACTTAACTTGGATCTGCAAAAAACCAGTGTGTCAAAAGGACAACTTTTCTCTTGACAAATTTTAAACACTATTTATTAGATTATTTATTTACAAGAATAATTTTATACTTACATCATTCTAAAATTAATACAATGCAATATTTATCATTTACCAATTTAGAAATAAATAAATGTGAAAACAATTTTTATTTATAAATTTGTAAACATTTACAAAATTATTAAAATATGTGAACCAAGCATAAATAAATCCTTATTTACTACTACATAAAGTTTGAATCAATTGACAATTAGCTATTATTTTGCCAACCATCTAAACAATATGACTATAATGAATATTTTAAATAAACAATCTAATAGTGTTTATTATTTTTGTTGTAAATTCTCAAGAACAAAAAATGTATAAATTTACTTTCATCATATGTTTACAATTACAATTCTAATTTTTCTTTTAAAAGAACAACAAATATTGCCAATGAGTGAAGGTAGTTAAAATTATTGCAATGTCAAGGGAGTAAAAAACATCCTTTTTGACAACTTTTTTTGCAGCGGTTGGGGCATGAAGGTTGAAGTTTGCCATTCATTTTGTAAAAATAGTTTTTATTGTCCTAACTCTGATTTCTTTAAAATAGCTGAAAATGTAAACATTCAGAAATTTATCAAATTTCATGTTACATATCTGTTTAAATTTGCTCAAAGCTGGAGTATCCTCTAAAATTATATAAATGTCAGTATTTTTGTTTATATACAATGTTATTTTGTGATGGACAAACTGATTGTTTCATTATAAAATTTAAATAAAAGCATAAAAATGTGCCTATCAAGATTAAACCAGAAAAGTCATACATAAAAAATAGAAAAAAAATATCTTTGTATAACATTTTTTTTCCTTTTTGATAATCAAGATTGTATTAGCTTGTCACACAGGAAGTTATGCACTTTAGAGGAAATGAATATAACACTTCTGAAATGATAAATAACTAATTTATTTAGTTGGAATAGGCATTATGTTCATGAATGAAATCAAAGCATTTGAACTGTTTATCACATCAAAGGATGAGAATGTTTTTAAAGATGAAATTAAGAATTTAGAGATACGTTGGAGAAACAGCATATAACCACTGACTTTCTTTCTTACGGTTGTCAAAGTGTATCCATTTCTCATTGTATGTAATGATTCAATATTGAAAGAAAAATTGACTGGAATAAGTCAATAACATTTTTATATACTAAGGAGGTTACATCATTAGATGACTGGATTAACAACCAACCAAAAAATGCATCAATTCGTGTGTGACAACTAAATATATATTGTTATTGTACTTGTGTATAAGTATGTCTCAATTCGGTATTTATGTTTTATACAATTTTAAGTGCAAGGAACTAGTACTATGAAAACTAGCTTGACTTGATAAGATTTTAATTCAATGAACTATTTGGAATTCTTTTTATTCTTCAGCTACAGTTCCTTCTTTTTGGTGGAAACCTTTATCTTTATTCAACTTTTGATTATGTGCATACTTGTGTTCCTTTCATCTTTTTTCTGACTTACATATTTAATTAAAATATTATATTCAGAATTTTTCTTGTTAGATATTTGTTTCAGGTGACATCTTTATAGTTAATGAGAATCTGTCTTTCTAATTCCTATACTGCTATGAATTTTTAAACAAGTTGCTTTTATTAAAAACATTTAATACTTATTTAAATAAAAAAAAACCAACAAACACATTTGTTCAAGATTACTGAATGTCACATGTTTTGAAATAATAGGCCAAAATAAAAATTCTTTGTACACTTGTTGCTTTTTGTTATACTTAAAAGGTCTTAGATTTCTCTTTCTTTTTTTTCCCCATCTGAAATTGTGAAGGAGTTGGAAGAAGGTTTTGCCGGTATCTTTCCTTTTTAGAAAAGAATTGTCAAAATAAACTGTATGGTAGAAGAAAAAAGGCTTAAAAGAAGTTGTTTCTTCACTTTAATTTGCTATATTTAGCATCAGTTATGTAATGTAGAAAAACCCAGTTTTTAATTATTCAGATCTTTGGACTTGATATTTGAAAGCGTACAGTTTATTTCTATTTATTGCTCTATCTGCATGTATAGAGTGTGTGTGTGTGAGTGGGAGGGTGGAGCTTTTGCATGCATATGTTAGATATGCAAGTTGGAATTTATATGAGGTGGATAATGTACATTTTATGAGTATTACTAAGCCACATTGTTTTGTATCTGTTTTTATACTTGGTAAGTGCTTACCTATTGTGTAATCCACTTGTTGTACCATTTTGAGGTCACTTTGTTATAATTACATTGAAATCTAGTTTTTAAAAAAGTAAGATTAAAATCTCTATCACATTCATAATCATGTATGTAAGCATATTTTCTGTTTTCTTCTTTAATTAATGAGTTTCATTTTAATAAGTCTCACTGAAATACACAGCTTCTGTTTCAAATCACTTTTTCACATTCTGTGTTTTATTAAGTTTTATGAATTTGCATCAAAGATAGAACCTTTCATATGCTATTTTGCTGCTGTTTAATTTCAATGAGCTTAAATATTTATATATGAGTAGTGTAACAGTATGGATAGTGGAATTAGTGAGCTATGTTCAAGTTGTGCTCACTTCCGCACTAATGCTCTTGGGAAAAGTATGAATACAGTTCTTCTCATCAGTTATGAGTTAATTGCAAGATAAACTGGATTCTGAAGCCTCAGGTGGCAGCCAGTTGAGAAGGACAACTTTGAATTCAAACCTTCAAAAAAAGCAACAAGGAACCACAACTATCTTTCTCAAGAATACATGGAAATTTACAGATAATAAAGCAAAGGAAGCTGTGGAGAGTCATGATCACTTACATCCTGAAGGGACTGTATTAATAAAAGATGTTTAGTAGAATGAAATGCTCCCACAAATAAGAGAAAAATATATAAATTTATCTAAAATCAAGTTACAGGGTTCAAAAGACACAATTCATAAAAAAGGTAGGTCATCTTCAGTTGGAAAATTTCCCTTTGGCATAATATTTTAGACATGACCTCTATTTTACTGTTTACTCTATAATCGCATTGTTATTTACTTAACAGATGAAAAATGTAAAATGAAATAACTTTTTATTTGAAAAGTTTGCTATAACATCAAATATTTTTATGATAATCACTATTACAGTGAAATAAGAACAGTTTACCCCTGTAGTCTAAACAAATGGTTTGGTTCAGAATTCTCTGTAGATTACTTGATTCAACATACACCTGTTGATGGCTAAAGGGCACAGTGGCCAAAATGTGATGATAACAACAAAGATGAGGACAATAGTCTACATGTAAATAGTATAAATAATCATGAAATATTGTTATCAAAAATTACTGACTGCAAACTTTTCAATGTATTTGGTTTAATATTGTATGTGCATTGTGATGCAATGGATATTGGCTCTGAATAAGAAATTAAAAAGCAGAATTTGAATTCCTGTTGAATTTCTTGCATTCATTTATACGCAAAATACCCTTGGGAAAAGTATGAATCCCTCTTCTTCTTCCTCCAGCTATGGGTTAAATAGCAGGATGGGTTGGATTCTGTAGCCTTGGTATGCAACCAGCCTACTGCAGAAAGCAATGGCAACCTATTGTGGAAAAATATTCTGCCAAGTCAAAAGAGATATGATCACCCAAATGTGTATAATATATGGCACTTAACTGACTGACTCTGTCAGCTTAAGTTGAAATGGGTTTTTTTTTCATTCAAGAGGAAATAAAAATGGAGTTAGTGTGTTTGATATCTTTTTTAAAGTTAAAAATGGTGTGAAAGATAGAATTTAATACAAATATAATAATTCTAAAATATCTCACAAGGAATTAAGTTTCTCTTTTAATAAATTAAAAACCGTTCAAAAGATTCATAAAATATATCAGATCAAACCAAAAATGTAAGAATTTTTCTTCAGACTTGAAATAATGTCAGTTGACTTTATATAGATAGTTGGTACAATAGATAACAAATCTGAAAATTTTGTTCATTATATTTGTTACTTTTTTAATTTTATAGACATAATTGGAATGTTCAATACCATTTAATTTTTTTAAGACTAATAAATTTTTAATGTTTTTTTCATTAAAACAAGCAAATTTTTTAAAAAAAGTTGATTGTTTTTATTGACCTGGTGTGTTTTAAGACCAGGTTGCCATAAAACATACCACACAATTATTACATTATGTTTATACAGGATTATAGAATTTACCATGTTGACTAGCAGAGGTCAAACATGAAATCTGACATTAAATGCCAACTTTTATCAGCCAAACCAGGCAATAAAATTTTTTTCAAATGTGTTATTTTCAATAAAGTTTTTTCATGAGTTTATATTTAGTTTATGTCTTAGACACCAAATATCAGTTTTTTGCATTAAAAACTGCAAAAAAAAAACAAACAAACTTATTGATCTAACCTTGATTGCAAGATCATAAAATCTAGAGAACTAGTGGTTGGCAGTTTTTATTATGATGCCAACCAAGTAATCTTGTGATTAGCAGTCAATATGTTAAAAAAGTGGATTCTTATCTAATAGTTTTTCACAGTTTATATTCATGGAAAAGATATTCTGTAATTTAAGTTTATAGGCACTTCAAAAAATCTTTTAATGAGGTTAAAATTTTCTAAAAAAAACCTGTTTTGGTCAATAATTTTTGATCATCTAAGTGTGAATTTCATTTTTTTTTTTTTTTTGTTTTTTTGTTTTTTTATACTTGCTCCCCAAAAATGATTGTTATGCTTTAAATAGATGAAACTGCTTGTCATTCTGAGAAAATTAATGATTATATTATTTTTTATTTGTCAAGCTTTTTCTGTCACTTCAGTCTAAGTTTTTCTTTGGCCCTATGACTTTATGTTCAACCACAGTACGAGATTGGCAGCTAGATCTCATTATTTTACAGTTGAAATTGCTTCATGTAACCATAAATGCAATGCTAAGGTTTTCTCATGTTTCTTGTTTGTGGAACTGTCTTCTTGTATCTTGCTTTCCGGTCAACTTTGATCTTCAAAAATTTAAATGCAATTTCAATCGTTATCTTCTGTCTTCATTCCTGTTCTTTTATTGCTCTTGCTTCTTAATAATGTTTTTCTTTTTCTCCTTCTTTCTCATTCAGTAACCCCTTGTGTCTTCATGGCTTATTGTCTTGGCGTCTTATATTGCTCCAGAAATTATCTGACTCGACCTACCATGCTGTATCTTTTAAAAGAGTTAGATCAGACTAAAAATGGAGTATTGTTGGTATATTTAGTTTGGAGCTCCCACTCTTTTCCTTTTTAGCATGAATAGTTCAGATGTGTTCAGATGCGTTTACATAACTTTTCAGTTGATTAGTTATTTTCTACCTTACTACATCTTTCCCACAAGGGAAATGTTATACGACTTTCACTATTCGGTTGCTATTTCTGTGAAAAATCTTTTAATGATCTACTTTCCTTAGTTACACCATTTCAGATCCTTATAATTAAGACCTGTCATGCCATGTGCATCCTCATTCCATAAATCTTCTTTTGGTAAGAAGGAAGCTCCACTCAGCTTTTTCCTCAGAAATGTTACTTTGTGAAAAACTCCTGAAATGATACTTCCTTGATCAGTAAAATCTTAATCCCTCCAAATCTAGTGTCAGCTGTTATCTATCCTATATATCCTGCACTTCTTTCCTCTTTTTACATCCATAAAACAATCTCATTCAATAACTCTCTACCTTGAGTGGATCTTGGGCCTTGTGTTAATATAAAAAAAGTACTTTTCATGGAGTACACAGTTAATAATTACAGTTTGGTATATGGAAAGGATTTCATATATATATATATATATATATATATATATTTGAAAATGTTTTATAACCACAAAATTTAATTAAAGAAATAAATGTGTAGCTTGATGTTACACATTATGAAATAGTAATAAAAAGCAAAGCAACCGGTTTTGTTCACACTTGTCAAGCCTCTATGGGAGATTTAAGTGTGTCATGGAAAATGAGGGGGGAAAAAATTATGAATGCAAGGAGCTAGAGGCTAATAATATCGAGCCCCAACAATTTACGCTGTTATATGGGAGGTATTATTATCATAATTTGATTATCTCATTTTCATATATTAAGGTTGACTTCTATGAGGGTAAATAATAAAAAAAAAGAAAGAAAGAAATAAGTAAAGACAATTCTCCCCAACACCTGCATGGTGGTGCACTTCTGAGTATCATTTGAGTTTCTTCCACCTTTCTGAAAAGAAGCTTTACAGTTGCCTACAAAGTCATGTCTGTACCACTTGCTTTTTGGAGGGAATCAACATGCACAAACTTCATGGTACTCTAAATTATCCTGCACTATAGCTTGTGCAGATCCATAGCTAATGCCCACAATTGCCACCACTTATGCTAATGTGATTTGTCACTCTGCCATGATCAAAGCATTCACCCTCTGGATATGTTTTATCAAGCGCAATGTTGATGGGTGACCAGATCAGCTTTTGTTTGTTACATTGTTCTTCCTGCTTTAAAGCATTCTACCCACTTCTACACCTTTTGTTGATTCATGGTGCATGCTTCATTCTGCGGTAATGTCTGGTGATAGATTTCCACTGGTTCGACTCAGATGGAACATTGTTCCTTGATGGCAAAAATGCTGATGAGAGCTTCCATATGTCTAACCTCAATGCTCACTGCCACTTGACTCATTGATGGAATGCTGTAGGTAGCTACCCATCATCCTATGTGCATTCATGGTGTCACATGTCAGTGCCATTTTGTGCTACTTCCTTTTTTTACTGTGTAATTTTAAAATTGTCTTTACTTTCTGATTTATACTCATATAACTAAGCCTTTGATAAAAAAAATTTCTTTTGAAAAGCCTGAGTCAAATGTAAAAAAGGTCAGGGATATTTGACTCTTCTTAATTGATTATCATAAAGAAATTTCATTCAGGAAATGTTTCCGAAGAAAAATAAGAGAATCCAAATTTTATAAAATCAGTCTACAAAGAGAATTATTTCATGGAATTTAAATGCATAATCAAAATATACTCTGCAAAAATCAAGTTTAATTTGACTCACATCAATGCTTATAGTTACAATATGATCTCAGAAATCATTAATGTTCATAAAATGACGTTGAAAAATAAAAATTGTACTCAGTTGGGGTTCAAGAAAATTTTCATCAAAATAACACAAAAAATACTAATACAAATGAAGAAAACATGAAATATGTTCTGAAATCTAGAAATGTAGAAAACTGAGAACATGAAAATTTGGTCTTGTAAAAATATTCAACATTTCCACAAAGGAAAAAAAAAATTAATAAATAAAATGCAGATACAAAATTTTCCCTTCAAAAATTGAGGTAGTTTACAAAAAGTTTTTCTCTCTCCTTTTTTTTTTTTATAGTCGAATTTCTTATAGAAAGTTTTTATATGGCAAAAAATAGACTAGAAAGAGGAAAATTTCTTAATGACTCCTCTTAATACTTCAACTTGGATTGTTACTCCAGCTGCTACTAAGACAGACTACTTAATACTTTTATTTATTTCTGGTGTGCAGACATAGTAGTGAGCACAAGAATGTGAATGAATATTTAATAGAACAATGAAAAAAAAAGCCCTATTCTATTCTTGAAGCCTATAACATTTTTAATAACTTAATAACTATACATGCATAAAAGCTGATTTATAATTTGATATATATTTTCAATGCTGTGCAAATTTTATCTTTCTCCATAAATTACAAGTTAATTAAATTTATTTCAAATTTGTATCCCCTCACTTGGGAAAATTGTACTTTAATTAATAGTTTTCAATAAAAAGATATTTATTTAGTCTGAAACTGATCAATAGAATATACTTTTATAATTAGTTTGTTATAATTTGAATCTGAGTGATGTCAGAATTTCTGGGGTAAAGAATTATCATTATTTACACTAATTTACACTATTTATATCTAATTTACATAATTTACACTATTTGTATCCAAACAACAAAGATGAGAGGATAGAAGTCTGACAGATTTTTTTTTTTCCCAAATTTTAATTTATAAAGATTTCAAAAGTTTTTCTTCACAATCACTGCATACTCAATAATATATTTAGACAGTGTTCCACATAATAATATTTTAGAATTAGCATTTTTATAAAATACAATGGACAACTGAAGACATAGATGTCTTTTTCTAGTCATCATTTGTTAAAGTATAAGATGTAACACGTTTCTAAGGGTGCATAATAAAGAGAAAAACTTTTCTCAGAAGAGTAAAGTATGAATGCAACCAGTATTAAAATAAAAATAGAAAAAAATAGCACATCTATTTATTGGAAAAATTACAAATAAATCCCCAACACTAACTCTCGCCACCAATCACAAATAATTATACATTTTATTTTAAGTCAATTGCAATCATGTACCCAATTTTACATTGCTTATTTAAAATCAGCCTTATTGTTTTCAAAGTGACAAAAGGCAGCAACTTGGTGGTAATCTAATTAGTAGCTTGGAAATAAGTCCAATGCACATTTTTACAAACTAATATAAACGACCGATTAAGCCAGAAGCACATTTTTATTATTGAAATTGAAACTTTTTTCTTTGGATGTTAAACTAATCTTTTGTTAGAATTGATTTAAAGTTTTGTTAAATTTGCATCCATTATTTTTAGAATTTTTTTAATCATCACAGAATGACGATCATGGATTTTCACTAAAAAAATCTGATGAAAATAATTGTCAGCACTCCATCTCTAAAATTTAAATACTATTATATTAAACACTGTCAAGATTGTACTTGTAAAATCTGAATTCATGCAGATGGTTGAACTGGCCAAAGTTTTGTATCCACAGCTATATATATATATATATAATTTTGCCCCATGCAAGGCAGTAAAGCCACTAAAACACAAGTAGTTACTGAGTGCAAAAGAAACATTATTAAGGAGCAAGAACAATAGAAGAGTAATAAAGAAGACAGTAGATAACTATTGACATTGCATTTAAATTTTTGAAGATCAGAATGACCTGGAAAGCATGGAACCAGATAAGTTCCATAAGTGAGAAGTGCGTGTTAGCATAAAACTCACGGTTACATCTAGCCAATTTAACTGTAAATTGAAATGATCTTGTTGCTAATATAGCACTCCACTTAAGTTCCTAAAGTTGTGATACCATAGTGAAGAGTTTAAGTATTGATAGAAAAAGTACAAGGAAATTACATGATGGCAGTTGGAAAGTGATTGAAGCAAAGATGCCAGGTCATGACCAATAATATTGCTGATTCTTTGAATTTATCAAGAATCTCAAAATATATAGCAGGAGCACAAGACCATATGTGGCAGCAGTATTCTTAGCATGGATAAATGGTAGACATAGTTGTAAGATAAATTTGGGAAAGAGAAATTGTCTAGCATGATACAGTTTTTTTTTTTTTATAAGCGTTTCACCCCGAGCAAGGCATGTCACTGCCACTACTGTGCAGGGGGCTATGTAGAGTGGAGAAAGGTTGATTAAATATAGGAAATGACAGAGGGTGGGTGATAGGGGGGTAAGGATACCGAGAATGAGGGTTGGGTAGATGAGTGTTGTGAGAATAGTTGGGAGTTAGTGTGATAGGAGGTGTCTATTGACCCTACATTTAAACACCTGGAGATTGTAACTGTCGGGAAAGCAGACTTGTGGAAGGGAGTTCCACAGGTGGGAAGCGCGAAAAAAGAAGCTATTGGAGTAGAATTTACAGTTACATCTTATTTGTTTAACTGTAAAAGGGTGGGACCTAGTTGCTAATCTAGTATCTCGTGTAAATTTGTGCTTAGGCGGCACCAGTGATCTAAGCTCATCGGAGCAGAAGCCATGAAAGTACTTGTAGAAGAGGCACAGGGAAGCCACATCACGCCGGTGTGAGAGCGGCTGCAGCCGGTCTGCCAAGTCAGTATCAACCACGTTATAGATCCTCCTTTGTATTTTGTCAAGAAGCCCAAGGAGAGCAGCAGGGGCACCCGACCAGATATGGCAGCAATATTCAATACACGGGCGGATGGTAGATTTGCATATGTGCAGAATAGATTCAGGTGGGAAAAATTTCCGGGCCCTGCACAGGGAGCCCACTTTCATAGCAGCAGATTTGGCAATGGATTCAATATAGTCATTCCATTTGAGGTCCGCCGAGAGTGTAAGGCCAAGGAGGCATAGTATTTTACTCTCTGGGAGGCTAGCCTGTCCCATGCTAATGGGAGGTAGATGCGATTGTCTATGGTGATTAGTTGATAACAGCTTTGTTTTGGAGGCATTGAAATTTACCAACCATTTCCTACCCCAGGTCACTACGGATTGGAGGTCCCTTTCAAGTACGGCAGCGAGGTTCACTTTGTCGTCCAGACCTGGTTTCTGATCGATGCGGGAGTAGATTGTTGTGTCGTCGGCATACATGCCAACTTGGGATCTAATTGTGTCGGGGAGATCATTAATGTAGATCAGAAATAGCGTGGGACCTAGGATAGAACCTTGAGGGACGCCCGCGTTCGTCTGGTAGTTTTGGGAGGCATGCCCATTTAATACCACCTTCAATGTGCGGTTAGAGAGGAAAGACTGGATGAGGTCAAACAGATGTCCAGTTATCCCATAGCTCCGCAGTTTGCACAAGAGGCCAGCATGCCAGACCCTGTCGAATGCTTTGGAGATATCCAAGGCAACGGTTCGGGCTTCACCATTCTTGTCAAGTGCCTGGTATATGTATTCGGTAATGGTCGTTAGCATATCAGCAGTAGACCTGGTGAAGCGAAACCCATACTGTTTGTCAGAGAGAAGCCCGTTGGCCATAAGATGCTGAATCACCTCGGCGTTGATAATGGCTTCGAAAACTTTGCCAAAGATTGGAAGGAGACTAATAGGACGGTAATTGGCGGGGTCTGAGGGTTCGCCAGAGTTCTTAAATATAGGTACTACGCAGGAGGACTTCCAACAGGCAGGAAAGCAGGAAGCAGATAGGCAGAGGTTATAGAGTTTAGAGAGGACAGAGGAGAGTTCTGGGGCACATTTCTTCAGTACTATGACTGGGATTCCGTCACCGCCGCTCGCTTTGTGTGGGTCAAGTTGCGCAATTATCTTGGCGACCAGCGAGGGTGTAATGTGGACGTTATTTAGTTGAGCCTTAGTTCTGGGTGGGAAGTCTGGTGTAGGTATTCCTAATGAGTCCAGTGTCGAATTGGTTGAGAATCTACGGGCAAAGCATTCAGCCTTGTCGGCTGGGGAGGTGAGAACTTCAAATTCATTGATTAGTTGGGGTATTGAAGTCTTGTTCCTGCTGAGCACGCTTTTGCAGAGACGCCAGTAATCTTTGGAGCCAAACTTAGAGGATGCTATGCGTTGCCTAATTCTGGTAGCAAACGCCCTCTTGGCTTCGTTCAGTACTTTTTTACACTTGTTCCGTGCTGAGGTGAAAAGGCGCCTGTTTTGGTTCGACCAGCAGCTTCGATAGAGCTGGAAGAAATGGTTCCGGTTGGCAATAGTGGCCGAGCAAGTGGGTGAGAACCAGGGGGACGAATTTGGTTTTAGTTGGAATTTTCTGGCAGGGATAAAAGCATCGATGCCAGCCTTAACCCAAGAGGAGACTTCGGAGGCACAGTCTTCGACAGGAAGATCAAAGACGTTGTTCCAGGGGACGTCGCAGAGGAAGTCCCTGAACGAGTCCCAGTCGGCTCTTTGGTAGCAGTATGATATTCTGCTGGTCTGGTTTTCTTGGGTAGAGTTAGTGTGGATTGATATGTTTACGGAGACTACGGCGTGGTCAGAGTTTCTGAGGGGGCAGAGTTGCCTGGTAGTGCAGGAGTCTGGGATGGAGGTAAAACAAAGGTCGAGTAAAGAGTCCCTTCCGTTAGGGTTTTTAGAGAAACGTGTGGGGAAGTCCACCACTTGCGTTAGAGCTTGGGCTATTGAAAAGTGCATGGTGCGGATCCCAGCAAGGTCGGTGGCTGAGTTTTCAAGCCACTTGGTGTGGTGGGTGTTAAAATCACCAAACACAAATATATGGGCAGATGGGTGAGAAGAAATGGCCCTGTCGATGTTAGTCGAGATGCAATCAAGTAACATACAGTCAGAGGAGGAGGGGGAGCGGTAGAGGAAGAAGAGATAGCTAACCAAGCTTAGAAGTGAGAGATGGAAGCACATGAAGGAATGATCAAGGGATTCAAGAGATGTGACCCTGGCTAGGGGGAGTTGTTCGCTGACATATACACCAAGCCCATGCATATGGACATTGGAGTCCTTCCTGAAGAGAGGAAGGTAACCAGGAACGAACAGCTCTGAAGAGGGGATAGAAGGGTCAAGGTTAGTCTCACATATAGCTAAGATATCGGGTGAGTTAGTTAGAAGGAAAGACTCTACACTATTAAAGTTACTGCGAATACCTCGTATATTTGTGAAGGTAACGCAGATAGGTTTGGGCGATTTACGACTAGCTGGTTTAGGCTTGCTATTTTGTTTGTTTAATTTCATGCTGGTTATAGTTGTGGATAGAGAGAGGTCTAGAGTAGGGTCAGATGGTCGTTAATTGCAGCAGGTGAAGGATGGTGAATGGCGCCGCCTGCAGCATAATGTGGCCTCAGGGTTCAGGCTCCTAACTACCAGTCGGAAGCAGCAACCAGGAAACTGCCAACCCGGTACCCTCAGAATGAAGAGACATTGCCACCATACTCACCAACTGCAAAAAGCTTTCAGCCGAACCGACATAAAAACCAAAAAAGAGAGAGATGAACCGGGAACCCCTTCCTAAACAAGAAACAAGGCGATCACCTCTACTCCTGTCCAAAAGAAGTTAGCCAAATTTTTTAGCAGCAGGCCTAGCAATGGATTCAGTATAATATTTCCACTTCATATCAGCACAAGAAGGCTTAATGAGTTACTCTCCTGGAGGTTAGCATCATTTATGCCGATGAGAGGCAAAAAGGGGTCTCTTAGATGATTAATAGTTCATGGCACTCTTTACACATGAGTGGATGACCTTGCAGTCAAGGTATAGTAAATTTGCACTCTGGCTCTTACAGTGTTTCACCATTCATGACAGATCTTTTATCATCTCAATATGGAATATCTAATAACAAAAGTGATAGAAAAAGAATCCAAATGAAATTAGCTTGATTATATTAAACAAAAAAAGAATCCTTAATTTGTGTGCATATGTAGTTGTACTAACATAATAAATTTAGTCTAAAGTCCTAAAGAATGAAACATGTTACAAGAAAATTTTTAACCAATTTGTCATACATTCCCCATGAATATTATTCTTGATATATAAAATGTATGTATTGTTGTGTGTGTGTGTGTGTGTGTGTGTGTGTGTGTGTATGTATATATATATATATATATATATATATATATATATAGGAAAGAATATTAAAAGGTTTTGAATTTAAAAATGTATTTTTGGACAGTATTTGTTTATTTTTATTATTCTATTTTATATTTCAGACCGCCCTTGGTCTTTCATCAGAAACAAGTGATTTAAAAATTTTTAAAATCACTTGTTTCTGATGAAGGACCAAGGGCGGTCTGAAATATAAAATAGAATAATAAAAATAAACAAATACTGTCCAAAAATACATTTTTAAATTCAAAACTTTCCTATACATATTAAGACAGTATACGTGGATCATCACCATGTTATATATATATATATATATATATATATATATATATAAAATGTGTGTGTGTGTGAAGTAGTTTGTCATTTAAGTAATGCTGACTTCAAAGTTTCATGAAGGCACCATTATGTTGTTTTCACTCCTCAGGGTTTATTTTTCAATCAGTAGGTTACTACGATTATAAGTGTTCTTTTTCTAAATAAAGTATTAATAATCAGTATCAGTAATTAGGTATGGTATCTGAGATTAAACCAGATGTTGACCAATGCAATAAATGTAGCTTTGTCATGTCACAAGTCTCATAATCCAACTTTTGGTTGTAGGGACACATGTAGTGCAGCCGTAGGTGTGCCTGGCGTAAGATTATTTGATAGAGCTCATTCCAATTCATTTTCTCTGATGCTAGACTTGTTGCCATCACAGGCAAGTGCATTGTAAATGTGTCCTTGAAAAGGCTAAGTATCTGTTTGCTGATAGAGTATACGATACCTCTTTCTAACAACTTTGGCTCTTATGACTACTAGCAGCTCTCTAATAGTGTATTAAATAAAACTAAGTTTTCTGTTCCGCCTCTTTTCATTCAATTTGAGGTGTTAACATCTTCTGCTAATAAAGCAGAATATTTTCTTTCTAAATTCTGTTCAAACTCTACACTTGACTCATCTCGAGTAGCTTTGCTGACTTCCGGCATAGAACTGAGTCTATGTTGAGTGATATGCATATTTTTCTCTGGTTTCTCTCATCTGGATCTCCACAAAGTAAGTGAACATGATGGTATTCCTATAATAGGCCTTAAGAAATGTGTTCCTGTTCTCTCTAAACTGTATAATAAATGCCTCTCTGCCTCTTTCTTTTCTGCTTGTAGAAAATTGTCTTCTGTAGTTCATGTTTTCAAGAATTTTAGTGAACTGTATAATCTTTCTATTAGCCCTCTACCCCTCTTTTTAGAAAACTACTAGAGGCCCTAATCAACTGAACTGGTTAAGCATCACTCATTGCAAGTCTTCTTTCAAATAAGCAATATGGCTCTAGGTCAACTGCTGATGTATTAAGTTATTACTGAGTCTGTCTAGCTTTAGATAAGAATGGTGAAGTTTAAGCCGTTTCTTTAGGTATCGCAAAAGTATTTGACAGGAGTTGATATACTGTTTTCTTCACAAGTTAAAAGGTTAAAAAATCCAGATTTTTTTTTTTAACTAATTCAGCCTTTCTTATCAATTTGTGAAGTGAAAGCTGTCCTGAATGGCCACTCTTCTAGATCTTTTTTTTTGTATGAATGCAGGTGTCCCACATTTATCCTTGGACCAACTTCGTTCTTAATCTTCGTCAATGACCTTGCTGTTGACATCAGTTCTTAACTTTATATCAATGCTGATGATACAACCATTTACTTCTATCATGATAGCAAGTTTGATTCTTTCAATAAGGTTAAATTGGCTGTTGATCTAAAAAATAACCTCCAGTTTGCTGTCAACTGAGGCAAGAAATGACTTGTTAATTGTAACAACTCAAAAGTGAAATTAACAATATCATATATATATATATATATATATATATATTTCATAGTGATTTATTTTTGTTGGTTGGAGGGTTTCTGTTTGCCCATAGCTGGGACCTTAACAGGTGAGACCTCCCCAGGTCAGGGTAGACCTGGAAACAGAAAATTAAGTGGTTCCATGCTCCTCAACATCTTTAATTGGCTGATCAAAGGCCTTGATGCTAGATGAATTTTATTATGTCTAGGACTATCCTCATAGATGAAGAATAGACTTCAGGCAACAGAAATCTAGTTCTACAGAAGGATGCTGAGCATACCATGGACTGAACATATATGTAAGGAGGAAGTTTTTAAGAAATTGGAAACAAATAGGACACTTAGATTTAAATCAAAGAGGAGTTTAAATTTGTAGGAGACAATGAGGAAAGGGGGCTTGGAGAATTTGACACACAGACATATTGAAGGCTAGCAGAGGAGAGGGGAAACAAGCTTGTTTAAATGGTAATCAGAATAGGCAGTGAAGGGATGGTGAAAAAATAAATCGTATGAAGAGCTACATAAGATAGGTAGTTTTAGAGAGCCATGATCACCCATATCATAAAGGGATATGGCACTTTTCAATTTTGTCTGGGTAAGATGCATAGTGGGACCATACATTATTTAAATGGGTAGACAATAATTTTTAACAGCAGGTTGGATTTTAGGCTTATTTTTATTTCATTTTTATTTTTTCTTAATTTGATTTTGTACTTTATCATGAGTAAAGGGGCTGGAATGTTTAACTTAGAATTAAATAATTATGGTATACTAAGGTATATTGTAGTTAAGAAAATCAACCAATGTTTTGTGAGCCATTTATTTTAGTAAAATAAATTTTAATTATTTAAGTTATATTGAATCATAAGTTATAAATAAGACATTGTAATTGATTAGATTTTAAAGAAAAATATTTCCGATGTTTACATAAAACCATTAATTCATTTCTATGCTTCAGTTGTAATTTATTTTTAGGGAACCTTAAAATCTGCAGTTTTTCATTCAAACACAGAGGGCAGATGTGGAATGACTGACAGATTCTTGCATTTTCAGAATTTTCCATTTTACTTTTGGAGTTTTGTTTATATCTTTTACCTTCCAAAAATATGCAGAAACGGATGTTTAGTTTCAGTATGTGTTATTTTTTAAAGAAGTTAAATGCGAACATCAATGTTGTTTAAAAGTGTTCTTAGTAGATTCAATGTAAATTCTTTTAATAGTTGAGTTTTCATTTGATTTTATATTACATTGGTACAAATTAGAATTTGTTAGACACCTGTTTTCTAGTGGGCAATTGTTAGTATTTTGACAATTAGATAGATTTGTATTATTGTTATTTTCATTATTTGGATAATTATTGTTACTTTGGTTTACATGCTGATTGAAGATTTTATTATGATGATTTTGAATAATTTTTTTCTAGATTTGTACAACTATAACTTAATTTAAGGGTATTTTTATTACTTAGAGGTTTATCATTAGGGAAATGTTTTTTAATTAAATTGAGGAACTTCAGTCCTAACTTGGTGCCAACCATTTGGTTAAAAAAGGCATATACCAAATAATTTTTCTATTTCTATTTTTTCTGTTATAGTCATATTTTTTAATGTATTTGTTACAGTACTTATAGTCACTATACCTTAGTGCATTATTATAAAAATCTCTATGTCTATAAAGTACTTCTTCACTAGGAAAGTTTTTACTAATTCTATATTCTATGGAAAAGGGTAGATGTTTGGTTATACTTGGAGGGGTGATTAGACTAGGTGGATGTATAATAGATATTTGTTAGGCTTTATATGTGGCTTTATCTAGTGTTACATCAAGGAAGTTTACTACTTTTAAATTAATGTTGATTATTATTTTTAAGTTTAGACTTTTGAATTCTCTATGGATTGGGTTTCTAATTTTATTGGTTTTAAAATGTGTGGAATTTTGTACTATCATAAGTCCGTAATATCTATATAACCCTATGTCATATGTTAATGTCATAGCGAGATCGGAATGACTCCGCAGAGTTTAACACACCTATTGTTCTTGGTGGTAAATAAGAACAGGTCTTTTTTTTTCTTTTTTTTTTTTTCAATCATGTCACCCCAAGCAAGGCGGTAACGCCACTGATGCACAGGGGGCTACGTAAGAGTAAGAAGATTGGAAAAGAGAAAACCGGAAACCACATCCTAAACAGGGAACATTATAATATTATATTCATCCTTAGTTAAGTTCAAATAATGTGTGATGAATCCTAGTTTCAAGATGAACAGATCCTTAGAAATTGATGGGTAATAATCAATTATGTCAAATTGAATTAAAGAACAGTTGTTTTTATTTTTTATATTGCAAAACCAATTTATGATTTCAGTTGTATTAGTCCACTGTAGTAATCAAAGTTTCTGTTTGATTTGGTTATTAATCTGTTCTAGAATAAATTTACTGATTTTATCAATTTCTGGCCTGGTAGGGTTGATGATTCTAGTGGATAGATTTGTCTCAAAATTAGACTTATGGTTCTTTAAAGTTATGTAAGTTTCTTTAGTTCAAAGTTTACTAACATTGTTACTAATTTTGAGTAGTATTCATTTTATCAACTAAATTAAGTGAGTTATTATTTGCTTTTTTATAATTCATTGTTAAAATTTTTTTAATTAAAGTGGTATAATCCTTAGTGGTAATTTTATAGAAGATAGATGTTTTGTCAGACTTAACAAACACTTTGATGTTTTTATGTTTGAAACAACAGGGTCAAGGTATTTTTTGAAATTATTCTTCCTTTTGTTAAAAGAT
Organism: Ascarosepion bandense; assembly: GCA_037127315.1. Lineage (NCBI taxonomy): Eukaryota > Metazoa > Mollusca > Cephalopoda > Sepiida > Sepiidae > Ascarosepion > Ascarosepion bandense. Next base: position 1,730,228 of record JBBBDQ010000904.1, read on the forward strand.
ATTGTCGATTATTTCAAATAAATCATTTTCAAAACCAGATAACCAGCAAGAGGTTTCTCAAGCCTAGTAACAGTTATTGCTCTTTCTTGTATTGATGATGGCTTCCTTTCTAACATTTTGTTTGAAATAGTGTAGAATATCATCATCTTGATTGTGATTATTTTCTTGCTGAGTAACATATGCTATCTATCTTAGGTGTTGCAGTTATTGAAAGTCTTCAATTGATATGATTTCTATCATTAAGTACAGTTCTTTGTTTCTGGTTCTGTAGTACCAGTTCATGAGGTTTGAAGCAGTATAGTCCTTGCTAAGACCTACATTGTTTTATTTGAAAATATTATCTTTATTTCTACTTCCTGGTGGTTGATACTAAGAGGGTGATAAAGCCAGATGAAAAATTCAGTTAATCTACTAAAGATATTAGTTTGCAAGTAAATCCATCCTCCAGTTGCACACAAAGCACACTTACTGCAGGTGACTTGTATGCAGAACAGAAGTACTTGGTTCCTGCTATAACCAACTCTTGATGATTATGTTGCATTGCATGTTGTCTTTGGATTCTAGTAGTTTATCGTCAGTTCTTCAGTAGAAGTTCCAATGTTGCTTCAACAAACCGAACTGATAACTAACAATCATTTTTTTACAGTGGGACATCATAGTAGGCATAATTTCTTGAGAGAGAATAGATGCCAACAGGTTAGACAGCAATCTATCTTCTCCATTGTCTCTTTCTGTTGAAACAATGTAATGCCAACAAATCTGGGAGAGAAAAACATTTTCACTCTTCTTGTAACAATACTGTTTTCTGTGTATTTTTCAGTCTTATATTAAAATTTAAACAAAGACACTCCATCAATGTCAGGATTACATGCTCACCAGATTCAAACCACCCTCATTCAATCAGGATTGTCAAAGTTCTGACTAGTACAGTAGAACTTGCCATTTTTGTTTAGCCTATGCATTCTGTAACTGTAATTTGGTTATTATGTGCACTATGGTGTAGTGGATATTGTCTTGGAACGAGAAATCGAGAGGCCAAGTCTGAATTCCAATTGAATTCTTTGCATTTACTTGTATGTAAAAACCCTTGGGAAAGATATTCATCCATCTCTTCCCTCCAGTTATGAGTTAAATAACAGGACAGATTGAATTCTATAGCCTTGGTTAGCAACCAGTCTACCGCAGAAAGTAATGGAAAGAGACATGATCACCCAAGCATGTATTGCGTATGACACTTAACTGACTGACTGAATCTGTTTCAATATCAGAGAATCTGAACTTTAGAAGAAGCTCTTATCACATTTTATAGTGAGTTTGTTCCTCATTAGCTTTTCTATGCTCATGACTTTGTGCCAAAAAGAATACCTACTTAAACATTTTCATATTTTGTTATCAAAACCAACTACCAGTGAGTGAAGTCAACCAATGCCATGATATATGTATATTTAATTTCTTAAAGACTTTCTATGCTTGTGTGACTCTATCATTGAGGTTTGCTTCTTATCACTATACAACTTTAAAAATGCCATTATATCTTCATTCTGTATTTAGTACTGCATTGATATTGGGATTGTCTAAAAGGTTTCCCACCTGACAGGTGAAATTTAATGACTTTATAATTAATTTTCTTAAGTGCATTGAAACTGGTTCTCCTACACAGCAAATACAAGCAATGGTTTAATTTGAATATGTTTGCTAAGCTAAATTTTATTTTAAAATATTTATGAATTTAACCTTCCTTTTTCTAAATATCTTTTTTAATGTTCCGTATATAGAATTTCTAGGAGATTCATGTATTTTTACTTGGTTATGAATCTACAATAGTTTTTACAAGTCATGATATTTATAAAACTGATTTCTTGAATCTTGTTCTTTTATTGTCTTTTTCTTCACTGTAGTGTTTTCATTCTCTTTCACACCTAGTAACTGATTGCATCTTAATGGCATTATCACCACTTGGTGGGAAATGATTAAAATAAGATTGCTCATATCTTCTGAATGCTTTCAATGAAGCAGACCCACCCAAATCTATCAGCATTGTTTGTCAGTGCAGGTCCCCATTCTTGTTATAAATTGTAATGTCAATGTGGCATGACTAATGCCAATGACTAACAATGAAGATTTAGAGTTGTGACTTGTATCAGTAGATTTTGATGGCTCATTGATTATTCTGTAAAATGATTGTGTATTTAAACATTGTTCTATTACAAAACTTAAAGAATGGGTATGTTCTTCAACTAGATCTGCTTTTTGTAAATGGAAGAATCATTGACAGTCTTGAGTCTCTTCAGACAAATATCCTGAGTTTTCTTTATATATTTACTGTGTATAAAATAGAAGATTAATTTTACTGTTAAGAATGAAACTGTTAGGTTTTATAAATCAAGTCAATGTTTTCCACACTGTTTTCATCTATGATATATCTACATCATGTCGTTTTCAGTTTATCATATCTATTCTTTTTAAAAATATCAGTAATTTATTTTGAGATTGTCAACTATCAGTAAGAAAAGGTGTAACAATTTTTTTTATTTATAATTAATTTCAAAGGACATAGGTTATAGGAACATATTAATTCAATATTATATAATTTTTTAATCAATTCACCATAAGCAAGGTGATAGCACCACTAAGATGGAAGAGGTTACTGGAAGTGAAAGAGAATGAAAAGACTTTAGAAAGAACCCAAAAACCCAATCCCAAACAGGAAAGCAAAGGATAAAACTCTATGTCTGTTTAAAAAAAACCAGAGGAGTGTGAACTGAATGATAGACAAACAAATTATTTTATATATCTGGATTGGAGCTGCCAAAGCCTTCCTTTTCAGCCTTGATAGAGTTCATAGCTGTTTCTATGGCATTTTGGATGGTGACATATTTTTCACCTTGAAGCCTCCTTCTCACAAATGTAACTTCTTAATCCTGTTAATACTCTCATGACAAATGTTTGGACAAGCTCCATTTTTTTCATTTTTCCCCAGTTCAAATTTTTACACCATTTACAGGTTTTAACCTGCTATTCTATAGACATGAAGTTGAACCACCCTCATACCTCTGTATTCCAATTGTAAGGAGAAAGTTGCAACCAAACAGGTTTTTGCCAAGACTCACTGGTTTGTACAAGACACTCTTGCATGGATTCTTCCCTGAACAGCTTTAATCTTAACCTCTTTAAGTTAGGGGGGTCATTTGTTACCTATTCTCTATAACCTCATTATCTTTTTCACGCAACTTCAAATATTTTTTGTGCAGATTGATCATCAGATCAGAAATTGAAAACCTTATATATTTCTAAAGAATTAATTGATTTATTTTTAATCTGACATTTTTATTACTTTAACCATTATTATAGTGGGTACTTCATATTTGAAATAGATACCCACTTTTATTTATTAAACAGTTTATCAACCGTAAAAATCTTAGTAAGGAAAATAGAACCTGCAAACATTTATTTTAGTAAGATGTAACACACACTCTTTAATAGAAATGGTTTGTCTGTTTCAAACACAAAGTACCCACTAACACTTATATATATATATATATATATATATATATATATATATATAAACTAGCAGTATAGCCCGGCATTGCTCTGGTGTAATGAAAGCTTTAAAACTAATCCATGGTCCTGGAGCTCAGATTGAGCCTAAAGAATATTTGTGTAAAGTTTGGTGAGAATTGGATAAAAATTGTGGATTTGTATAAAGGACATACATCTTGCTTTTTATATATATATATATATATATATATATATATATATATATATATATTATCGATTTTCTGCACTATTGTAAGAACTGCAACCTTGAAACTTCTGAATATCATTTCTTATGTCTTTGTCTATGAGTGTATCAAATTTGATTAAAATCAGACCACTCCTTCTATAACCCGATTTTTTTCAATTATTGATTTTCGATATTTATCGGGGGTACCTTAACACAAAACCTAGCTAAGAACACTCGCAGATGCTTATAGTATAACTGTGTAAATTTTCAAGAAAATCGGTTCAGCTGTTTCGGAGTCTATAGGTAACGGACACACACACACACACATAGACAAAGTCCCATTTATAAATAAGTTTAGATAAAACTTTCAATATTTTTTATTGCTTATGATCAACTTTTTGTAATTTCCATTGTTGTGTTCTTATCACTCAATAACTTTGTCTTTGAGGATATATCGTTCTCACACAATCTGGCAACCTGAAATTAAAAACAATGTCAATAACTGTATTATTATATTTCTTTCCAATAGGATGAAGAAACTTTAATTTGCCTAATTTTATACCATGAAATGTTATTTTAAAATTTAAAATAAAACATTCACATGGTTTCTTTATTTATGACCTGGATATATTTACCAATATTTATTTATTTTATTGTGAAATCATTGATTTGGATCATATCTGACATTGTAATTCTTCATGTGCCTTGGCCCTTCAGAACGTAGGCAATCATGGACTTCTACTTGGCTCTGTCTCTTGTTGCTCTCAATATTTTTTCTCTTCATATCTCTGCTAAGCCCTTCTCCACCAACCATTTGCTTAGACCTAACAATTATGACTCATGCTGCTTTCCCCTGTCTCTCCTTCCATTTATCTGACCTGTGACTATTAAATTCTCCGGGCCCTCCTTCCTCATTACGTGTCCCAGGAACCTCATTTGTCTCTTCCTGATATTTATTATCAGTTTTCTTTTCGTTTACATCCTTTCCAACACCTCATCGTTGCACACGTGCTCCATCCACGGTATCCTCAACATCCTTCTGTAAAATCACATTTCTGCTGCATCAAGCCTCTCCTCCATCTTTGATGAGATTGTCCAGCATTCATTTCCATACAGAAGAACAGATATCACATAGCAATCCAGCATTCTTTTCTTTGTTTCTAATGAAATTTTCTTGTCTTTCAGTATTCTGCTTAGCTTCTGATAAAAATTTGTTCTGGATAGAGACAATGTTATCTTTATCCTGTTTTCATAAGATTCTTGATTCCATTTATATTGGCAAGTATTAGGCAGATCAAAATTCAATTATTCACTGGAATGGATTCACACATTTGGATTTTTGTCGTTTATGGGATTTTTATGTTTTTGGGATTTTTTAGTTTTTTTTGTGTTTGTATTTTTTGTATTTTTTTATTTTGTATTTGTATTTTTTGTCTTATGTTTTTTTGGCTTGTTTGTGCTGTTTTTTGTTTTTAGTGTTTGTAGAGGTTTTTTGCATTGTTTGTAGGACTTTTTGTATTGATTGTTGGTTGAGTTGTGCTTGTGGGTTTTTTTAGGGTGGGTTGTCTTGTTGATGTTTTTGGGTTTATGGGATTTTTGTCATATTTGTGAACTTTTTTGTTTCTGGTTTGTTTTTGTGTGTAAGGTTTTCTTATATTGTTTGTAATAGATCTGTGTTGTTTCTGTGGATTGAAAATCCCCAGAAAAAAAAAATTTGGTTTTGGGGAGTTGTGTTTGTGGTGTTTTTGTTTTTTTTTTTTTTTTGTTTTTTGTTTGTTTATTAACTGTTTTCACTCACAGTGAAATCTGAGAATGACATTTCATAATAAAAATTTTTCACAGTAAAATGACATTTGAATGTTTGAATAGCAATTTGTCTTGTTCCTGGGTTTAAACTTGTTAATCTTGAAGCCATTAGCTTCATACTTTATCTCTTATATGTACTATTAACAGAAATATATTAAAAAAAAAGATTAGCCTTAACTCTTAGTAAATAAAACTTTGCCTATCAAATACTTTTATCAAGTGATTGTAGCGCAAACCCATCTTAATTAAGAAGCTGACTTAAAAGCTTAAAGGGAAATTTTTTCCCTCTTCCTTCCTGTAATACTGAAATGATGTTACTTTTTATCCATTATCCTTTTTTCTACTTTGAATTTATATTTATAAAATAGTTTTACTTAAGAAATCAAATTACTTTTTGGGAAGGTTAGAAGTAATTTTATGGCAATTTTCCTGCTTGCCTATGCTTGTGTTACCATGGAAAAGCATTGAATGCTAATTACCTACATCAGCCCTACTTTAGCCTCCATCAGCCAAGTTGAAGTTTCAACCAATCAGCTGCCACTTGTTTTTGGCGTTTTCTTGCTATTGGGGCTTCTCTTATTGATCATCTTTGCAATCACTTTTGTTACTGCTACCTTAAAAGGCAGAAATGAATTAACTAGATAACATAGAAACATGCACACATCTGTTGTCTCTCTCTCTCTCTCTCTATATATATATATATATATATATATATATATATACACACGTGTGTGTGTGCTGAACCAACTACATAACATCTGCTTATATTTTGATCTGTCAAATTCTTTTATCATATTCTGTTTTTCTATCATTTAGCTGTGTATCTCTGTTAACAAGTGTGTAAAAAAACAAAAGTATTAATGTACCTTTTTACACACACGTGTGTGTGTGTGTGTGTAAAAAGATACATTAATACAAAAGAGAAACAAAAAGAACTCAATAAGTAAAGCCACAAATTTATTCGCCTGAAGAGAGTCAATTTTAGACTCGAAACATGTGTCGCGTCACAAATACCATTATGGACACTTAATGTATCATAACATGTATAATAACAAAAACAATAAATATACACTTTAAAGAAAATATTCACGGCTTCTGACACTTTTTATTATATATATATATATGTCATCCACTTACAAGCCTGTTTGGCTGCATCACAGCCCACCAGTGTGGCCAGACACAACCACTTGCTTCTGGCTGGGATTGAAACTTGACCGATTTGGTGTCAGTTTTAGTCACTACTCCCTAAGCCATAGGTGCATGGAATCAGAGATGGGAAATTTTAACATGTTGTATATAAGTAGTGTATACACACGCCAGTCTTCGAAAGAACTCAATTCATTTCTGAAGAGTAATGCTTATATCACAAAAGTGGAAATTGTTTTTAAAATTTCCTTCTCTTGAGAGCTCCATTGTTATGAGAGCATATATAGAACTTGAAAATTATCCACTATAGAATCTTTTAATGTTGTAGTGCTATGATTATGCTCATATTAAAACATGAAAAAAAATGTTCTTTTTATAAACATTTTAGAACATAACTACAGTATTCATAGCCGATTCTATTAAGTAACGAATATTGCCTTGTGGACCTGTAGTTTGCATTTGTTGTTTTCTTGGTGGTGTAGGATAGTTGTATTGACGATCATTTTTTTTTTGTTTTTTCTATATTGTGGTTGTAGACCGGAATGTTGTTGTAGATGTCTCAAAATGGATGAATGTTTATATGTAATGTGAGATGTCTTGTTAATATAGTTGTTGTAAATCCAACATATGTTTGTTTTTTTATGTTAAAGATACATTCTCCCAAGAGACATTTGAATTATACTGTTGATTTTATGTAATACATCAGTTGGTGGGGAGAAGGTATTATGGATAATTAAATTAGTAGTATTGTATTTTTATAATATATTATTCATTTTTTATTAGGATCCATGGGAGATATATTAGATATGCATTTCTTATATCTTTCAATTATAATACATGAAAGATTATCTATTATAAACAGATTTTATTAGAAATAAGCAGACATAATGTTTGCAATTTATTTAATCTGATACACACACACACACACATATATGGACCAGACTTGCTTCCCAGAGAGTAAAACACTACGCCTCCTTGGTCTCACACTTTCAGCGGACCTCAAGTGGAATGACTATATTGAATCCATTGCTAAATCCGCTGCTATGAAAGTCGGTTCTCTGTGCAGGGCCTGGAGGTTTTTTCCGTCTGAATTTATCCTGCCCATTTATAAATCTACCATCTGCCTGTGCATTGAATACTGTTGCCATATCTGGTTGGGTGCCCCTGCTATTCTTCTTGGGCTTCTAGACAAGGTACAGCGGAGGGTCTGTAATGTGATCGATACCGACTTGGCAGACCGCCTGCAGTTTCTCTCTCTCACCGGTGCAACATGGCTTCCCTGTATCTCTTCTATAAATATTTTCACGGCTTCTGCTCCGATTAACTTAGATCACTGGTGCCCCCTAGGTTCGAATTTGCACAAGATACTAGATTAGCAACTAGATCCCACCCTTTTACAGTGAAACCGATAAAATGCAACCACAACTTCTACTCCAACAGTTTCTTTTCTCACACTTCCCGTCTGTGGAATTCTCTTCCACATGACTGCTTCCCCGACGGCTACAATCTCCAGGAGTTTAAATGTAAGGTCAATAGACACCTCCTAACACACTAACTCGCTTCCATTCTTTCAAACACTCTTCCCATCCACCCAGCCCCCAGCCTCTGTATCCATACCCATCTATCACCCCCCTTCTGACATTTCCTATATCTAACCACTCTTTCTATTTATCTTCCCCTATGTAGCCCCAAGCACAATAGTGACAGTGGAATGCCTTGCTTGGGGTGAAATGATTAAAATATATATATATATATATATCAACATTTTGGTTGTTCCTGAAAAAAACCAAAACCAGCATGACTTGAGTTTCATGCACTATGTGCAATCATCAGGCATCCGTCTTTCCTGCATGTCTAACATTTAACCTTTTTCTCCTGTGCCTAATGTTTTTTTTTAACCTTCACTCATTTGTTTTTGAAGTAACCCTTCTTCTATATCCTGCATTTGTTGTTTTTAAAACCCTTTCCCATCTTAACTATAAATATTTTTTTAGAATTTCTCATTCAAAGCATAAATCATTACATCCAAATTTTCTAATTCATTTCAGGGTGTCTTTATTTTATTCTTAAACATTGAATTCTTAATGTATTACAGTTTGTTTTTTTTTTTTTTGCCTTTTATATGCCTTCTCTCTTCAAGATGTAAGTGATCCTGACACTCTGCATCTCTTATAGCTCTAAGCAATGTTTGTCTCTTTAATATCTCTTCCTGTACATGTTCTGCCAGACTTTCTTTTTTTTTTTTTTTTTAATCATATCACCCCAAGCAAGGCGGTAACACCACTGATGCACAGGGGGCTACGTAAGGGTAAAAAGATTGGAAAAGAGAAAACCGGAAACCGCATCCTAAACAGGAAACAAGGGATGAGCCTCTTCACCTGTTCAATAGATGTGGGGGGAGTGTGAACCGGGCGATAGTTTAGTCTATCTACTCCAATTGAAAAAAAATAATAAAAAAGGAAAAGAGTGAAAAGATTGGAAAAGAGAAAACCGGAAACCGCATCATAAACAGGAAACAAGGGATGAGCCTCTTCACCTGTTCAATAGATGTGGGTGGAATTTATATAAATTTGTTAGGTAACTTGAGATTTCCCTCTGTACCTCTTGCATTCAACATATCCCATGGCTGTCAAATTCTCCAAATCCTGTTTCTTAGTTTTGTGTCCCATCAATTTCAACAGTTTTATTTTATGCATTAAAAAAATATAAATTTCGGTGAGTTATGAACTTATACAATATGGTTATCTTTAGGGAGCTGGAGATCTTCAGTCAGTTAATTGCCATTTGCCATGCGTGATACACGCTTGGGGGCTTACGGCCATATCATGTTGAATACACCGGTTCGCGTTCGATCACCGAAGTTAAGCAACGTTGAGTCTGGTCAGTACTTAGATGGGTTATCGCTTGGGAGTGCCAGGTGCTGTAAGTGTTTAGTGACGGGTGTGTATTGTGGTGCAGTGGATGTCGGCTCAGAAAGTGTTATGTCATGAGTAAGAATAAATAACTCAACAACAGGAATAGGTTAATTGTTGTATTCCATGAAAATAGTATTTACAAAGGTTATTAGTATCCAATACAAGAATAAAGGTTAATCGTCTCAACCGTCGTAAGACGTAGTATGAGCAATGGGTACTTCCGGGTCGTCACTGGAAGTCTACGACTGACTTGTCGATCGGCTGCTCGGCATACTCTCCTATGTAGATGCCACCATTACTTTACATAGTAATGGAATAGTCCATTATAGCCGAACAGGCACGGGCGTCCCAACAGAAAGAAATCGGTGAGCCAAATTCGAATTCCAGTTGAATACCCTGCATTCACTTAAGCACTGGTACCCTTGGGAAAGGTATTAATTTGCAAAATTTAGTTGGCAATAAATGACGTGCCGAGGTTGATATGCCATAAAAACTAAACAACCAACCAACACGCTTGGGCGATCATGTCTCGGAAGAGACATGACTGACTTGGCAGAAGATTATCCCGCAGTAGGTTGCCATTACTTTCGGTGGTAGACTTGTTGCCAACCAAGGCTATAGAACCCAATCTATCCTGTTATTTAACCCATAACTGGAAGGAAGAGATGGATTAATACCTTTCCCAAGGGTATTTGCGCGTAAGTGAATGCAATGAATTCGGCTGGAATTCGAACTCGGCTCCCCAATTTCTCATTCCGAGTTGATATCCACTGCGCCACAACGCACAGCCTTGACTATATATATCTATAAAGGCTCCCTCTAATACTAAGCACTTTTTCTATTTAAATATAACAAAACTTTATATATGAATGACTTTATTTGGTAAAACTATTATTAATCTAAAGAAGTTTTTTATAAGGATGAAATGCTTTTTGTACAAGATTTTGCACTATTTTGTGATTCAGTTATCTGCTGTTAGTCTGATATCTGTTTTCAGATCTTAAAAGTTAATCTGAAAATGTATTGAAAGTGCAATAATTTCAGATTCTTTCATAATAAATTTACATGCAAGATCATATAACATTTTCTAACCTAACTACTGCTATAACGATGTGAGATATTTAAAAATTTCGTATCTTCTAGTAGAATGGAATGTATTCTACATGTACAATGGGTTAAGTGCATTGATTGCTGATTTTATATATAATATTGAATATGTACAAAGGTTTCCGTTTTCAGGTGGGGTGTTCACATTTTATAGAGAATACAAAAAAAAAAAACTACAAAATGAAAAGTATTTCAACATTTATATAAATAGGTACATTTGTGTAGTCTTTAGTTTTAACCAACAATAATGTATCCTTTGGAAATAGTGTTTTGCCTATCTCCCACAGTCAGTTACCACACTGATTGACCTGATGTATGATAATAATAATAATAATAATAATAATAATAATATGCCAAATATTTCTTAAAAGACCAACCAATCCCTGCTCACACCTCTCCCTGATGCTGGTTGCCTGCCTGGCTGGACTAGCCATGTGAACTGCCTGATTGTTTCTGTCCCCATTAGCATGTCTTCTTCCATAAGTGAGTCACTGTGAGATGGGTGGGGCAAGACTGTGTGGGTGGGGTGTATGATAAGGTATTATTACCCAGACTGTGATCTGGCAGGAAGTACAACTCTCTAGATCCATGAAATAAGCTTTTTAATTTTCTTAACAGAATTTCTATTTTTGAAGCATCATTAAACACAGGAAAGATATTTTAACCTTCGTTGGCTTGAAATAAGCAGGGTAGTTGGAAAAATGAAAATAAATCCTTTTTTTTTTTCTTGTTGTCATTAGAAAATATTTTTCTCATTTAATCTCACTCTAACTAACATCTTTTCATGCTGCAAAAGTTTAATCTCCTTTTTTTTATTATCTGGATTTTGTCCTTGCTCTTCTTCATTCTTACTCTCCTCATAGTCTTCATTGGCTTGTTGTTTTAATCTTTTATTAAAATGTTTGAAGTTATACAGGCACCTCCAACCAAAAATAGGAATTTTCTTTCAAATTTCTTTTTTCAAGTTACTATAGATTAAACACTCAAATCATGAATATAAAAAAAATGTAAATTCATTCCTTTACAGAAGCCAAAACAAAATATGCTCATACCACTTGATTTCTTATATTGCAATAAAAATAAAAAGATATTAAAAAAGATTAAAATCATTAAAAAAAAATTAAAATTCCTGAAATTCATAATCTGCAATTATTTTTATATATATATGTAGAGGAATTAGTTTACAATGAATTTATATAGCTAATTAGTTCTTTAACATTTTATCAAATTTAAAAAAAAATTTTTTTTTATATATATTCATGATCTGATGTGCTTATTGAGATATATATATATATATATATATATATATATATATATAAAAAGACAATTTCCAAGTACAGGGCCTCTTGTAAAACATCACTATGTTTTTTTAATTTTTCTTCCTGTGACTAGTTGGGATTTTATATAATATTTATGTAATGAAAAATAAATTAAGCACACCTTCATGAATAATCAGTATTTCTGTTTCTGATATCTTTCTTTCTCTTTTGAATGATCCCAAATAGGACATAATTTCCCTGTTAGCTGCTTGATTCTCATTTTTTAGGCTTGATAAGTGTTCAAAACTGATCGTGTCAAGGAAGACTAACCATATATACTTCTGTAGAGAGTGAGTTTTTATGAGCAGATATTTATACAAATATTAGGAGGTTACACTGTACACAGATGATTTTTTTTTGACAGTGTTAAAAATCATGCATTTGCTGTGACTGGTTGCATATACACAGGTTAATTTTTTCAGGAAGGGTTAAAATTCATGCAAAAAGATTTAGAGGTCATACCACTCATCAAGTTAGCATACATATGAGTGTATGCGGTATTCTTATTTTCCACTCTGCAATTACTTTCGCAAAGGTACAATGTTACAAGTCTATTCTTTCACTCTTGCTGTTTTAATGGAAAAATTTGTTTCACCAGTTCAGATTCTGTTACTTCAACAGAATCAAATCATACTCATTTATTCTGTATTCCAAATTAAAAAACAAAGTAGCACTCAGAAAGACTTTTCTCAGATCCCTTAGTGAATGCTATCCTGAACACTTGAATCCTGACGTCAAGTTAAGTGTCAATTGACTATCCTCCATATCCTCATAATCTTCGCTTCTTTCAAAGTAACCCTCCACCTTGATTGTTTTGCTAGCTTTGTATTGCATGAACTTTAGTATTTAAAAATGTATTGTAAATGAAACTAAAGTACTTGAAGATTTGACGCTTGTGACAGTAGACACAATGATTTGTAGTGAGCCAGAGTTCCCACAAAATATGTCCTTGTAAAATCTAGCATCTTATAGTCTAGCAAATATGGCATTTTTTTTTTTTTAACCTCTATATAATTATTTATTTTAACTCTGTTTACAATTCGGACATAAGTAAAAAGTTAAATCTCTTAAAAATTCATTTACTATCAGGCCAGAAATGGGAAAAGTAAATTCCGGAAATGGTCGTCAAATTTTCATTTCATAACGTTAATCATTTTTATATTGTAGCTTCAAAATGATATTATTTGTTTGTATACTATTAACGTCCTTTAAACTAGTTATAATGTACACACCTTTCTCTTTATGGTTCTTTCTTGCTAATTTGGATGACTTCAGAACACATTCTTTAACTGGTTGCCTGTTTGTGAAAGAATGAATCAAACAGCCTTTCATGAATAATTTTAAGTCACCCAGTTAGTTGTTTTTCACTTTATTCAAAGTCATTACATTCTTTGATATCTAAAATATTCATAAAGGTGTGCTTAATTTATTTTACAATAAATAAATATTATATAAAATCCCAACGAGTTACATTTGCAATTCTCTTTTGAGAACTGATTGCATTTGTTGTCATAAGATCAAATGTTTACAAGGAAATGTATATTATCTTAAGACACTTTTTTTTTTTTTTTTTTTTTTTAAAAATCATTTCACCCTAAGCAAGGCAGGACCATCACTGGTGTGGTTACAGTGAGAGAAGAAAAACAAACAAACCAGGGTACAAGTGGTATCGAAGAAAAGATAGATGATTGAGAGTCAAGGAGAAAGAAGTTGACAATTGATGTTGCATTTAAACTTTTTGAGATTGTAGTTATCAGGGAAAAGAGTTCCACAAACAGGGAGTGCAAGAAAAGAAACTGTTAGAGTAGAAGAGACAGCTATTTCAACAGTAAAAGGGTGGGACCTTGATGTCAATCTAGTAGCAGGCGTAAATGTTTTTATGAGTCTAGTACTGAATATATCACTGAATAAAACTTAGTTTTCACAGTTTTGGCTTTTGAATTTATTCTATAGCATTATTCTTTCTTTCATATTTTTTTTTTTTTCAAACTAATGTTCAAACAATATAAGGCCCTTTATTAGAGTAGATAGACTAAACTATCGCCCGGTTCACACTCCACCCACGTCTATTGAACAGGTGAAGAGGCTCGTCCCTTGTTTCCTATTTAGGATGCAGTTTCCGGTTTTCTCTTTTCCAATCTCTTCAATCTTATGTAGCCCCCTGCACATCAGTGGTGTTACTGCCTTGCGCGGGGTGATATGATTAAAAAAAAGAAAAAAGTGCCTCTTAAGCTAGAGAACTATTGAATGGTATATGAACATAAGAGGAGGATGTGGAAAATGAAGATTACAAAGATATCTAAACTTATTTATAAATAGAACTTTGTCTGTCTGTGTGTGTGTGTGTGTGTGTGTGTCCGTTACCTATAGACTCCGAAATGGCTGGACCGATTTTCTTGAAAATTTACACAGTTGTACTATAAGCATCTGCGAGTGTTCTTAGCTAGATTTTGTGTCAAGGTACCCCTGATAAATATCGAAAATTGATAATTGAAAAAATCAGGTTATAGAAGGAGTGGTCTGATTTTAATCAAATTTGATACACTTATAGACAAAGACATAAGAAATGATATTCAGAAGTTTGAAGGTTGCAGTTCTTACAATAGTGCAGAAAACTGATAATATATATATATATATATATATATATATATATAAAAGGCAAGATGTTTGTGTGTGTGTCTGTTTATCTGTCTGTATGTTCTCTATACAAATCCACAATTTTTATCCGATTTTCACCAAACTTAGCATATATATTCTGTAGGTTGAGTCCAGAAACATGGATTAGTTTTAAAGCTTTCATTACACCCGAGCAACGCCGGGCTATACTGCTAGTACCTGATAAAAGAGATTAAGATTTTAGTGTTCTGGGAAGCATCCACCTAGAAATCTTTTCCCCAGAGTAGTGATTCCTAGAAAGAAGCTTATGGAGTGGAATCTCCTTTTAAAAGTTCTGCATTGAAATCACTTAAGAGATTGATATTTTAATTTTATCTTGGTGACAATTTGTACATTAGTATCTCATACACAGTAGTGACATTATTTGTGATTACATGGACCTCAAACATACTACCCAGTCCAGTTCCAGTGCTCTACTGAACATTACAAGGCAAAAGAATCCTAGGCAGACTCAAAGAGAGCTGGTATTGAATGATTGTGCTGGTACTCAGTGGCCAAAACTTTATATTGCAAATGGCTCCTAACACAGCAGCTGATAGAAAGACACTTGATTTTCTCACATCATCCCAAGTGCCATTTGGTATGGAGAGGATTGATCAAAATAAAGCTATGCTAGTGAGCTACGTTATTAATTTGAAGCATTTTGATAACTCTGTACTGCAAAGAAAATTGCTTCAATCTTTTTCTGTGTATTGATAATCAAATATATTTTTACCATAAAATTAATGGCATTTACCAAAATAGATTAAAAATGATCTGTTTTAAGGGCAGCAGAATTTGTGCCCAAAAAGTGCTCAGGGGATAACCAGAGGTACAATATTCAATAAATCAGTTGATTTATTTATGGTCTGATGACGAATAAGACTTTAGAGCCTTTAAATGTATATTTTTATCTGCATTTCCTAACCTGCAACTGTTTCAACTACTAGGCAGATTCTTTGCATAGAGGTTGAATAAAAAAGTTCTTCTTCCTAATTTGACACAAAAATAAGGTACCATGGATAAAAGCTCATTAGAATTAGAACAGATTCAAATCCAGGGATATGTTGCTGCTTTTTTAATAAATTAAAAATAAAATTAAATCCTCTAACATATACTCATTACCAAACCAAAGTAGTCTGTTCAAAAACATATTCATTTATATATATATATATATATATATATATATATATATATATATATATATATATATATATATAACAAACAAACAGTGTGAATGTAGAAATCACAACTTCATAGTTTCACTGATGCTTATTAAACTCAGCCGCCACGTAATAGTGATTTCTAAGGCCACTGTCATTGAGTTATTGTCCAATACTTTTGGTTAAATTTTGATTTTATCTGAAACTGAAACATCAATTTTTTTTCTTACAAATTAAGTTGTAATAGGTCATTATTATCTTACTTTTCTAACTCAAGATAGTCAAGGAATATCTTTTTAATTTCTTAAAATAAAACAATGAAAGCATTTTTTTCTTGATTCTCAACCAATAAAATAATTATTTATTTATTAATTTTATTTCCTTATAAATTTGGATACTTCTTTATCCTTTCCAATTAGGTATAGATATCTGTATAGTTCTTTCTGATTTTATATATAATTTAACCCCAGGCAAAACAATAAAGCCACTAAGATGCAATAATATGAGAGAATATGTGCAAAAGTAAGTGGAACCTTATGTTTACACTCTGTGTTTTACATGATTGCTAGTGTAAAGAATTTTTTGTGCATGTGTAAAAAATTAAAATGACACATGTTTTTGGTAAGTTGTATATCCAGCAATGAACCAATATAAGTCATTCTGTATGCAAAAAAGTACAGATAGAGACTAAAGTTAAAAAAAAAAATGCCAAGATCAAAAGAACTTCCTGAAGCTTTAAAAAATGTGTAGTTGAAGCCTGTAATGATGTAGAAGGCTACAAAAAGCTATGAAAATGATTTAGTGCCTGTTTATGCCTTGTGTCCAATTATATATAAATGAAAAGCCTTTAGTTTGATGGCATCAACAATAAGAAAAATAACTGTGAGAGCAAGTAGACACCTAATTTGACAAGCACAGTTGAACCCTGCTGTGACCTCTGATTCTCCAAGGCACCCTCACCACTGTTGGAATCAATGTGCATACATTTGGAGTGTGACAAAGTCTGAATGATGCCAGTCTTCATAACAGAATTCCTAGTAAAAAAAAAAAAGCCAAACTCATATTAATAAGCTTGAAATGTTCTGACAAAAGGGTTTATGGCCAGATGAGACCAAACTAGAGCTTTTTGGATGGAAAAAATGCATTAGGTCTGATGAGCACCTAATGCATCTTTTGAGGAGAAGAATTTGTTGCCAACAGTTAAACATGGTGATGGCAGCATTATGATTTGGGGGTAATTTGCTGCAGTTGGAATAGACAAAATATTATGCATTGATGATACAATGGACTATGCATGATAACAAGGAATTTTAAATGAAAGTGTCTTGCTCTTGGTTTGAAATTGGGGTTGGATTTTCTAACAGGACAATGATCCAAAGCATCAAAGCAAATCTGCAGAAGTATCCAATTGTATTATGGAAACAATAGAATTACAGACATTAGTCAACACAAACTAGTCTTCTAACTTTAAATGTACTATATTCAGGTCACAATCCTTCATTTAAATAAAACAGTCAAGGAATATTTGTTGAGCCATTGGTTTGCAAAAAGAAATTTCAAGTTTTGGAATCACCAAGTCAGTCCTGGTCTAAACCCAACTGAAAATCTGTGATTCAAATTAAAGAAGGCAGTACATGCAAGGAACCCAAGTAATATCAAGCAGTTTTGCCAAGAGTAATGGTTAAAAATTGATGCTCAGAACTGCCAAAAACTTCTAAAAAATGATAGAAAAAACTGGTTGGCATCATGACCTCAACAAGACATCACTTACTATTGAATGTAAGGGTCCACTTACTTTTACACATATTAATTTTTGACATTTATTTAGTATCTTTATTCTAGCTTGATGAATTTTTTTAAGGTGGTTGTAATTTGTTTAATAAAGGTCTTTCTTAATGAATATATGATTTAATTAAGATATGTTAATTATCTGGAAAAGAGAGAATTTTTTTAATATTATCTTAGAGGTTCAGTTACTTTTATGCTGTACTGTATGTATAACATTAACATTTAACAAAGGAAACATGTTGATTTAATTGTTTGTTACTTTATTGATTTAGAAAAAAAGAGATTTATATCCAATCTATTAACCTATGAAAAAATCCATTTTTCAAACAAATGTTAAAGTTAACTTTTTTTTTTTTTTTTTTTTTTTACAGGAAATAAGTTAATTCAAAAGAAAAAAACTTTATATCCTTACTGGAACTCCTGCTTCGATGCCCACCTTTACGATGGCCGTGTCATTGAGATGGTGCTGATGGGGAGACCCTCCCAGTTCTTGGCTAATGTTAGTGTTAAAGCTAAACATCTAGCTGATAAATGCCACACAAGTGGGGGAGAAGCAATGCTATGGGTAAGTCCTTTTTCAACTTTATTTTAGTTGATCATTCAAAGCAACAAAATGTTTACAAAATTAAGAATAACAGAAAATGACTGATATAAACTGAACATTTTAAAATTTATTGACCTAAGATCATTTTAGTCAGGTGATACTAAAATCTATTTGATAACCTTAGAAAATGAACTTTCGTTCATTTCAGCCATCTTCTCAGACTGTTAAGACCATAAATCCTTCACAGGCTACCTCTTAACTTCTACCCTTTCTTGAAAATAACCAATGATGATCAAAAGTACATAAAATTTTGCACACAATTTTAGCAATTTCCATTAGAAATTTACACATGACAACAAATGACCTATTATTTGACACCTGAAGTTAATCGCCAAAAGGATCAACAAATATTCCTTGACTGTTTTATTTAAATGAAGGCTTATGACCTGAATATAATACATTTAAAGTTAGAAAATTGGTATGTGTAATTCTATTGTTTCCATAGTACAGAAGTTAACAAATTTAGGCTATTTGTGATCAGAATGTTCATGAACCTAAACTATTTTTCTTATAGGAATCAAGATAAAATGGATTAATCTGTTCCTGGTCTTCTTCATTCATCTGTGATCTTTGTTTAGTAAAGACTGTCACTCATCTTGCATATTGACTCCATTGATCATCTCTTTATTTTTGAAAATAGTACAGATTGTTGATTTTGCCATACCAAAGTCAGAGACACACAAACCTTTTTCATATTTGGCTGTAATTTCTTTGTTCACCTCTATCAGGTTTCTGGTCCCATTTTCCTGTTCATTTTTCTGCTATCATTATATCATTTGGCTCCTTGCTGCTTTATTTAATAATTAAAAACAAAAACAAAGCACAATGAAATTCAAGAGAGGGCACAGTGAATTTGAACATGGATGTGTGTGGAGTGAAAGCTACACAGCAACCAACTGACATTCTTGTCTCATCATGTTGTCACCTGTTAATGTGTTTGTTGCTTGATACATTGTTTGTCATTAGAGAAGGTTTTTGTTTGGAAAATTTGTTTGTGATGTGAGATATTCCTGACCAAAGATTCCACTGTATAAATTCTTGACTTGAAGAATTATTGGCATTCACAAACTCGGACAAATAGCTGTAAGCCATTAAGTCATATGCCATTTTAAATGTTTAAATCCTGAAATAATTTTGTCTTGTTACATTCACTAAAGAGAAAATTAACTTCTGAAAAGAGTGTATCAGTAATATTTCTTAGATTGGTACAGCTTACAAGTACAAATGTGAGGGAATGAAGTGAGGATTTAACTTAGTTGTGTCAATATAGCTTGCTAACTGCTACACACTCAAAATGGCCAGATTTCAGTAGTATTATTTTTGTTTGAATTCACACATACAATTTAATAAGACTGAAACTTTAGTAAACACACACACACACTCTCTTTCTCCCGAAATGTATACATACTTTGAATGATTATAAAATTAGTGTTTATTAAAATACATTTAATTTTAAAAAATTTACTAGAATCTACAGATAAGATCTAATTTTTTACCATTAACTCTCATTTTACAATTAATGACTGTTTTGGCCAGGCAATTCCTGTAATGTGTGGTAATGAGATTGCAAACATCAAGAAACATTTCTTTCGCTATTTGAACACATTCTCATTTAATGTCATCAATTCATCAATTTTGGCTGGTTTTCTATGGTAAGCTTTATTTTTGTGAGTATCCATATAGTCTAATGATGTGAGATCTGGTGAGTGCCAAGGGCATTTTACTGAACTTTTTTGTCCAATTCATCTGTTTGTCATGATCTCGTCAAGATAGGCCCTTGCATCACAATGGTATCGTAGGGTTGCCTATTCTTACTGGAAATAAAATTTAATCCTCAATTAGGAAATTGGAAATACTATATATAAAGGTTGGATAGATAGACCTGGTTAATGTTATTTGATAAAATTTGTTCCTTACCATTAACACAAAATCTGAGTTTTGCCTGCTGAATACCATACAATACCAGTGATAAACCATCAACCTGTTAACAAGTGAGAAGTTGGCTAGATAGTAACCACAATGGTCTCAAGGAACCTGACAACCAACATGGTGAGAAAGTGGATTACGAATACATGAACTGTCACAATCTTCTTTGGATTGTTTTAAAACTAAATGCTCACCCAAAAGAAGGCCCAAGCACCACTTAAGGTGGAGGGTACTAAATGAGGTTGCTGTACAAGCATAGGATGTGTGAGTAAGTGCAGATTATGAGGATATGTAGGATAGATAATGGTTGACCCTACATTTAAAGAGCTTAAGATTGTAATAAGGGCAGTTTGTTCCATAAAGTAACAGCTCTTGAAAAGAAGTTTTCCAGATTAAACTTCCTTTGTACCAGTGGAATATCAAGAGAGTGAAGCTGGTTTGCCCATTTGTATATGACATGGCTTTTCATTATGTAAATATCTGAACTCTGTGGTGCTAGCAAATTTATCTTGTCAGAACATTTTCTATGGAAATAGTGATAGAGTAGTAAGAATCTTTTGAAATTTTTATCTCTGGCAGAGGATTTGTAGAGCAGAAAATAATTCATTGCTTACACTTTTGAACTCTGTCAAGGCTGGAAAGTGAGGATTTGGCCACAAAGCCCCATTTTTGGATTCATATTTTTTAAATGTTGACAATTGGGTAAGGCATTCTTATGGAAGTCTCTCAATAGAAAATTTAAAGTATGCAGGTTTCACTACATTCTTGTCTTTTTTTTTCTAAATCTTAATTCTGAAATAAAAAACTTTATGCTAAAAAAATTCTTGATCATTTAGCCATTATTATTCAAATATTTGAAAGAATAAATCTTAATGAAGTTTTTGCTTTTAATCATTTTTTGTAGTTTTGCTTTTTTTTAATGTTTTTAATCATTTCACCCCAAGCAAAGTAATAAAGCCACAAAAATGTAAAGGTGTACTGGGAGTGAAAGAAATTCAATGAGATGAAAGATAATAACTGAAATTACATTTACATTTTTGAAGATTGTAGTTGACAGGAAAACAAGAAACTGAAAGACAGTTTCACAAGCAAGAAGTGTGAGAGAAGAAAGAATTAGCATAGAATTTATGGTTAAAACTAGCAATTTCAATTTTAACAGTGAAATTTTTAGACCTAGTTGCTAATCTGGTCAGTCAGTTAAGTGCTATATGTGAAACACACTTGGGCAATCATGTCTTGAAAAAGACATTACTGACTGGGCAGAAAATTATCTTGCAGTAGGTTGCCATTGTTTTCTGCAGTAGACTGGTTGCCAGCCAAGGCTATAGAACCCAATCTGTCCTGTTATTAAACCCATAACTGGAAGGAAGAGATGGATTAATACCTTTCCCAAGGGTATTTGCGCATAAGTGAATGCAATGAATTCAACTGGAATTTGAACTCTGCTCTCTGATTTCTCATTCCGAGCCGACAACACACCACAACGTACATCTGGTACTGTGCTTAAATTTGTGAAGTTAAGATCCTAACGAGGGAAACTAAGTTACATCAGTATAAAGCCAAGATACCAAGTCAGATTCAATATAATGTTGATGATTCTCTTTTGGATTTTGCCAAGAATCTCTAGATATATTGCATAAGCTCCAGACCAGATGTTACAATAATATTTGATACATGGATTAATAATAGAATTATAAATGTTCAGGTTAAATTCAGGCAAGAAAAATTGTCTAGTGCGACATTGTGAACCAACTTTTCTCACAGCAGACTTAGGAGTTGCTTCAATACAATCATTTGACTTCGTGTCAGAGAAAAGCATGAGACCAAGAAGATGTAATGAGTTACTCTCCCGGAGGTTAGCATCAGCCATGCAAAAGGAAGGCAAAAAAAGGTATTTTAAGATGATTAACAGAGAGCAGTTTCCTTTGAAGATGTTAAAGCTAATAAGCCACAACTTGTGATCAGATTCACTGGGGAACATGGACTTTTTTTTTTTTTTTAATATCTGACTCTTGATTCTAGGTAATTTTAGTATGCTGAATTCAAATTTCAACTTGGTTTGACTCAATCAGGTCTTGACTGGCAACAGCCTATGTATTTTCCAGATTTCTCAAACTAGGACTAAAAAATTAACTCTTGTGTCATTTTATTTATTTTTTTTTTTTTCAAGTTTCATAAATACAAGCAGTTAAAACTACAGTAAAATTACATTATAATGACAGAAATGACTTCAAATAAATGGATATGAAGCTTTCACTGTGGCAAAAATTTTCTTAAATAAGACTTTCTATATTTGCTTGTTGATAGTAGGTCTCTGTTCAAGCACCAGAGTAATCAGCCACCACGTGGAAATCCCAACAGCCTTGGTACTTTTTCTCCACAATTTTGTTATCTTGTGGAATCTTTCCCCTTGTTCATTACTTACAATCACCTAAATTACTTGGAAATTGGTCAAGATTGCTATTTAAAAAAAAACGCATTTTACATTCATATTGCAACTTAACTCTTTTTTTTAGGCCCTTTCAATTTTTTATGATTTTTTTGTAGTTATCTGCTCTATAATTTACTTCAAAGTTTTCTAAGTCCACAAATGAGAACCAGGCATGTTTTTGTGTTCATTCATGAAATTAGGAAAATTTAATTAACATTCTTATTTGTTGACCATCAAAAATTCCTGCCATGAGTGTTTTTTTTTCTTTTTTTTTTTCATAACTTGTAAATTTTGCAGTTATGTATTTGAAACACATGCTGTTTATATCTAAAGCTTTTACATATTGTTTAACAAAGCCTAGTTTGATATGCAGCGGAAGAAATATGATTTTATCTCTGCTCACTAATCACATTTTTTTTCTTTAATAAATTATGTTCATGTTGGCCAGATTTGTTTAAAATAATCTTCCTTATGGCTGTACTATCTCAGTAAAGGAAGCAGAGATATTTAGTATACCTTTGTTCAAGCAGAAAATTAACCATTTTGAAGTCAACACATTTGATCCCTTTATGCTCTCTATATTTGATAAGATTTAAAACCTTTTCTATATATTCATTCTTTTCTTTTAATTTTGTTGAGTGCCCAATTGATATCAAACTTTATAGATTGCCATTATGCAACAAAACACATTTAAGACTTTTTAAACTGTCTAAAAACAAGTGCCAATCATTTGCATTGTAAGACTCATTCCCAATCTTCTTTAACAAACCAGATATGTTGTAGCAGTATGCTAAATTAACCTCTGTTCTCAAGAAGTTCGCGTTTTCTCTAAGATGAAAGGTATGTCTTTGAAGTAAGCAAGTTTTTCTTTTTAAGTCTTGAAGCTAAGATTCCTGTAGCCGTTTTTGGCAAATTTAGATTCTTTACAAGATGATTTAATGCCTGCTTACTTTTGCAAATCGTTTTGATTTTCAAATATGCTGGTGCCTGATTACACAGTGTGTAACAATATTTTCAGGAACATCTTCAACTAATTTATCAGTTGTCAGACCCTTACATTTTGGAATTGAGATTTCATTTGAATATAGCGCAGGTCATACTGCAGTGTCAAAATTTGGGTACTCCATATAATATTTATTTTTCTTAGTGAAGCATACTCTCTTGACAAAGCAAAAGTAGCGATCAATCTCATGGTTAGTAGACTCTTGCCACACCTGATATGAAAAAAAATATTGTAAAACATTAATGAAAGTGATAAAAGACTTGTTTTTTATGAATTTTATCAAACGTTATCACTCAAAGATTTAACATTTCTATGTGTTTCAACCTTATGCAATATTTGAGATTCTTCTAAAGATTTTTTGTAAATTTTTGTTTATGTACCTAAGTTAGAATTACATTTAGGTAAGTTACAGTATACTAGTGATTAAATTACATAGCTTAATAAAATCATAAACTTACTGTGGGAACTCTAAAAGGTGTTTTTAAATGCATATAGTGCAGGCTTTATGTAGAGCCCACAATTTATCTTGGTTCCCCAGTTTTATACCAAAACAAGCTAAGTAAGTTCTTTTTACGAAGTCAGTTATATTTGATCATTGGTGTGGAAGTGTAAAATGTATAGGTTCTAGAAACCTATAATTAATACTGCTGATGAACTGATGTTAGTATCAGCAGTATCAGTTATAGGTTTCTTAAAAAAAAGATAATTTTATAACCATACGAACATCTGAAATAAGATAAGCTGTCAAGTGACTGAAGAGAGGTAAAGCTCCTGGAGAGGATGGTGTCACAGCCAGAATTCTTCAGGATGATGGTGAACCTATAGTGGTGATACTGACAAAATTATACAAAAAATGTTTTGAAGATGGCAAAATACCTAGCACTGGAAGAAACTATCCTTCACAAGAAAGGAAACATCAAGAACTACCAACCAATAAGCCGCCTCCTGATCATCTACAAGGTGTTGTCCTAGATCCTTCTTCAGAGAGTGCAAAGTACCCTAAACAGATATCTACCTAGAGAGCAGGAAGGCTTCAAATCAGGATTATCCATCATAGACCACATCCAGGTAGTAAGCCAACTTTAAGAAAAATCCAATGAATATGACTTCCCATTTTGCTTTGCCTTCACAGACTAGGAAAAGGCTTTCAACTCCATTGAGTTGGAACCACTTTTTAAATTCTTGGAGAACCAAGGAGTCAATAAAGCCTGTATCAACCTTATATAACAAGATCTCTATGATAGAGCCATAGCAACACTGAAACTTCAACAGGACAGCAACAAGATCAGCTTAGAAAGAGGAGCAAGACAAAGTGACAACATCTCACCAAACCTTTTCACATCATACAAGATGCAGTAGTCAGCAGAATCAACTTGGAGGATAGAGGAATCAGCATAGATGGAGAACTTGTAGCCCACCTTAAATTTGCTGATGACATCATTATCACTGCCTACATGTCACAAGAACTAGAGAAGATCCTCAGGGACTTACACAACACCAGTTGTCTAGTTGGCCTAAACATTCATCTTGGAAAAACGAAGGTCATATTTAACGTCATGAAAGCTCCAATCTCAGTGAATGATAAAACCATAGAAGAGGTGGATAGCTATAGTTATCTGGGAAGGAAAGACATCTTGCCTGAAATTAAATGGAGGATAGCGCTTGAATGGTCAGCCTTTGGTCAAGTAAACCACATCATGAGGAGCAAAAAATCTACCATAGCAATCAAGTATAAAATTTTCAATAAATACATAATGCCAGAGATGGCCTGTGGTAGTGAAACATGGCCACTCAATGCTGCAATGTTAACAAACAAGCGGTAGATCAGTGCAAGATGGAACACATCATGCCTGGCACCAGTCTGCTTGACCAGAAGAGAAATCCCTGCATCAGACAACAGACTGGAGTTGAAGATATCATTACTACCATCCTAAAGAGCAAGCACGTATGGGATGATCATGTTTCAAGGCTCACAGAAAACCATTGGACATCAAAGGTAACAGAGTGGATCCCGAGAAAATGGAAAAAACCAAGAGGAAGGCCAAAAACAAGATAGTGAGATGACCTTGACGGCAAACTAAGCCTTACATGGCTGTGCCTAGCAAAGGAAAGGAAACAGTGAGTCATCAAACAAGAGTGAAAAACCCAGATGGACTGAATATGTGAGCAATGGCAATGTTTTACAGAAACTGTAAACATAAAGGAAACTTAACATCAGGAAGAGACAGTTGACATTTCTAGGGCACATACTGAAGAAAGATGGTTTAGAAAATTTGGCACTAACAGGACATATTGAAAGTAAGAGAGAGGAAAGCAGCTCATGACATGCATGATGATCTTGTGTAAATGGATGGCAGAATAGGGATTAAGAGAGATAGTGAAAAGACAAAATGTACTCAGAGCTACAAAGAACAGGAAATTGTTGAGGGGCATGATCACCCATGTCCTGAAGTGACACTATGTCAAAGAAGATTCCAGTATAGTCCAGTTATGTTGAATAGTTTTCTTGAAAACTGACTTGGTTATACAAAGTGATTAATGCCTTTTTTGGACTTAACATTCTTAAAAAAAAAAGCTAACAAAATCACAATTCTGATTTAACAAGTTTCAATTATTAGGAGAGATAGTGAAAAGACATACACTACTAAGAGCTACAAAAGACAGAAAGTTGTGGAGAACCATGTTTGGTCATGGATCAAAAGGACATATCCTATAGAAGATAATTAATGCCAGATTTTACAGTGGTCATTAAATAGTCAATATGCTGATAGTAACGCTAGTCAACTAAGTGACACTTCATATTTGTACTAATTCTGCCTCCCTCTCTCTCATGTAATTAATACACATAGAATTTGTCACTTTGACACCTTAATTCTGCATAATTTTTCTTTATATATGCAACCAATCTCTGTTGTAGTTTGTTTACATTTATTTTGTACACAATTTTTCTCTTCTTTTAAAATCACCATTCTTTATAATCCCTTCACATAAAGTCACTATTAAAAGTCATTAGGGAATCTGAACTATGTAATATTTCAGATATGTCACTTTTTTTTTTTTTTTTCAATTGGAGTAGATAGACTAAACTATCGCCCGGTTCACACTCCACCCATGTCTATTGAACAGTTTAAGAGGCTCATCCCTTGTTTCCTGTTTAGGATGCGGTTTCTGGTTTTCTCTTTTCTAATCTTTTCACTCCTACGTAGCCCCTTGCACATCAGTGGCGTTACCGCCTTGCTCGGGGTGATATGATTAAAAAAAAAAAGTGTACACATGCTAGAAAAAAAACAAAAAACATTCTGAAGTGACACCAAGTACAAAGCTTACTTTGGTATTTCTTACACATTGATGTCACAACAGATCCACTCTTCTTAGATCAAAATTTCCCAGTGGTCATTAAATTTGGTTCAAACCCCTTGTATTTCATGGCATGAATCATATACCATACCTCTCTCAAAGGCAAGATATCAAAGGATGTAGCCAAGGCTTGATCCCTGCTTTGTGAGTAATATGCTTTTATTTAACTTTGCTTAAGTCCCATATTGTCCATTAACTATTCCACTATGCTTCTCTCACAATTATGAGTATAGTTATTTGAAAACTTGCCTATCTAATGTACTAAGTTTTTTTCTGTTTTTCTTTTAATCAAATAACTAATTTAGAGTAATATTTTCATGTTGTAATGTGCAAAACATAGAATTTTACAATTTAAAAGGTGAGAAAAATAAACTTGCTTCTGTCTGTATTTCATAAAACAATTTTATTTTTTTACATATCCAAATCATTGAAAAATTTAAGAATTTAAGTAATACTTAAGCAGAAAACCCTGACAAATCAATAATAATGTGTGCTCATCAATTTAATGAAAATGCCCATGATGTTTTTTGTACTAAAATATATGAATCCAAACTTTCACACTTTCAACTCTGATTTCCATGCAGATGAATTTGAAAGATGTTTTAATTTGAATGTTTTCCAAATTGTCTTCAGTTGACATAGTATAATAAAATATATCTTAAATTTCTATCAAGCATCTAGTGTGTGTGTGTTTCTGTAGATATTATATCACTTTATAATATAATTATATAGTAATGTCAATTTTACATTGCAACATGGAAATTTCTATGTTTCGAGATTAATTCTCATCATCAGGCAATGTTGGTGTTGTTGTGCAGATGATTTACATTTAAATGACAAATACTTTCGGTATACTGTGAATGTATGTGGGTGTTTTTTTTTGGTTTTTTTTGCGTGTGTGTGTGGCTAATCAGAATGGAGATTCACTTTGGGGTTTGATCCCGGAGAATTTCAGTGCTAACCAACTTTTTTCTTCCTCTTTTTTTTGTTTTTTTTTAAATTATTATATCACTTTATATATATATATATATATATATATATAATATTGATTACATTGACAAGGTTACTCAACATCAGTCAGTTGATTATTGCAGTGTTTATATAAGCTTTGAAAGTTTTAGCATTTTCTTAATTTTGAAAGCATGATCTAATAGTACATAACTTTACCTTGGTTTCTTTTTTTTAATGAACTGGTTTGCCTATGTTGACAAAAGAAAAAACTCACTAAATCTCATAAAGTTCAAGGATATTCTGAAGCTTTTTTTTCTGTTAATCTACTCATGAATGATATGCATATATATATATATATATATATATATATATATATGTATGATGTATTTTGGGAGAAATTTTACATTTATACAAGTTTGGTTAAAGACCTGCAAAATTCTTTTAAGCATTTTTTATTTTTATAGTTTAACCTATTTTCTTTATTTCCAGTGAAAGTGTAAATATAGATCATCCAATGTTTGAGTGCTTTTTAAATTTTATAGGTCATTAACAAAGAGGTATTTTTATTTATTTTTTTATACTATATCAATTTCATATATCAAATGTGGACAACCACAAAACATAAAAATACCTACTAAACACAGAAAAAACACTTGCACACACACACAAACACACACATTATCATCCGAATTCCACATAGATAATGCTACATTTACAAACATGAATTATACACATGAACACTGCTTGGCAAGACAGGTGCTTGTGAAAGCTGCTTAACAGTTGGAAAACAAACATTAAAAATTAAAAATACCAGAACTTTTTCTTTTTTTTTAAATTCCAGATTTCATTCTCTGATGAAGCTTTAATAAAAGTGAAGCATGTTAGATTTCGAAACATTTCCTATTCGTTTCTTACCCTATCATTCTGTTTGATTCTGATCCATGTTTTATCCCAAATCATATATTTTATAGGAAAAAGTACTCACTATATCTACTTATAGATATTTATAGTCCAGAAATAGTTAATATACTGTGTTGATTTCTATCAGTTTAATGCCTTAAGTAATCATCATATTTGATGATTTCTTAAGGTGTGAAACTGCTAGTCACCATATTGTATTTATTGCCTGTTATAGAGTGAATTCTGGTTAAATGGAACATCACTTACAAAGAATAAATGCTTAAGAGAAATGATTTTACAATAATACAAACTGTAATATAAAAATGTAATATTTTGGCCTGTTTAAAAAGAATATCTGTATATAAAGATTAAAATTTATGCTATTTGTTATGCTTAAGCAGAATATAATTATGCACACACACAGACACACACACACACATAAATAAGTGTGTGTGTGTGTATGTATGTATATATATATATATATATATATATATATATATATGCTGGACTCTGCAGTCATTTTCAACATATGAGGTTCAAGCAGCTCAGTTCTTAAAACCAATAGTTAGATTAGCCACATATATCATTTGACTAGCAGTATAGCCTGGTGTTGCTCGGGTGTAATGAAAGCTTTAAAACTAATCCATGGTCCTGGAGCTCGGACTCTTTGGATGTTGG
This sequence comes from Ascarosepion bandense, assembly GCA_037127315.1. Classification (NCBI taxonomy): domain Eukaryota; kingdom Metazoa; phylum Mollusca; class Cephalopoda; order Sepiida; family Sepiidae; genus Ascarosepion; species Ascarosepion bandense. The sequence continues at coordinate 1,759,701 of JBBBDQ010000904.1, forward strand.
CACGAAAGACTAAAAAGCAATAGTTTTTTTTTTTTTTTTTTTAATCGTTTCACCCCGAGCAAGGCGGTAATGCCACTTATGTGCAGGGGGGCTACATAATAGTGAAAAGATTGGAAAAGAGAAAGCCGGAAACCACATCCTAAACAGGGAACAAGGAATGAGCCTCTTAACCTGTTCAATAGATGTGGGTGGAGTGTGAACTGATAGATCTATCTATCACCCGGTTCACACTCCACACTCCAGTTGTTTCCAGTTAAAGCAAAACCATCGACTGAAAGAAAAATGAATGTATGTAAGTCAAATTTTCATTTCCTGGTATCGATATCAAATAAGTTTTTTTCGCCGTAAACTGAATTTTGAAGGCTAAATAAATCCTCTGGGTAAATGATATCATGGCTGAGACTAAGAACTACAGTTTTACTTACTTAGAGCTAAACCCGAAGCAAAAACTAAAATAAAAGGGCTGAAAAAAAATACAGACATACAGGCAGATAAACAGATACATACACAAACATCTTGTCTTTTTTATATATATATATATATATATATATATATATATATTATCAATTTTCTGCACTATTGTAAGAACTGCAAGCTTGAAACTTTTGAATATCGTTTCTTATGTCTCTGTCTAAGAGTGTATCAAATTTGATTAAAATTGGACCACTTCTTCTATAACCCGATTTATTTTCAATTTTCGATATTTATCGGGGTTACCTTGACACAAACTCTAGCTAAGAACACTTGCAGATGCTTACAGTACAACTGTGTACATTTTCAAGAAAATCGGTTCAGCCGTTTCAGAGTCTATAGGTAACAGATATATATATATATATATATATATATATATACACACACACACACACACACACACACACACACACACACACAGTTCCATTTATAAATAAGTTTAGATTATAGTGGTAAAAGCTTGTGCAGAACCAACCACATTTTTTGGAAGAGCTGAATACAGAGAATTCTGATATTTGATCAATTTTGGGAGATGGATTAGGCCAATAAACTTTTTAGTACTTATTGTATAGATATGTGTAATTTTCATTTTTATCCTTTTAAAGTGCTACATGGAATTATTTTGTTGAAACAAAATTGTTGCATTAATTATAAAGTCATTTATGTAAGATTGAATGTCTCTTATGTTTACTGAGAAGACATTACAGTTTTTCCAGAATGCAAATGTTATATTGTCTGCTTCTTTCTTTTCAGCTACCACTAGAACCTCAGGGTCAGCTACAAATTCAAGTTCGGCATTTCCCAGAAAAAGATGGTAGGTTTTTCTCTTCATTGTTATTTTATATAATACTTACTTTGTTCTAATTATCACTTTCAAGTCAGTTATTTTTTTTCCCTCATTATTTTTCCTTTATATTCTTTCTCACTGAAGTAGAAAAGGGATGTATCTGTCTTATTCACAAGTTTTTAAAAGTTATTATCAAAAGGTATTGATCATTATATAGATATTGATATGCTATTAAATTTGGTTTGAGAAAAAACATGTTTTATTATGATGAATTTTTTTTATAAACCTGTTAACCATTTTGAAGCGGATTTTTTTTTTCTAAAAAAGAAATTCTCAATGAAGATTTGCCTGAAAGAGTTTTAAATGATCTGCTCATTCATTTTTATTGTATATATTGTATTTTAACTCAAATATTGGACATTTCCGGCTTTCTATTTTCCATTCTTTTTACCCTTACGTAGCCCCCTGTGCATCAGTGGCTTTATTGCCTTGCTTGGGGTGATATGATTAAAAAAAAAAGAAGAAAATTGCCAACAAGAATTTATTGTCAGTTTACCAACAATTAGTAGGCAGTTTCTTAAATAAAATCAAGCTCTTCAGATTTATTTTTGTGTTCACTGAATATAAGGCTTGAAAGTCACTCAAGGTAGTGTGAATGAAACGTGTGATATGAACATAAAAGTAAGAAGTGAGGATTATTAAGTATAAGTAAAATTATAAGGATATGGAGTATTAGCTCTTGACTTGAAAAATATTGGCTAAAGGTGTGCAGAAAATGGAATCAACATGTTGAGTTTATATTCCATCCTTGTCTGTTGCATTCACTTTCACACAAAATCTCTTAGAGAAAAGCATAAATCCATCTCTTTTCCTTGTCTCCAGCTATGGATTAAAGAGAAGAGTAGATTGAACATTTTGATCTTGGGTAATAACCAAAGGAAAATTGACCACAGAGAAGGCAACAGGGGAAAATTTTTCATTATCGTTGCTAAGAAAGTGTGGTAGAGCATAGATAATAAAGTAAAGGAAGCCGTGGAGAACCATGGTTGGTGAGGTACTGAAAAGACATAACATTTAGAAATTAGAACATTGGTTCATGTTTAATGTAGTATTTAGTTAAGTGTTGGAATAGTACGCTCATTTAGTTGACACATCTCTAGGGAGCTCTTTATTTTCTTTTATTATTGGCTTGTACATAGATACAAAAGAAAAAGTGCTGGATAGCTGTGTGATATTTGTCCTTTTATATGACAGTAAATGCTGGACAATTTCCTCATGAATAAGGAGAAAACTGGAGGTCGTAGAAATGTGGTTCAGTAAAAGGATATTGAAAATTTTATGCATGGCAACAAGCAGCAAGGAAGAAAATGGCAACACTTTTACTCAGAATCAAGAAAAGGCAACTGAAATTCCTTAGAGGCATAATGAGGAAGGAGGCCTTGGGAAACTTAATATTAAACATATTGAGAGCAAGAGAGTTAGGGTAAGACAACAAGCTACTTAGCTCATGAGCTTGTATAAATGGATGGTGGAATTAACTTCTAAGAGCCACAAGAGATACAAAGTATCAGAAACATGATTGCCTGTCTTGAAGGGATGCAGCACAAAGAAGATTAGTTTTACATTGTTTCTTAATCATTTTAAGAGAAGCAAGGGTAGACCTGAAGGAGACTACCACCACCTTTAAATTTGTTGTTTTTCATTTTTCTTTATTTTTTTTTCAGTGCACTCTTATTGGTTATTACATAAAGTTTCCAATTATCAAAAAAATTGGAAAGAATTTCAATATTTAAACAATTTGGGGGTGGGTCAGTTTCTCATACAATGTTATAGTAAATCGATCCTCCATTTTGGAACCACTTGCATTGGGATCGCTTTGTTTTGTTTTGTTTTTTGCCAAGTTGTTGCTCTTGTTTTTGTCTTTTTCAAGTTTTCTTTAGTTCTTACGATGACATCTTCCTCGGAAACTCCAAGAATGGCTTTATTCAAAAATTTCGCAAAGGATTCAGTTGTTGAATATGCACAAGCAAAAAAGTTAATTGCACAAGATCAATTGTATGAAAAACTGAGCTCCCTCCTCAATTGTTTAAATGTTGAAATTTTTACAAATTTTTTGTCAATCAGAAACTTTAGGGTTTAATTGATAGGATTACACTGAAAAAAAAATTGATAATCAACCAACTTACACATGGTGGTAATGTTGTACCAGCGAGTGGTTCCAAAATAGAGGAATGATTTACTATAACGTTGTATAAAAAAAACTGAGCTCCCCCCCCCCCCCCCCAAAAAAAATTGTTGAAATATTAAAATTTTTCCAATTTTTTTTTGTCAGTCAGAAAGTTTAGGGTGTAATCAATAAGATTGCACTGAAAAAAGTAAAAAAAAAAAAAACAACAACAAATTTAAAGGTGGTGGTAGTCTCCTTCATGTCTGTCAAAACAAGATGCTCTAATGAAAGCCATCTACTATATCCATCATGTAGACTTGTAAACTAAGGATGATTTGAAATTTTATATAAAATATAAAAAAAAAACAAGACCATTTTATATGAATTAAGAGATTTTAACTTTTTTTACTTTTGTATTGATCTTTACTTTGATTTGTTTGATTATAATTTAGTTATTTGTATTTTTTAGATGAGGTAGTATTTACACTATTTACATTATTCGGATTATTGTTCTCATTTTTGTTGCTATTTGTACGACGTTTCCGCCATTGTACACTCCAGCCTTCTTCAGGAATTTTGAACTGAACCCTTTATTACGATCACTGGAGTATATCATTCTCATTCTTTATGCAAAGCCTCTTTTGATAGTCATGGATTATCTCCCTCTAACCCGACTCTCTAAGTTACTTGTTCACTGCAGTAACCTGGTATTGAACTCACAACTCTATGGATCAAGTCACTGGGACTAACCAATGTGTATATTAACTGGGCCATGTATCCTTGAAGACAACAGCAACTGAGTTTCTGGGTCTTATAAACCTAATGTTCAGTAACGATTCAGTAACCAGAGTTCATATTGCAATTTTTTTATGTAAACGGTTTTTTTTTAGTATTTTTACCAGAGTTCATATTGCAATTTTTTTACACTAATGATTTTCTCTGGCTCTGGCACAGTATTACTGGTTCCCATATTATATTCATCTCTATGCTTAGTTGGCTTAGGAGGTTTTTGTATCCTAGCATATGCAATGATTCCTTAAGTTTACATAGTTTCCAGTGGCATTCTTTATCTTTTATTTCAACTTCATCCCATAGGGGACAGTGGTCTGAGAATGTATACAGTAAAACTGGATGAAATAAAAATTACATTCCGATATCTCCCAGAGGCTTGAGGCCTTCCTCAGCAGGATCACTGAAGAAGACCAGAAAGGATCTGGCAAGAGTTGGACAAATCCTTTAAACAAGAATTTGATGTAGTCAAGGTTTGCTAAGTGTGGAAACTAAATAGATTAAAAGATCTGAAGGTGACATGTGAGGTTCATCACCCCACCACCCTGTGTAGTTGTCAACATCAGCTGAGTGCCTCTGAAGAGTCAGTGCTGAACAAGGGTCTCAACTCAGAACAACCATCAGATGGATACCAAACTTAGACATCATTGCTCAATTTGAGGAAATAGCTTATTCAAGGTTAAGATGGAAAGTGAGACATTGGAGAAAGCCAAGCCACCCAAACCAAACATCACGAAAGAAGAGGGGCTGGCAATCAGGACCCTACAGAGGAATGAGAACATCATCATGCTACCAGCTGACAAAGGCAATGCAACTGTGGTGATGGACAAAACTGAATATATCAAGAAACTGGAAGACCTCATTAGAAGTGGTAGCTATAGCAGGGTAAAGAAAAACCCCATGTTGAAAACAGAACGACAGATGTTGCAGATACTAATCAAGAACAAGGATCACTTACAGCCTAGGACCTACAGGCAGTTGTCTCCACGTTACAGCAAGCTAACTCACATGTATGGTCTACCTAATTCACAAAGACGGTATTCCACTCAGGCCAATTGTTAGCAGCCTAGGTTTAATGTGCCGCCCTCTAAATCACTTCCTTGTAGATATATTGACCTACTGAGAGAAAAGTCACCATCATACGTTTGAAACGCCACTCACTTTGTGGAACTTATCAAAGATGCTCCCATCCAATGCAACCAGATTGTGGTGAGTTTGTTCACCAAGGTACCCACAGTGGAGGCACTATCAATAGTCAGGGACAGACTGACCTTGAACTCATCCCTAGGAGAACGTACCCGTATTCCACTAGATAACTTGGAGATGCTGACTTTCTGCACACAAACATCAAAAATTGCAATATGAACTCTGGTAAAAAAATAGTTACTGAACATTAGGTTTATAAGTCTCAGAAACCCAGTTGTTGTTCTTAAGGTGGATATAGACATTGGTTAGTTCCAGTGACTTGACCCAAAGAGTTGTGAATTCAATAGCAGGCTACAGCAGTGGTGAACAAGTAACTTAGAGAGTTGGGTTAGAGGGAGATAATTCATGACTACCAAAAGAGGCTTTGCACAGGGAATGAGAATGATATACTCCAGTGATCGGAATAAAGGGTTCGGTTTGAAATTCATAGCACCTGAAGAAGGCCAGAGCATATAACAGTTGAAACGTTGTACAAATGGCAACAAAGATGAGGACAATACTCCGAATAATGTAAATAGTATAATTTAGTTATTTATGTATGTCCCCTGAATTATTTGACTTAATATTGTTAACATAATTGTTATTGTTAAAATAATTTAGTAAATCACAATATATTTGTGCCACACTTTAGAATTTTCTAAGGCTTGTGAATGACTATGCAGTTCATTGAGTGATGTTAGCCCATTTTTTTTTTCTTTTGTCTGCCTTTTCTTTTTGTCTTAGAACACTTTTGGCAGATTCATTGGCCAAAATATAGTGACCATAAAAAAAGATGAGAGTTTTTCCTGTAATTTATAGAATACCAGTCTTCTCAGAGCCTACTCTCATCCTCATGTTAGGCTATTTGTGTCTCCATTTTGTATGGAGAATTTTATTTATTTCAATTTGTTGCAGTAAAATATTTATTCTTTGATTTATCAGTAAATACACATTTCTATATTTGTACCTGGGCAATTAGGTCAAAGCCAGAATAATTTTGAATGTTAAAAGAATAACTTGAGTCATGCACTTCTTGTATTAGGCTTTGGTACCTTAACCTGGTTAATTAAACTACTCAGTTGTTACTGCTTTTTTTCTGAAGGTGACAGAAAAGTTCAGCATCAATTAAGAATACAGATAAAAGATTAAAAAATATGTATTTAGTAATGTTAATGAAGATGAGGTATATATTGCATTCATAAACTAGCAATGGATTATTGGAAGCAATAATTAAGACAGTTGTCACAAAAATATCTTGGTTGACTTTTTCTACTTTTTAATTTTTTTGAATCCAATATACTAAGTTGGAATTCAATCAACTGCATTGAATATAAGGCTTGACGTGTGAATTTCTGTCCCTAAAGGCTGCACAGCTGCTAACACTTTCTCACTCATTAAATGTATTTAAGTAAATGATCTAAAAAAAAAATTTATATATTCTCTCTCCCCCTCTCTCTCTCACTTTCATTCTTTGTAATGTTTGCTATTTTTACTGAGTGTTTTTACGTACTTACACATATATATAATTGGGTAGTGACTACACTTCCTGTCAGTCTTTGATAACTATTGCTTGATTGTGGAAGACGGCACTGAAGTAGAGAGACTTGATTTACCATACAAGATGCCATTTTGGTGACGCTTATTACTCAGTTTATTTCAGAGAAAGAAAATGATTTCCAACCCAGGTAAAATGAATTCAAATCCTCAATTGAATACCTTTTAATTATTTTTCATTTTTATAGATCAGTAATCCAGATCACATGACTTTAATAAGAGCCATATTGTGTCTAGTGTCATTCCTTTTGTTGTATTAGAATTTACTTACATGTTAATGATATTGTGGCACAAAAAGATTGTTTTTAATTGTCTATACAGTTTACAGAGACCAGCCATTTTTTAAAAATGTCATTTGAAACTATTATCTAAATATTTATTGCTATCAAGATGTGGTGCATTTGTAAAGTTTTCAAAAATACATAATTATAACTTTGATGCTGCAGTTATGTCATAACCATATACGGTTGCATGTGATATATAGAATTGGATATTATTTATACTATTTCTGTGTGGACTATTGTCCTCATCTTTGTTATTATGTTTCAGCCATTGTACATCCTGGCCTTCATCAGGTCTACAGGAAATTTCAAACTGAATCTTTTATTTATTTAATCCATAGAGATAGACTGTTCTTATTTCACTGCCCATGTTTAGAGATATCTTGTCTAGTTCTTATTTTTACTACTGCTCAATTATTGCTGGCCCTGTTTCCATATATGCTCAGGGATTTAGAACAACCAATTCCACCAGTAGATTGAATAAAGGATTCAGCTTGAAATTTCTTGTAGGTTACCCAAATCAGCATATAATTGATGAAGGCCAGAGGACACAATGGCCAAAATGTTGTGATAACAACAACAAAGATGGGGACAATAATCCACATGTCAGTAGTGTAAATAATGATAAATCATACCAGAAATTCAGATAAAAATTGTTGGATATAATGTATAGAACTTAATGGCACTAGTTTGAAAAATTATCCACTATTTTATATGCATCTAACTTAATGTTATTTATCACATTTTAGGAAGCCCTGAAAGTTTATAAAAAAATTATTCTTATTTAATAAAAAAATGTTCTTTAATATTTATGGTACTAATTTATATCATTATTTTTGTATAATTAATTTTATTTAAAATAAACTTAAAAAAAATATCTGTACAAAGTTAAGGTTATTAGTCTTAATTTGATTTCATTATTTTTTTTTTTGTCAAAACTAAATTAATTCTTAGGATTGAAAAAAAGGATAAAACTGTTATTCTTTCATGACATACACTAAGACAGACTAAGATGCTATCATTTTAAAATTTCTTGTTTAAAGAATAAAGAAAATAAGTTAAGTAGTATTGAATTTATATCTGAAATTTCATTTGGCCTGCTCAACAATATATTGCATTTAAGCTTAGTGGATCAAAATGAAACCCTTTAATTGAAATCTTAATCATTTTGTGGTGTTACTTGAACATTTAATTAATATTGCTTGGTTTAATTATAACTTTTCACTTGAGCCAAAATCTATAAGCTTAAAGAATTAAAAACATGTGTGTTTGGAAACTGTCAGTCAGTTAAGTGCCATACGTGATACACGCTTGGGCAATCATGTCTCGAAAGAGACATGACTGACTAGGCAGAAGATTATCCCGCAGTAGGTTGCCATTGCTTTCTGCGGTAGACTGGTTGCCAACCAAGGATATAAAACCCAATCTGTCCTGCTATTTAACCCATAACTGGAAGGAAAAGACGGATTAATACCTTTCCCAAGGGTATTTGCGCGTAAGTGAATGCAATGAATTCAGCTGGAATTCGAACTTGGCTCCCCGATTTCTCGTTCCGAGCCAATATCCAATGCACCACAATGCACATGTCAGTCAGTTGTGCCATACGTGATACATGCTTGGGCGATCATGTCTCGAAAGAGACATGACTGACTGGGCAGAATATTATCCCGCAGTAGCTTGCCATTGCTTTCTGCGGTAGACTGGTTGCCGACCAAGGCTATAGAACCCAATCTGTCCTGCTATTTAACCCATAACTGGAAGGAATAGATGGATTAATACCTTTCCCAAGGGTATTTGCACGTAAGTGAATACAATGGATTCAAATGGAATTCGAACTTGGCTCCCCGGCTTCTCATTCCGAGCCGATATCCACTGTACCACAACGCACATCCTTAGAAACTAGGCTTCATAAAAAAAAAATATATCAGGTAAGTGTGGAAAAGATTCCTAGCTCCTTTTTAAACGCTAGGTTGGTGAAGCTCTGTACCACAAATGGAATGAAGTAAATAAAAATGTTAATTACAAATCTGTTCTTTTTTTTTTTCTTTTTTTACTGACCAATCCAGTTCTTGTAAAATTTGCTATGTCATGGTAAAAACATGTTTTGCAACTCAGTTTGAGGAATTATTAAAAGCTGAAGGTACTTTTTTGTGTATGGTGTAGAGGGTGTGAGGAGTGAGTCTGCATTTGTTGCACATTGATTATAATCTTTAAATCAATAGATTATAGAATTGTGCAAATTTTTGTCAATTTGCTTGTTCAGTAGCCAATATCTAGTTACAATCAAAGACCTGATAGTATTGAAAGGTCATCATTTTTTCAAATAAGAAAAAATAAGTAGGCCATTTTATTTATGTGGCAAGTTAATCAAAGATCAATGAAACGCAGTAGGCAGGTGAATTAAAAACTGCATAACCTGATAGATATTAGCAAAATTTTGATCTGAAACTTTCACTGTATAATGTTTGATCATTGTGAGTAATATTTACTACTAAATCAATACTTACTAAATTTACTATTTTGTTAAACGATTAATTAACAAGAAAGAAGATAATATTGGAAAGTAAATATTTGTTATCCAAAATAAATACTTTTTCTTTATTAGATTTTGGTTGAATTGATTTACCTACATAAGTAATAAACCATAAACTTTATTACTATCATTATTTGTTTACCTGATAAAATTGATTGTATAGAAAATCCAATGATGTGAGATAATTATCTATAACAGATGCTAAATAATTATTAAAATACAAGACATAGATTGGTTATTATTAAAATACAAGACATAGATTGGTTATTATTAAAATACAAGACATAGATTGGTTATTATTAAAATACAAGACATAGATTGGTTATTATTAAAATACAAGACATAGATTGGTTATTATTAAAATACAAGACATAGATTGGTTATATCAGAAGATTACAAGATATATAAAATTGAGAATTTGTAAAACTGAAACACTGATAAAGAAACTCAAATCAAAACAAAATCACAAATAGGAATCCTGATTTGACTATTTTAAAACATTTTTGTATGAACAATATTCCATCCTATGAAAATAATGATTCTTCCTTTTTTTAGTCTATTTTGTAATATTTTTTTCACTCTAATATTTTCTTTTATTTTAGATATAACTATTCTTTGCTAATAGTTTCTTCTCCCACACTACTCTCCTGGCTTCATAATTTCCAGTCACCTCATTATATTCAAAAATTTAAATGCAATGTCAATCATCATATTTTGTCTTCTTAATTCCTCTCTCCTTAATAATGTTTTTTTATTTGGATTCTTTCTTGCATCTTAGTGGCTTTATTGCCTTACTTTGGGTGAAATGATTAAAAAAAATAAATAAAATTAATAGCAGCCACCTCAATCTAGATAAGTTGTTATTAATTTCACTGTTTAAGGAAAATCAAAAACCAGGATATCAACTCAAACAAATGTACCCACTGAAAATAATGTTTATAATAATTCTATATATGGGGTGAAGAGAGAGAGAAGGAAATTAATCTTTGAAAAATAATATCCTCATTAAATGCATATCATACATATTCAGTACAATGGGATCTTTTTTTCTTCTCAGATGCAAAAAACAAATATTTTAAAAGCTTGTTAAAATTGGTTTTAGAATGCAAGTTTTATTAAACTGAATTTAATGCAGGACTTTATATGAGAATGTGCACACAACTTTGTAATAAATACATTTTCTAAATTTTGTAAACTTTGTCTTTTCTTCTCTTGCTTTTATTGTTGTTCTATTATTTTGTGACTTAGTCAAAATGACTAACTTACAGATGAGTGTAAATGTACATAGAAAAAAGGAAATCTGCTTTGCTTTCCTAATTTTATAATTAACATTTCTGCTTGAGTAAAAATTTTAAACAAGATACCATGTAATTTCTTTTACTTTGCTCTATTTTGTATGTAGAAACCAACACCACCAACACTGACCGTCCAAGTGGTATGCATGGACAAGACCGGTCATTTGATGTAGGCATTGGCCCCCGGCGTGGTGCAATAAAACAACAGAAAGTGCATGAAGTAAATGGTCATGAATTCATTGCTAAGTTTTTCCGACAACCAACATACTGTTCCTTCTGCAGTGAATTCCTCTGGTAAGTAACTTACACTAACCATTATCTATCTTTCTCATATATATTTTTTTTTACTGGGTACTTGTAACCAGTTGTCATCTGCAGGTAGCATGGCAGTTACTGTGCAGGAAGTGGACTCTATGAGCTGAGCTTAAATTCTGTCCCTTTCACATGGAGTTCTTTAGAAATGAGTAATAGCAGAAGGTTGTTAACTTTGGTGTTCAATTGTGTTTATGTACTCTTAGGCATAAATACCCTTGAGAAAACTATGAACCCATCTTCTCTCCCAGCTATGGGCTAAATATTAGGACTTGTATTGAAAACAAATTGTTATTCTCAGAAAAAAAAAAAAATTATTCTTATAATCCAAAATATGTTTCAACTTTAAATAATACAAAAAAAGATTGATAAGCTGTAACCCCCCCCCCCCCAAAAAAAAACAAATTAATCAGTATCTGGTAGAGTAGTTAACATGTGGTGCACTATAAGCTGCTACCAATAAGCCAAACCATCACTGTGGGCCTGTACTTGCAGCAGTTGGAATATGTGACACAGTCACTGAAGCAGAATAGAGCCTGCATTGGTTAATTGCAAGTGTTTCTCAATTGACAACGCCATTCATGATGTGGCACAGCTGGCCCTGGATACTATACAGCAACTTGGCTGAAAGACACTGTGCCATCCACCTTATTTCTGGGAACTTGCGCTAATAGATTACCACCTCCTCCATTCCATAGACAACCATCTTTGTGGAAAATCCTTCACAAATGAAGCAGACTTGCAGCAGGCACTCACAGACTTCTTTGTATCCAAGCCATCTGATTTTTACTGCCAGGGCATTGTGCGACTGAAGGTACATTGTCAAAAGGTTCTGGATGTCAACAGGGATTAATCTGAGGATTAATGGTATGTAAAATTTGCTGCATACCTTTCTTATTCAATAATGAATAAAAAACTGCAAGGAATTTTTGGTTACCTTGTATTTTGTTAATAAAATAATTGAGAAATTAATTTTATTGAAAATGTCAGGATGATGAAAAATCTATTTGATGAGAATAATTTAGTCAAATTTTTTCATGCATAGACAATTTCTTTTGGTGTTTTAATATGTCTATGCCTTCAGATGCAGCCAATAAATAATCTTTCATTTGTTTATTTTAAGTTAATATTTACAAAAAACAGTGGGGTGAGTCAAATCTTACATATTTTTATCAAATCTCACTTCCAGTCTCTTGATTGTCTTGTGGCTACTGAAACAGTTACTTTTTTAGTAGCATTGCTCAAAATAGAGGAAGGAATCCTTCAAAAAGCATTAGTAGTCATTGCTACTCCTACTTAAAAGTAGTGGGTAGACGTAAAAGAAGCAAACAGTTGACTCTTCTGTTTGTTCTGTGAATGTAATGAACTGAATAACCTCCCTAGACATCTACTACTTGACCACCTTAGAGTGAATTTACTGCATTTATATGAGTGTGTATGCATTTGCCTTCATCATTTGTAAGGTGTTTATATGACTATGAAAATATGTTTGCATGTCCATAGTCACTCATTATTGAATATCATATTTTTGCTTTATTTCTATATCCACGACTAAATTTAAATATATTTTTAATTTATAAGTATATAAACCTACACATTTATGAATCTTTTAATAACCTTGTAAATTGATGCTTAGCTTCTATTAAGTTAGTTTTTCACTAGATGACTCACAAATGCAGATTTGTATATAAATTGGCTTAATGTGTATCTATTGCCAATGTGAAATAAATAAATATATATATATACACACACACACACACAAATGCACTAAATTGAAAATGGAGTTGGTGAGCCAATTCTAATCTAGTCTGCTGTCTTCATTTTGCACAAATGCCCTTGAAAAAATGTATCTCTCATTTCCCTCACCCAACTATGGGTAAAAAAGAAAGGCATACTGCACTTCCTAGCCTTAGGTGGTAGCCAGCCAGTTTTGAATTCAACTCTTAATTCAAAACTCAAAATTGGAGCAATTGGGAAACTATTCACTATATTTTCTTAACAATTATGGCAGTTAATAGATATTAATACAAGATATCTGTGAATGGACACAATATTATACATCCTGATATTATATGTATACAAGTGTTTTCATTAAATTCTTAATTTGTGTGGGTATGTGATAAAACAAATTCTTTTATCACTACATTGATTGATTTGTCTTTCAGTTTATCAATGTTTTGCAAGTTATTTAAAGCCAGAAAATATGTTTATATTACAAGAAATTTGAAGGGGAGACAACATTAATTTGATTCTAATGATTTTCTCTAGCATTTTCTTTTCTACCAGAGCTCATATTGCAATTTTTGATGCTATTGATTTTTCTCTAGCACTCTTTATTACTGGTTCCCATATTGTGTTCATTTCTATGCTTGGTCAGCTTAGGAGATTTTTGTAGCCTAGCATATGTGCTGATTCCTTAAGTTTACATAATTTCTAGCAGTGTTCTCTATTATTTCAACTTCATCCTATAGGAGGTGGTGATCCCTTTTCTCCTTCTATATATGGTTAGCTATGCCTGATTTTTTTTTATTTCTCCTTGTGTTACCACCTTGCAATGTTCTTGTAGCCTTACTTTAGGAGGATTACCTGTTTCCCCTTTATATTTCTTTCTACATCTACATGGAACGGCTTACTTACAGTCCTAAGTCATGTTCTACTCTATTAGGGTTCTTACTTGGAAGAGGTACCTGCAAAGTGTAGCTTCACATTGTGAACATAGCAGTAAATATGAGGACAATCATTTCAACAATGTCAATAGTGTAGTTTTTAGAATGTTGTAAATATAAAATCATTCTTGTAAATAATCTAATAAATATTTTTGCTGTAAATTCTCAAGAACAAAGAAAATGTATAAATTTACTTTCATCATATGTCTAGGTTTTATTACAATTTTAATCATTGCTTTTTAAAACAATGAAAATTGCTGAAGAGTGAAGGTAGTTAGCATAATAGTGGTACCAAAAGAAAAAAAAGTCCTTTTGATACACCTTGTTTTTGCAGTCATGACCATCCATGTTTGCCAAAAAGGTTTAGATTTAGTCTTTCTGATCCCATAAATGAAAAAGATCTGAACGATTTTATAAAACTCCCTAAACCGTTTATCTTAATGGGAGACTTTAAGAGTCATAATATAATATGTGGAAGTAAAACAACAAACAAAAGAGGCTGGACTCTTGAAAAAATTAATAATAGCAATAATTGCCTTCACAATCAGAAATTTCCAACTCGCCTTGACCCATCTTCAGAAACATTCTCTGCCATAGATCTAACTCTCAGTGACACATCAATCTTTCTAGAATAAAACTGGCAGGCATACAAAGATCCCTGCAGCAGTGATCACTGCCCAATAATAGAAAATTCGGGACTACAAACAATTTCAAGACACCTCACAATGGAATTTTAAAAAAGCAAATTGGCAATCCTACAAAGAACTATGTCATACCACACTAATCCAAGAAAAAAATACAAATCAAGAAGAACCCATAATACATTTTACCTACACCCTCATTACTATAGCTATCAAAACTATCCCTAAAACCACAAGGTCTCAAAAACAACAAACCATGGTTCACAGAAGAGTACAAAGATATTATAAGAGAACGTCAAGCAACCCTCAGGAAATTCAAAACAAAATCTATTAGAAAATTTAATCAAATATATACGACAAAAAGCTAAAACACGACATCCCATTAAGGAAGCCAAGAGATCCTCTTGGATAACCTTTGTCTCAAAAATAAACTGCAATGCCAACCCCAAAATAATCTGGAACTTTATAAAGAAATTTTCAAATAAAAATATCAACACTCCAATAAATCACCTCTCTCAAGGAAACACAATTGCTACAAGCAAAACATATAGCCAACCTAATCGCAAAAAAAATTTTGCTCAAGCATCATCAACCAAAAACTACTCCAATAAATGTAACCAAATTAGATCCAAAGAAGAAAAGAATACAATAAAATTCCTCTGACAATACTGAAATCTATAACCAACTCAATATCTAAATCTAATAACTCAGCCACTGGCCCAGATGAAATCCACTACACCTTCAAAGAACTCCCAACAATATCCCTGAAATATCTTAATATATACAACAATATCTGGATCTCTGGCAACATTTCTACCATATGAAAGCAAGCCACAACCATCCGTATCCTCAAAAAACAAAACGATCCCACAAACCCTACCAGTTACAGACCTATTATTTTAACAAGCTGTTATTGCAAAAATCCTCAAAAGAATGATCAGTCTAAGACTGGCATGGTTCCTTGAATCAAACAATCTCCTCTTTGACCTACAAACAGGCTTTGAACCAAAAAAAGTACCAACTCTGCCCACTCGGAAACTCTGACCACACTGTAGCATCTGTCAATATTTCACTCCACTCCCGCCCGACCCATGATATCCAGACAAGTAGAATATCCTACTGCTATCAAAGAGCAGACTGGGATTCGTTCTGAGACTTCCTCCGTGACATCCCTTGGAACAACATTTTTAGTTTTCCCATCGAAGAATGTGCATCCGAGATCTCCTCCTGGGTTAAGGCTGGCATCGATGCCTTCATCCCTGCTAGGAAATTCCAGCTTAAATCTTATTCGTCTCCATGGTTCTCACCCGCTTGCTCGGCTGCCATTGCCCACCGGAATCATTTCTTCTGACTCTATCGTAACTATGCGTCAGACCAAAACAGGCGCCTTTTCACTTCAGCTCGTAATAAGTGTAAAAGGATACTTAAAGAAGCTAAGATGTTGTTTGCTGCCAGAATGAAGCAACGCATAGCATGCTCTAAATTCGGCACTAAAGACAACTGGCGACTCTGTAAAAGAGTACTTAACAAGAGCAAGTCCACAATACCCCCACTAATCAACAAATTTGAGGTCCTCACCTCCCCAGCAGATAAGGCTGAATGCTTTGCCCGCAGATTCTCGAACAATTGGAGTTTGGACTCATCTGGAGTTTTTACTCCCGACTTCTCACCTAGAACCGAGGCACAACTGAATGATGTCCACATTACACCTTCGCTTGTCTCTAAGATAATCTTAAAACTTGACCCTCACAAAGCGAGCGGTGGTGACAGAATCCTAACCCTAGTCTTAAAGAAATGTGCCCCTGAACTCTCCTCTGTCCTTTCTAAGCTCTACAACCTCTGCCTATCTGCTTCCTGCTTTCCTGCCTGTTGGAAATCTTCCTCTGTAGTTCCTATATTTAAAAACACTGGAGAACACTCTGACCCTGCAAATTACCGCCCTATCAGCCTTCTTCCGATCTTTGGCAAAGTGTTCGAAGCCATTATCAACACCGAGGTGGTTCAGCATCTCACAGCACACAGGCTCCTCTTGGACAAGCAATATGGTTTCTTCACCAGGTCTACTGCTGATATGCTAGCGACCATCACCAAGTACATATACCAGGCACTCGACAGGAATGGCGAAGCCCGAACCGTTGCATTGGATATATCTAAGGCGTTCGACAGAGTTTGGCATGCTGGCCTTCTATGTAAACTGCGGAGCTATGGTATAACTGGACATTTGTTTGAACTAATCCAGTCATTCCTCTCTAACCGCACAATGAAGGTGGTATTAAACGGACATGCCTCCCAGAACTACCATACAAATGCAGGTGTCCCCCAAGGCTCCATCTTAGGTCCTACACTCTTCCTGATATACATTAATGAACTCCCTGATTCCATAAGAGCCCAAGTAGGTTTGTACGCCGATGACATCACAATTTATTCTCGCCTCCTACAAAAATCTGGTGTAGGCGTCAAAGCTAATCTCGTAGCCGAGATTGAAAAAGACCTCCAATCCATATTGGACTGGGGTAAGAAATGGCTAGTAAATTTTAATGCTTCTAAAACGAAGCTACTCTCAATTAATCATCATCGACAATCTCACCTACCTCTCATTAGCATGGACCAGGCTTGTCTCCCAGAGAGTAAAACACTACGCCTCCTTGGTCTCACACTTTCAGTGGACCTCAAATGGAATGACTATATCGAATCCATTGCTAAATCCGCTGCTATGAAAGTCGGTTCTCTGTGTAGGGCCTGGAAGTTTTTTCCATCTAAATCTATCCTGCACATATATAAATCTACCATCCGCCCGTGTATTGAATACTGCTGCCATATCTGGTCGGGTGCCACTGCTATTCTCCTCGGGCTTCTCAATAAGATTCAAAGGAGGGTCTGTAATGTGATAGATACCGATTTGGCAGACCGCCTGCAGTCTCTCTCCCACCGGCGTGACGTGGCTTCCCTGTGTCTCTTCTATAAATACTTTCACGGCTTCTGCTCCGATGAACTTAGATCACTGGTGCCCCCTAAATACGAATTTGCACAAGATACTAGATTAGCAACTAGATCCCACCCTTTTACAGTGAAACCGATAAAATGCAACCGCAACTTCTACTCTAACAGTTTCTTTCCTCACACTTCCTGACTGTGGAATTCCCTTCCACATGATTGCTTCCCCAACGGATACAATCTCCAGGAGTTTAAATGTAAGGTCAATAGACACCTCCTAACACACTAACCTGCTCCCATTCCTCCTGACATTCCCTATGTCTAACCACTCCTTCTCTTTACCTTCCCCTATGTAGCCCCATGCGCAATAGTGGCAGTGGAATGCCTTGCTTGGGGTGAGATGATTAAAAAAAAAAAGAAAAAAAAAGACCAACTATTTTATATAGAAACCCTAATCCGAGAAGCATTTATTAGAAAGGATCTTTTTTGATCTTGAAAAAGCCTACGACAGCACAGCGATCTGGTATTCTCAAAGATCTTGGCTTACAAGGCAGACTCCCAATCTTCATAAAACAATTCTTACAGGACTGAACTTTCTAAACACAAATGGTACACTCTTCAATCCAAGACCACAAGAAATAGTTGTTCCTCAGGGTAGTATCCTATCAGTAATCCTCTTTCAATTAAAATCAATAAGATAACAATCTGTCTTCCCCAAGAAATCAATGAATCACTATATGTTGAGGACTTTCTAATTTGCTATAGCTCCAAAAATATGACTACAAAAAAGAAAAGAAAATACAAAATACAGCAATGTATCAACAAGATATCAAGATGGACCACAGAAAATGAATTTAAAATCTCAAATAACAAAACCAAATGCATGCATTTCTTCCAAATCCACAAAATGCACAACCACTCTCCCTTAATACTAAATGATACTGAAATACCCATAATCCATTAATACAAATTTCTAGGCATTATTCTTGATTGAAAATTATCTTTTATCTCTCACATCAAAAATCTGAGAACCAAATGCAACCAAACCATCCAACCATCCAACTCCTGAGTGCCAGAGCCCACACAGACTGGGGTGCTGACAAAAAGACCCTACTGAAATTATACAGATCCTTTATACAATTGAAGAAACAAAACTTAAACTCAGGATTGATTAGGGCCTCTAGGAATTTCCCAAAAAGAGGTAGAAGGCTAATAGATGATTGTAAGGATCAGACGATTCACCTGATTCTTAAAAACTTGAACAACACTTGTGAGGACTTTCAGCAGGCAGGAAAACAGAAGGCCGTGATGCACTTATTACACAGTTTAAAGAAAACAGGAGCCTGTTTGGGAACATAATGACTATTATAAGGAAATCATCAGTTTGCATCAAAGACACATTTCAGAAGATAACCAGTACCGAGAAAAGGAAAATCTCATTGGAAACAAAGAAAAGGGTGCTGGATTGCTATGTGATATTTGTCCTTCTGTATGAAAGTGAATATTGAACAATCTTATCAAGAATGAAGGAGAGGCTTGAGGCAGCAGAAATGTGTTTTTACTGAAGGATGCTGAGGATATCATGAACAGAGCATGTGAGCAAAGATAAGGTGTTGGAGAGGATGGAAATGAGAAGAAAACACATACTTGACATCAGGAAAAGACAGATGAGGTTCCTGGGAGGCATAATGAGAAAGGAAGGCCTGGAGAATTTAGTACTTACAGGATGGATAGAAGGAAAGAGAGACAGAGGAAAGAAGCGTGAAACCTACTTGATAGGTCTGAGCAAACAAATGGTGGAGTAGATTTGGAAGAGATAACAAGAGAAAAAATATTGAGAGCAACAAGAGATGGAGCCAAGGTGAAGTCCATGATCACCTACATCCTGAAGGGACATGGCACATGAAAAAGTTAACATTTCAAATTTATTGAAGTGTGGAGGAATAGGAGAACTTGCACTTATTTAATATACTATTATAGCCAGTAATCAAGAGAGCTAAAAATTTTAGCCTCATTTTCTCAGAAAAGAGGTTAAGCTTTTACTAAAAAAAATAATCTATTTGCTATAGAAATCAAAACAGTGATAAGCAGCATAGTGAGGTTCAGGCTCTGTTCTTGGCAGGGGTGTTTAGTGGCATCATGGAGGAGAGATTTTGTAGGAACTCCAAAGACTCTCCAGTCTTTAATATGACGAGTGATTGAAAAAATTGGAAGAAAGTTGAAAATATAATGATGGGTGGGAAACAGTTGAGAGATTATTTCAGAAGACATGCACATTCTATCTTGGAACACCTTAGGAATATTCATAAGTGTCTAATTAAGAACATTCTGAATAGAAATTCTTTTTCTTGTTTTATTTTTGAAGATTGTAGATGGCAGGGAGTGAAGAAGCCAGAACGGATGAGAAGTCTGAGAAAATAAGCTGTTAAAATAAGGTTACATCTAGCAGTTACCACAATAAAATGATGAGGTTTAGTTAGTTGTCAGTTTAGTAGTATGCTTAAATTTATGCAGTCAAGATACTAAGGAGGAAAACTCAGAATAGTTACCATAAAAATATTTATAAAAAAGGCACAAGGAATACATAGTCATGGGAGAGTAACTGAAGTCAAGATGCCAGGTCAGAACCAATAACATTACAAACCCTTTTTTCGGAATTTGTTGATGATCTTGAAATATATAGCAGAGATACCAGATCAGATATGACAGTAATATACAATGCACAAATGAATAGATAGTTGATTCATCAACAAGGAAAATGGATTCCGTCAAGGAAAATTGTCTAGTACAACACATTGAACCAACTTTCTTAGCAACAGACCTAGCAATATAATTTATAATCATTCCACTTCATGTCAGTAGAAAAGGTAAGGCCAAGAAGGCGCAAGGATTTGCACTCTTGAAGAATAAGTAAAAGATTACAGTTTCATTTTGGGGGTCATTAAAATTTACAAGCTTTTTCTTACCTCAGTAGAGACTTCAGAAGTTTGCAAATTTTTCTTCCTTAAGATTGGACCAATCCTATCTTAATTCAAATTGATAGATTGTTATGACTCCAGATTGTCAAATACAGGAATATATCAAGCTTTGTCACACAATGATGTGTAAGTAAAGGATCAAAGTCAAGATGACAGAAATTGTTGACAGTTGGTCAGGTTTGCATTGATATATATTTTATCCTAACTACCACTCCTTGTTTCAATGAATAACTAATGCAAAACATGGCTATCAAGTTTATCCTGTCTATAAAGCTATTCTTAAAATTAATGGGTAATGAATGCTTTAATAAAAGAAACAACTTTTTGATTTTCAACAACTTGTAGCAGTTTCTTTCTCATAGCTTCTACTCAAACATGAGTATCTTATAAAAATAATGTTTGAAGTATTAAAAAAATGTGTCAGATTAAAAAATAAACTTAATTGATTTTTTAGAAATTCGTTTGTTTTGGATATGAAGATGATGAGACATGCATTTTGGGAAAAATGTTAGTATGCTTTAAAAGCAAATTAAAACCTTTCTTTATTGTAAATCTTTCTGTAGATGAGTGATAAAAGCATGCTAGATCACATGGCTGTTCCTCCTGTAAAGACACAGGTTTGAGTCCTGCTGGAGGGCACATTTTCTTTATTAACTTTTCCCAAATATGCAGGCCAGTAAACAAAATAAATACTGTTAAAAAAAAGAAAATATTTTTGTACCTTAAATATAAACAGTAATTTTTTAGTGATTAATGAATTAAATACAAGTTTTAACCTGGAAAAATTTCACGGTTTTTCTATATTAATTTTCTGATGAATTTTTTCTTAAGTTAATGATTGAGTAATCTCGTGGCGAGATTTATTACAATAAAATATCTATAGAAATTCTCCCGTTGCATTGTTAAATATTTAAGATTAACAACTTTAACAATATTTTATGATGACATTCATAAATATGAATACTGGTCATTATTTTAAGAAGTAAGGAGGTACAAATGAAAAGATTTGAAACTAACAACTTTTTTCTATTTAACTGAAACAGCTGTTAAACACTTTTTACTTTTTTTTTCTCTGAAACCAAGTAGTGTCTTTTCCTCTTGTTCCATTTGATCAAAACAGAATAGTCTATTATTTATGAGGTATTGGTAGGACGTAGTGGGTATGCAAATTAACAAAGATGGACAAGGATAATTATAATAGAATTATTATTTCTTATTACTATAAATATTAAATTTATAGTAATAAAAATAATATCTATATTTATAGGTAAAATTAGTTACCCACTAAATTTTTGTAATGATGAGAATTAATACCAGGTTAAAAAAGCTATTATGTATGGAAGTTAACTATAATTTTAGGTGTTGGAATGTATAATTTTAGTTTTACTTAGCATGTATCCAAAAATTGTATAAAAAAATAAAATGATGATAGCTTTTCAAATCTTAAGTTTTTTTTTATTTTTTAAAATATTTTAAAGATTTTACTTTTAATTTATTCAGATTTCATTTTTCTGAAAAAACATTCTGGTGATATTCAATATTCTGTTTTATACTTTTATTTATAGGGGTTTGAAAAAACAAGGATACAAGTGCAAAGGTATGTATTTACATTATTGATGATTCTTCATGTTAGCCTAAATTCTTATTTTTTTATTATGTGCGTAGTCTGTAATTTTCTTTATTTAAGAAAGTAAATTATTTAGAAAATTTAGACTTTACCTTTATCTTACTATAAAGCTGAAACTAATTTTATTTTTGCAATCATATTTTTAGAACTCCATTAAAATGTTTTGAATTACATATCATTGAAAGGATGCTAGCAGGCATCTTCTTCCATGTTTTACTTTGCTTGTAAATGGTAACATGTTTGAGTTTCTTGGAGAAAGTTTTACATTTGTCATATCTAAACTTATTTATAAATGGAACTTTGTCTGTGTGTGTGTGTCTGTGTGTATCCGTTACCTATAGACTCCGAAACGGCCGAACCAATTTTCTTGAAAATTTACACAGTTGTACTATAAGCATCTGCAAGTGTTCTTAGCTAGGTTTTGTGTCAAAAAATCGGGTTATAGAAGGAGTGGTCCGATTTTAATCAAATTTGATACACTCTTAGACAAAGACATAAGAAATGATATTCAGAAGTTTCAAGGTTGCAGTTCATACAGAAAATTTGATATCGATACCAGGAAACCAAAATTTGATTTACATCCATTCATTTTTCTTTCAGTCTACGGTTTCGCTTTAACTGGAAACAACTATTGCTTTTTAGTCTTTCATGTCAACGTCCAAAGAGTCTGAGCTCCAGGACCATGGATTAGTTTTAAAGCTTTCATTACACCCGAGCAACGCCAGGCTATACTGCTAGTTTTCTTAATAAAACTGAAACTCTGATTCCATTTCAGATGATAAAACTCATTTGTGCAAATAGAAGAAGTGAATATATAAGAAGCACTCCAAAAGTAATGTCTCCCAAGAAACTACTACAAATACTAGAGGCACATTAACCTTGTTAGATAGATCAAGTTTTGAGATACCAAACACTATTTTTCAATATTATCATCACCTCTCTGGATTACAAAATTTTTCCAATGAGAAACAAGAGCCTGTATGCTATGCTTGTAAATAACCTGCAACAGCACAAATGATCTACTTTATTTAATGCAGTGATTATGGTGGTGTTGTCAGGAAAGTATTGTCCACATAGTCTGTCTTTCATTAGCCTAAGTCAGTTTCAACAAATTTAGTATAAAGGAATAAGGAAATTGAACATAGCTGTACTAGGGTCAATTTCATCCAACACTTCAAGCTGTTACAAAGCTAAAACATTAACTTAGAATGTTCTTAAATAGTCACATCAGATTGAAACTTTTATATGCTTAGTGTTCTATGATGTGATTAATAGTTAATTTTTTTTCTTTTGACTGGCTCTCTATATTTTATTTCACCTATAAGCAACATATGCAAATAGATAAATATCCTATTTGCCAATCTCATACAGTTAAGTGCCATATTTGATACACGCTTTGGGTGATCATGTCTCGAAAGAGACATGACTGACTGGGCAGAAGATTATCCCACAGTAGGTTGCCATTGCTTTCTGCAGCCAATCTCATTAAACCTCTCTAAACCAAAGAGTTTTAATGCTTTTTGTTGTTCCTGAACTTCTACAATTTTTTTCTTCCTCTTCCTTGTGAGCTTTATGTCCTGTTCATTTTAATAGATATATTGGTCTCCGTTTATCTTCCATGTCTGAGTCATTCCTGCTATCATCCATTGGCTTGTTTTCTATTACTTTATACTGATCTGAAGATCTTTCTTCTTCATCAAAATCTTTCATCATGTGTTCCTCTTCAATTCTGAGTCTTACTTGGTCAGAATGAGCCAGTAGGCTTTTTCCTTTCTTTGATATAACGACAGTGTTATGTCCCTTTTGCATGATAAAATTAGCTCTCTTAGGACTTTCTACTTTGTTTATTTTGTACCAAATCTTTTCATTTGTCAAGTAAGACTTTGTCTTCCCAGTAATTCAGACAGGCTTTACAATTTGTCTGCATGTGAAAACATCCTATATCTAAGCAGTAACCTTAGTAAGTAACTTTCTATTGTATCTCGACTTGGGGAATTTACCTTCAATCCCATTTTTACTGTTGGCACTATTTTTTCTGTAACCACCTTAGATTGTGAGTGATACAGTGATGTTTTTTTAAGGAAAACAACCAGTCTGCTTCAACAATTTCCAAATATCTACATCACAAAATTCTGGGCCATTGTCTGATATCAAGGTTTTAGAGGCCTATTTCTAGAAAATATCTCTCTTAATATTTGCTTTATTGCAGTTGTTTTTCTATCTTCAACTTTATCAACTTCAGGTCATTTAGAAAAAGGTGTCTACTAAAATTAGATTAAAATTAAATGTGTGTATCATACATATGAACACAAAACCATAGTTCCATTTCTTTAGCGCATGAGTGTATTCTCCTTTGTCAAAAATTGTTTATTTCTGCACATTTTGGGTATTTATGTGCATATCAGTCTATATCACAATAATACCCTGTCTACCATGCCTCCAATTTTAGTCTCCTCTCATCATATACACTTCTTACTGCTTCTGGTGGCACTATCACATCTCCATTGCATATATTGATGTTTTCCATCTTTAATTTATGCCTTATTTCTTTAAATTGTTTTCAGCTTTGGAACAAGTACTCTACCTGTTTAGTCTTACTCTTCCAGCAACCTTACTTAATATCAGATAATGTAAGGTTTCTGATACCAATATTTGTAGAGATAATATCAGTTTCAACCCAATGTAATATCTTTTTATCCAAGGTTTTTATTTTTTAACCTTATTAATTTGTAACCTTGAATATGTGGTATTGTATTTCCTTTTGCATATTCAATTTCAAAATTATATGCTATTAATTTTATTGTCTACCTTAGAATTCTGGAAGATGTAACTTTTGGTAACTCCTTTCTAGGGTTAAAATAAATTCTAGAGGTTTATGGTTCAACTTTATTAGGAACTTCTTATCTAATAACAATTGCTGAGCTCTGTCTGTGCTCCAGACAATGGCCAATGCTTTTTTTTATATATTTGAATAATTTATTTCTGTTGCCATCAATCTTCTTGAAAGGTACATTATTGGATGGCTTTCTAGCAATAAAATTGCTGACACAGCTTGCTCACTCATATCTAGTTAATATAATCTTTTTAGGATCAAAGATTTTTACAATAGAGAAGACAGTATACAGTTGACTGTTTAGATATGTCTGAACAAAGTTAGTGTCTTAATGACAATAATATTGTAATGGGATTGGCAAATAGGATTTTACCTATTTGCATATGTTGACACATTTTTGTCAATTTTATGTTCATACTTCCAGTATTTGCATTTCCATTTTTTTTTTTTTTTGTATGTGGCTATTTCAATATTGTCCTCAGTAGAATTATATAATTTCACCTGTTGTATAACTTCCACACATGCAGTTAGAGACAAATTATACAATTTAATTGTTCAAGTATCTTATATTATTAAATATATCAACCAAAACTTCAATCAACTGTAATTGAATTCATCCTCTATAGTCAAATCTTGAGATCCCAGTTTCACAAATTCACAGAATCTGCTAGCTTCTCTTAATCAGTGAAGATATTGTATAATAGATTCATCTTGTTTGTTTAATGGACAGAAATTTGGTCCTTTTTGCTGTGACAAGTTTCTTTTTCAGTCATAAATTTTTTATAATTTCTGAAATTTTGATAAAAGTCAAAATTTCTAATTGTTTGGGTATAGCATAACAAAAATTTTCATTATAGTTTCACATCCTGCTAAAGCTAAGAAGAGGTTAGACATTTCATTTTCTTTCTTTCTTGTCTTACTGTCTTTCAATTTTCTATCCTTATCCTGTGATGTTAAACACCAGATCCAGGTTTCAACAAAATTTTGGTTCATCCAAACAACTTAAGCATCCTATTGGTGATGTCATATTGTTGAATAGTGTTGTTCTGTGACATGATCAGTAGTAAAATAATTCTCCCATCTAATTCTTTACTCTATTTCTCCTGTAACCAACATAAGCAAATAGGTAAAATTCTATTTGCCAATCTCGTTACAATATGGATGCCATGCATGGCACCAAATTTGTTCAGATTTATCTAACCTGTTAGTTGTATACTACTGTTTTCTCTGATTAATGGTTAAAAATGATTTAGTTAATAAAGCATGTAGGTTTCAACAAGGACCATTCTACTTTAGAACCACATGGACTGACATTACAGAATCACAAATAACTGTACCAGAAAACAGAAACCGCATTGCTTGAGAATATCAACAACTTAAACAGGTAGCACATTTAACTCGAAGAGAGAGTAATGACATAATTAAGATGCTGATGTTTTCCACTACCTCAAACAAATGGCAAGGAAGGAAACCCCTATTAATACTAGAAAGAGCAATAACAGCTACTGGACTTGAACCTATTTTCCTGAAAAATTGTTTTAAGAGAAAGTTATGAATGTCAACAAATAGCATTATTAACTGGTTGGTCAATGAATAATAAATAAACTGTTAATATAACCATTCAGTCAGTTAAGTGCATACATGATACATGCTTGGATTATGTCTCTTATCAATCCATGATTGACTAGGCAGAAGATTTTTTCACAGTAGGTTGCCATTTCTTTTTGTGATAGATTAGTTGCCAATCAAGGCTATAAAACCAAATCTGTTCTGCTATTCAATCCATAGCTAGGGAGAGAAGAGATGGATTTGTACCTTTCTCAAGGGCATTTGCATATCAATGAATGCAATGAATTCAAATAGATTTTAAACATGGCTTCCTGATTTTTCATTCCAATCTGATATCCATGACACTACAATGTGCATCCCTTACCATAACCAAATAGATAAATACTGGGAGGTACCAAATCTGAACTATATGGTAGGTGTGGTAGAACTGTTCAACCAAAATTGTGTAATTATTCAAACTTGAGTGGCAGGCTTGACTTTATTATGTTGCCATCAAAAGAGTGTCTTCTCTAGCCCGAATCTGGAAATTTAGGTTTTCAATGTAGTCAACATTGTGTTGCATCAATCAGAGTTAATAGTATGTTTGTGTTCCAGGAAACCCTGGAGAATCATGTCTTTTCTAGATTTTTAAAAAAATCATCTGATACATGATAGAAAGTTACAGTTAGCAAAATGATTGAATGATGTGATATGAGTGGAACAGAAGGTAGTAAAAACTCAAGTTTGGGAGGATAAGGAGGTAAGACAATTGACCCTTGTCTTGAAAGGATTAAGACTGAAGTGTTCAGGGAAGCAAACACAGAAGAGCCTGTTTCTCAAAGTGGCAGTTCTTGGGGAAACTTTACTTTTATATTTGAAACCCAGTTTAAATGAAGGTGATTCAATTTTATGAAAGTAGCATGACATGTTTTCGTTGTAAAAATCTGAACTGGTGGAACTAATGAATGGAACTCACAATGGAAATTGCAATAGAATAGCAACAAGCTTGTAATGCTGCATCTGTAAAGAGTGAAAATAAATCATCACCCACAAGGCCACATAAATGATTTTAAGCTCCAAAACTAGAAAGTGAGAATTGAGCAGCTCCAGCACAAGTCTCATTATTGTAAAGATAAAGCACGGTACAAGAAGTCAAATATTTCTTGGAGTGAGAAAATATGCTGGCTATTTTTCTAGCATCCTTGGCAATAAATGAGTTTCATTTGAGGCCTGGAGTGAACTTGAGCAAAAGAAAGGGAACTTCGTTGACAACTGCATCTTGGACTTATTCTTTCTTGAAGAATTTGTACACTGCCACTCTATGGATCGTTATTTTGATTCAAACTCTTAGTTGTAACACAATGTCTAACTGCTAGTGATGGGATCCAGGAAACTCACCTTTAACCTTACAGTGATTCAAATGAAATATTTATATTTAGTAATTTTTCTGTTCTTGTGAAAGCTATTTCCTAAAAATCTGATGCTTGTGAGACTTACCTGGCACAAACTTTGCAATATATCAACATCATTTCTAATATATTAAAACTGACATTAGGCTATGTACACAATTTTCTAGTTATAATCCACCAATATGTGTAGATGAGCTGATTGAAATACTCTTTATTTCATGCATTGAAAACTCTGCAGGGCCATCCAGAACATGGTTTGTCACAGTCATCATCATTGCTTATACTGAGATGCATTACACACCACTAATAAATCGTAAATATTTAATGAATGGGTGCAATTCTTCCACTGAGAGAATTTTAATCATATACCTTTTTTCCATGCGCACTGTCATGTCAGCTAATATTTGTTATAATAAAAAAAAATACTACTTCTAAACCAACATCTGCTTCTGATGCTAGAGTATATTATTATAAAATAAGAGAGATTACTTTCGAGGTAAACCTAGTAATATAAATTATCCTGTGACTAGCAGGTTATTGGGATGCTATACTTGACTAGATTGCCAAGTTCTGATATCTTGTTATTTCACTTTACCAGGTAAAAGACTATACTTGATATCATGTAACAGGTTGTGTTGGGTTACATGGTATCAGTAACAGGGAAGTATCTCTGACCTATCTTCAAACTGGATACCAAAGATAGCATAATACCTATGCATGAACTATTTTCTAAGGATGATCTAACAATATCTGAAAAATATAATTAATGCATAACTTAGAAGTGTCCTAAATTCTAAGATCCATTCTATTAGATTGTTTCTTTTTGCCATTCGTGTCTAGGGATATCACAATTTTTTTTTTTTCCACCTGGTTTTCACAGTCTGGGTGTTTTTATTTTGTTTTATTTCTCACAATTAGTATGCTAGAAAATTACTCAAAAATTATTTTTAAAAATATGTAGAAACCAAAAGATTATCTGAAGTGGTTTAAAATTATTGCCACAAAATTTAATTTCATAACCTCATGATGCTAAAATTGGAAGATAGTTTTGTAATTGTGAATACTAAAAACAAAAAGAACCTTCATTCAGAAGTCTTTTAAATTTGTGTTAATTTAATTCTCTCAGAATCAGTGAAAAAAGTTAGAAAAATGAAGGCTATTAAAAAAAATATTTTTTCAAATTTTGTGATTTTTAATTTTACTTTTTTATGCATAAGTAATAAATCTTAATTGTTCTTTGCTTTGAATAATTAGTACAATGTTCTTATAAATTTTCAGTTTGTAACTGTGCAGTCCACAAGAAATGCCATGACAAAATCCTGGGACGATGTCCACGAAGTGCAGTCAACAGCCGAGAAACAAAGGTAGGTATAAAAATTAATGTAAACATTTACATTAAAATGTCAGATTATGAATTGTGTCATTTGAGCATTTATTTGAAATAAAAATGTTTTTTTTTTTTTTTGGTTTATTTATTTATTTTTTAATCATATCACCCCGAGCAAGGCGGTAATGCCACTGATGTGCAGGGGGCTACGTAAGAGAGAAAAGATTGAAAAAGAGAAAGCTGGAAACCACATCTCAATCAGGGAACAAGGGATGAGCCTCTTATTGGTCAAAAACGAATGCCCATTGTAATTCAGTTTTAAAAGTATTAAAGTTTTTTTTTGTATAGTATCTAGGAATCCATGAGAAAAATATGTAGGTTTTTTTTTCTTTTTCTCTTTTCCTGTTCATAATCTTCTTTCAAAAAGGCTACCTCTTTGGACAGAAAATAAGCATAAAGTTATTATAGAATTTCTGTTTTTGGAATTGTTACAAACATCCACAGGA
Organism: Ascarosepion bandense; assembly: GCA_037127315.1. Taxonomy (NCBI): domain Eukaryota; kingdom Metazoa; phylum Mollusca; class Cephalopoda; order Sepiida; family Sepiidae; genus Ascarosepion; species Ascarosepion bandense. The sequence goes on from JBBBDQ010000904.1 coordinate 1,789,544, forward strand.
GGTTAGTAAATGTTTATATAAAGACTGCACTTGATGTAAGCAAAATAAAGAGATGGTTAGTCGAATGAATGATACTCTTTGCAAGTTACTGGCATTAGTGCCAGACTCTGTAAGTCATCTGTGTATGAGGATAAGACCAAATATGCTGATGGTTTAATTTCAGATAATAAAAGAAGGACTATTACAAAACTTTGATGTCATAGTAGTACTTGCATTTTAGTGCAGTCTCTTAGTATAGCTGGTTCATCTGAAGGAGTAGTAAGTGGTTGCTCCAAAATCCTCTGGAACTGCACAACACTAATAGCATTCTCCTATGCAGAGAAACTGTGTATTGAAACCAGTAGATATTCATGCTGTTTGTTTATGTGCAATAGCTGCACTATCAATTGATTTCTACTTGAACAAATTCACAAAACTTTAAGAAAGGCTTCTTCAAGCTAGATGACATTATTGATGAGCTTTTGCAGCATCACAATACCAGGCTTCACAACAGCTTACAGACCAGACAAATAATGGCTAAACAACCATACTTTATCTACTTTACATATGCTGAACTTGTGCTTAGCTCCATAAATGAAACACTATGAAATAGGAGGGATTACTTTCTCTTATAAATTATCCTATAAGTCTAGCCAGTTGCTGGAATGCTATACTTGACTAGATTGCCAAGTTCTGACATCTTGTTTATTCCTTTTCACCAGGCAAAAGATTATACTTACTATCAGGTGACAGGTTGTGTTGGGTTACATGGTATCAGTAACGAGAAAGTATCTCTGACCTGGCTTCAGACTGAATACTAAAGATAGCATAATACCTGTGCATTAGCTATTTTCCAATGATGATCTAACAGTAACTGAAAAATATAATTAACATTGATGTGTCCTAAATTCTAAAATCCATTCCCCAATGATGACAAGGTGAAAGAGGACACTTGCATATAGCTAAGAAATCAGTCAAGAAGCCTTTTTGAGGCAGTTATACATTCACCTCATTCCAAAGTAGAATACCATACTTGAGAAAGGGGGAGAATATGTAGAAAACTAGCTTTGAAATCCTGAGACCTTTGTGTTCATTTTGCTTGGCTTCTAGTTTTCATTTTATTGAAATTAAAGAACAAGAAATATTTTTTTTTTTACTTTATGCAGCATAACATTGATTATAGCTGTAACCAAGGGAGAGAACTGAACTTGAATTTTATCCAACAATCATTCTCTGCTTTTTACCATTGTTTGTTTGCTAATTTTGTTTAGTTAACATTAACATTTACAGATATGTGAGAAATGTTGAATTTGTTCTGTAAATTCTGTATACTTTGCAAGGTTAAAATAGATACTTCCATGGTTGATAAAATGGAACAGTACTCATTTTCTGTTGCTGTCATGAACATGTAAATGTGCAGTTAATGTTTATTGTTGGTGAAAATGAGATTTGCATACAGAGTCTGTTGCATTCATTTTTACACGGTTACCCTCAGCTTCCTCCAACTATGAGTTTATACTTTATACTATAATACATAACAGAGCAAACTGGGCTATCTTGTTTTCATTGGCAACCAATCTAGGAGAAGACCATCCCTGAATTCAAAATTAACTGGACCTAGAACAGCTAACTCTGCCCTGTAAAAACTTACTTCCTACAGAAACCACTAAAACAACACCTATTGTGGTGGGACTGTGGCTCAATTCTCCACAAAAAGGTTCTAACAGTACTGAGTAATATAACTCTTAAAAGAAATTTGTCTACTTTAGGGGTTATCCTGTAATATATTAGTTAAAATTATATCAAAATTAAGGTATAGAAATGGCAAAATTATTTTATCACTACTTTTGTAAAACAATGATTAAATTTAAGATGAAATTCTATTTTTGTTGCATTTTGCTATGCATTTTTCAATTTAACAAGTCACTTATTTACATAGATGGTGTGGGTAAACATAAAAGTATTAACATTTCTTGCTGCAATTTGAATAGAAAATATTACCATACTTTCATTTTTAAAATCAGTAGTATATAATTAATTTATAGATTAATGTGACAGTTATTATCAGTAACATCAACATGCAGAGTTCAAATTCTGGCTTAGTCTGTTGTATTTTTTTTTTTTTGCATTAATGCCATTGGAAAGGCATGTTTCCATCTCTTCTTCCACCCTGTTTACAGAGCTTCAGAATAAGCTGATTGCACCTCTGCATAGGGTAAAAGTCCCCCAAGGAAGCTACCTGTTTGTCATGGGTGGCAACCCATGATGCTTAAGGATGAAATCCTGGTGATTGAGGGTTTTAAGAGTTAGGCTATATACGTACTTCTAAACTACAACACACCAATTTGGCCTCTACCTGAGCTAGATTGGCAGTTAGAGAGGCCCAGTCCAATCAACCAATTGGTCACGCTAAGTCCTAAGTCAGACTGACAAAACAAACAAAATGCACCCACATTTAACATATAAATATTAGGATGACTTAGTGGTGACTGTAGAGTCAATTAGACAAGGAACAAAGGAATCAGGTATGGCTGTTTCAATCTCAAAAATAATAAAATATCTTGTCCAGGAAACAAAACATTTCAGGTGGGAGGTGTTGTAGAGCAGCTAACACCCCTCTGGTGCTATCAAGAATAGAATTGTCTATGAACCAAGGTAGCAATAAAAATAAAGACTAAAAAGCAGGCTGGGAGATCCAAAGTGTCATTGACAATTACTATCGGACTGTGTTCCCTATGATTCTAATGACTTAACCTTTCCTCTCTTCTACTATTTGCTGTTCTGTTTTCTGATGTTTGCCTTATTTGTATTAATATTCCTTAGAACAGATGTTGTGCTGTAGATACTCAGTACATAACTTCTGGGTATTGTTCTGCCACCTCAGAAATACAAAACATTATCAGAATCTATAGAGCCATTGGCTGATTGTAGACAAGACATACTGTTCAATAGATTAAAAATTGAACACACACGCTCAAGGCAGAAACTATACCTTGGCATACTCACTGCAACCAATTTCTCACCATCAAGCACATCTTGATAGAATGTAAGAAGCACAAAAAATACATAGCAACTGTTACCAAGCTCAAAATCTTAATATTCTCTTTGAAAATGTACATACCGCCCATATAACAGGATATCTGAAGAAGAAAAACTTCTTTCAACTTTTATAGAAAATAGCCTTAGACCTCGAACCATACAACTTAAATTTTGAAATACTCTTGAACTATACAACTTGTGATATTTTGCAAACAATTTTAAAAAAACTCACAATCACTTGAAACATTCTTGTATAAAAACAACAAAAATCCAGTTTTAGCATTAAATGACCCACAAGGGTGAGTATGCTGGTAAAACAATCAATCAATCCATCTCTTCTCTCATCAGCTATAAAGTATTCTGTGCTCTCTAGCCTTGAATAACAGCCAGTCTAAAAATGTAAACTAACTCTCAAAATATAACTTAAAATATATTAAAATAATGAAAGTTAAATATTTGTTAGCCAAGAAGGCCAAGGAATACACTACAGTTAACAATTGTATATATATATCATATATTTATATCCTCGTATATTTAATCATATAATAGCATATTTTATCAAAGTATACTTTATCCTATAATACATAATTTCCTGTTGATAATATTGTCAAATCAACTGCACCACATGAAGATGTAAAAGCTGTCTGTATTAACTGTATTTCCTACAAAAGAAAAAATAGCACATCAGTTTAGAATGAAAGTTAAAAGTAAAGTTTAATATTAATATTTTAATACAGAGTATTAAATACTATTGCCACAAGGGATTTTTTTAAGAATGTGCAGATAGTATAACAATTAGGAAAGTGGAACTGGAAAGTCCAAATTCTCTCCTAGTCTATTGCATTCATTTTCATACTAATATCCTTGAGAAAAACATTAATTCATTTCTTCTTCACTCAGCTGTGGGTTAACTTGCAGGTTAATATATGTTGTGGATCCACGTGAGGAACCACACAAAATAATGAACAACACAACAGATATTTGAGATAGAAAAATAGGTTCTATTGAACGTAATATACAAACTTGAATGCAGGTTAGTAATCCAGGAATACGATTAGTAAGAAATAAATATATACAAGTCTTTGAAGTGAAGCCATGTTGAAAATAGTATATCCATGTGATATTATTCTAGCTGAGTGGAGCTCAGAGCTATTCTGACTTTTGACAGTATTCTCTGGGTAACTTATGGATCAGTCCCGGTACTCTCCATTAACTCATGTAACTCACTATGGCAGGAGTATATGTATACTCAGTCGAGTCCACAACAGTATAAATGGCTGCCAGTCGCGAAAGAAAACACTGAATTCAAAATTGTGAAGATGTACTTTTTTCTCAAGACATCATGGCAGTTCAAAGATGATAAAGAAGTGAATCTCTAGAGATTCATAATTGCCAACATCTGAAAAAATAAAAATATTAACATTTACAGAGACAAAGCATTTTGGGAATTGGACCATTATTTGAACTGCCAGGATTTGTTGTGATGTGGCAATTATCATGTATTTAATGTTCTGAAACATGTTTTATGTAACTGATAATATCTACAGATATTATATACCTTTAGTTTGTTGACTGAAAGAAATTAAAAGGAAACTTAATCTCAATTGCTATTTTTCTCTGGTTTTTGCAGATGCTTACAGAAAGATTCAAAATCGATGTTCCCCATCAGTTCAAAGATAACAACTATATGACCCCGACGTTTTGTGACCATTGTGGCTCCTTACTCTACGGCCTTTTGCGTCAAGGCCTGAAATGCCAATGTAAGTAAAAATAAGGATTTTGTTTTTTTCTCTCCCCCCCCCCCCCAAGATATTTTTGTATTAGCATCAAATTTAATATTTTAATTGTCTAATTTATTCAGTATTTTCTGCTCATTATTTTAATCTTTGATTGTTACAAAATGAAAATGTCAGTCAATGAATTTAACCTTTATTTTTGCAAAGTAAGTGAAACAAAACCTATTTTGATAATAAGATAATCCTTACTAATGTCTAGGCTGAATTCAGATCAATCTTTCCAAGATAAAAACTATGATCTAGAATTTAAATGAAAAGTGATGGTGTATAGCCTGAATCCATCATGAAAATTCAGAATGTAAAATTATTAAATTCTAAAAATTTTAAATATCTTGATGTATAGATAAGTTATAAAAAAATTTACTATAGGAGAAAATCAAATTAGACACTATAGAATTTCTAAACAAATTGTTTGCAAGATTTGGGGTACCGGATACGATTGTATTGGACAATGAGACACAATTCTTATCAAGAGAATTCACAAATTTTTATAAAATGCATACAGTGACTCATTTGACATCTGCGCCTTGCCATCCAAGATCTAATGGGTTGCTAGAAAGATTTATAGACGTTTTTAAAAGGGCAATAAGAAAAGTGGAAGAAATAGAAATGAGGAACTACAGAATTTCTTATCTGTCTACAATATCACATCAAACACAAATGCTAATTCAGGAATATCTCCTACAGAATTCATGTTTGCAAAGAAGATCAAATCAGTTCTCGATAAACTAAAACCAAATAAAGAGAAAAAAAAATGATGAGTGACAGAACTAAGTGTGACGACAAATGCTTCTACCCTAAAAGAGCCATGGAAAATGGCCATTACAGACAAGTGAATTGGCAATATGATGTACCTTATAAAAAGGTCAAGATGGATTATAAGGAGGCACTTGAAAAAAAAATAAAAAGGTACCCTACTGTACAGCATAGAAAAGAACCCATGGAAGTAATATCAATGAGCTGATGTCTCCAGAGGTACAACAAAGACCTTTAGGTAAGTGAAAAAGGACAGCTACAGGAACAATTGAGATCAAATCCAAAAATAATAAAATATCTTTTCCTGAGGACAAAACATTTCAGTGGGAAGGTGTTGTAGAGCAGCTAACACCCTCTGGTGCTCTCAAGAATGGAATTGTCTGTGAACCAAGGTAGCTATAAAAATAAAGACTAATAGCAGTCTGGGAGATTCGATGTGTCATTGACAATTACTATCGAACTGTGCTCCCTGTGACTCTAATGACTTAATCTTTCCTCTCTTGTACTATTTGCTGTTCTGTCTTCTGCTGTTATTTGTATTAATATTCCTTAGCATAGATATTGTGCTGTAGATACTCAGCACATATCTTCTGTGTATTGTCCTCCCTCCTCAGCAATACAACACATTATCAGGATCTATAGTGCCATTGGCTGATTGTAGGCAAAACATAGTGCTCAACAGATTAAAAATTGAACACACATGCTCATGGCAGAAACTACACCTTGGCATACTCACTGTAACCAATTTCTCACTGTCAAGCATATCTTACTAATGTGTAGGCTGACTTTAGATCAATCTTTCCAAGATAGAAACTATGATCTAGAATTGGTATAAAAACAGTGACGGTGCATAGCCTGAATCCATCATGAAAATTCAGAATGTAAAATTATTAAATTCTAAAATTTACAGATATCTTGATGTATAGATAAGTTATAAAAAATAGGAGAAAATAAAATTAGGCATACTATCAGATGCTACAAAACAAAAACATTAACCTGAGAAAGTCATGTTCTTAAATATCTATGTCAAATCTAGACTCTCATGTAGATGGCATCCAATCTATTTAGAAATATATATAAACTGTTATCTATATAAGTCCATATTCTCAAATCAATGGTAAAAAAAATGGCTTGAAACAAATGAACTATTTAGGTATTAAAGAAAACAATTCTTCATCAGACCCCATAAATTGTTGCTAAAAAATCACAAATAGCTTTTTTTTCTTTTTTAATCATTTCACCCCAAGCAAGGCAGTACTGCCACTGATGTACAGAGGGCTACATAAGAGTAAAAGTTTAGGCAGAAGGAATGTAAAAAGAAAGGCAAACCAGTTACGGGGGGCGGGGGGTAAGAGAAAAGACAAGAGAAACCCACGTCTATTGAACAGGTGTAGAGTCTCATCCCTTGTTCCCTGTTTAGGATGTGGTCTCTGGCTTTCTCTTTTCCAACCTTTTCACGCTTTTCTTTTTTTCAATTGGAGTAGATAGACTAAACTATCGCCCAGTTTGACACTCCACCCACGTCAATTGAACAGGTGAAGAGGCTCATCCCTTGTTCCCTGTTTAGGATGTGATTTCCGGCTTTCTCATTTCCAATCTTTTCACTCTTACATAGCCCCCTAAACATCAGTGGCATTTCCGCCTTGCTCAGGGTGATATGATTTAAAAAAAAGAAAAGAGGGATGTGAACACAAGAGGAAGAGACAGTTGTGAAGGTGGAGAGAAAGGAAGAGAACAAGATATATGGGGTGATGTAGAAAGGACTGGAGTCAAGTGGTTAAGAGATGGGAATTGACAATGCATTTAAATTCCTGGAGGTTGTAGTTGTCAGGAAAGCAAGTATATTAAAAAAGATATAATTTGAAGATTTACAGTAACAACTAAAATGAATAAGTATATGTACTGGAAGAAAAATATTAATATAATCAAGATATTAACTTTCCATACTACCTTAAACAAAAGGTTAGGAAGGAAACTCTCATCAGTAATAGAAGAGTGATAACAGTGGATTTAGAAGCCTATTTTAATGAAACATTTTTTATCTATTTAAACTGAGAGGTTAATGAATGTTTCCTGTATGGAAATGGCTTTTTTTCATTATCATCATTATTGATTTGACTGCACTCTATTCTATCTTCATAAATGAAATATTGTCTGAAAAAAGAGTTAAATATTAGGTTTCACCTAGATTTTTCATCAGGTGGAATGATGAATGCTAATTTTTAACTACTTGCAAAAAGATTTTTATTTGTATCGAACATTAAAACAGAACTACAGCAAAAATTCTAAGCATTCAAAAATGTTACAGAACCATTTTAGGTATTGGAAAATATTTTATATAAATTCACTTGATGTTTGTATTTTCTTTTCTTTTTGTTTTTTTCAGCATGTGGTATTAATGTCCACAAGAAATGTAAAAAGTATGTTTCCAACCTGTGTGGCATTAATCAGAAATTACTGGCAGAGGCATTACACAATGTCCGCAAGTCAGGAGCTCCTAAAAAACCGTCCTCGGGTAAAGGAAAACAAGAGGTAATTATTTAAAATTAAGAAAATATTGCATTTTTATGATAATTTTAATCTCTAATGAGCACAATTGAAATCCATATTATTTAAATTGAATAATACATTTAAGGGTATGTTTGATTTTTATATTTATTTTCCCTTGTAAGTGAATGCAATGAATTCAACTGGAATTCAAACTTGCCTCCCCAATTTCTCGTTCCAAGCTGATATCCACTGCACCACAATGCACATCCGATATCTGATATACCCAATGCAAAAAAAAAAAAGGACTAGAATAACTCAAATAAATTAATTCCAAAAATGAGTTGGGTCTGAAAACATTTTATATACAATATTAGAATATACAAATGTCATACAGAAATGCAATATAAATATATCTGTCATAATTAATCCCATACAGATTAATTGAAAACATGTGATAAAAGCAAGCAGTATGTGAAGGGGTAAATAAATGGGTTTTATTTACATTATTTATAAGCAAATTATTTTGCTTGTAATGTCTTTAGGAGAGACACAGCCAGCACTGGTGATAAGTTTTATGATTATTTAGAGTGCATGGTATTTGCTCTTTAGCTAAATTACTGCTGGCTTCTGCATTTGTTGCCTTCAAAGTTTAAGCAAGAACTGATTTTTGCATCCACTTCAGCTGCAGTTTAAACAGGACCGATCATCAGCCATGCCCATTTACGTGATCCTCATAGGCTTTAAGGCATGAGGAAATTTGTCTTGTGAGAAGGGAGATAATCGCCTTTTTCATCCCTATTCTGGTATCTATTTTTTGATTAATAAAAGAAAAAGTCTTTCTGCTAAGAAGTACTTTGATACTTGTAAAATTTTGGATATGTTGTTGGTCTAAATAAAGGAAGGAAAAAGAAGCAGTTTTGTAATTACTCTTTTTTTTCTGTAATTATTGAATTTTTAAATGAATTATTTTTATATACTTTTTGAATTTGATTGCAAAAAAGATCTTTCATTTCTAAAAAGTGTGTTGCCAATGTAAAAACTGATTTTGCACTAACCATCACTTGAAAAGATTAGAGAATGTACTGGCTGAAATATTGGATTTAAATGCAGCAGCAACAAAAAAAAACAAACTTGAATATTGGTATGTCAAAATCTTAGACAAAAAGAAAAACAAAATTTATTGTACCTTCTTTTCTAATTGCATGATTATAATTACTGATACTTAATTTGCATATTTACCTTTTGTGAATAGGATTATGCTTAGCATAGGATGCAATAGTGACACCTAACTTTACTACACTAACAATGGTATTGTAATAGAGATGCTGACAGCCTTAGATGATTTTGGCATAGACAAGATTACAGAAATTATAACAGTGATAATATACTGGAAGACCTAAGCAGATGTATTTTCATAGCACTGCCTAAGAAACCAGATGATGACCTTTTGCTATATGGTAATTGTCTCTTAATATAGGTATCCATTTAGTCTAATATTGGGTACTTTGGTATATTTTAATGATTACTAAGTTATTTTGGTTAGTCCTTTCTTCCTTGTCATGAGTTCAATTCTTGCTGGTTACCTTATACTTGTTGCTCATCAGAACAATTATGAAAATATTTATAGAAAAGGTACGGGGTAGCTACATTTGGGTAGTAAAAAAGTGACTGAAGCCAAGATACCAGATTAAGACCAATAACATGGCAAATTCTTTGGATTTTATCAAGAATCTCTAAATACATAACAATATTATTTATAGTTAACTACAATGGTGGATTCCCCAATGAAGGTTGCTTCTTACTACAAGTAATCACCTGAAAGACAAGCATAATCCTAAAGTATCTATTCTCTGATATTTATGTGATGTGTTATATCCTTTCAAAATATGAATAACTAGAAGTATAGCACGGCATTGATCGGGTATAATAAAAGCTTTAAAACTAATCCATGGTCCTGGAGCTCAGACTCTTTGGACGTTGGCACGAAAGACTAAAAAGCAATAGTTGTTTCCAGTTGAAGTGAAACTGTAGACTGAAAGAAAAATGAATGGATGTAAGTCAAATTTTGATTTCCTATAATCGATATCAAATAAGTTTTTTTTGTTGTAAACTGAATTTTGAAGGCTAAATAAGTTCTTTGAGTAAATGGTATCATGGCTAAGAACTACAATTATACCTACTTAGAGCCAAACCCGAAACAAAAACTAAAATAAAAGGGCTGAAAAAATACAGGCAGATAGACAGAGACACACACACACACACACACACACACACACATCTTGCCTTTTATTTATATATATATATATATATATATATATATATAATCGATTCTCTGCACTATTGTAAGAATTGCAACTTGAAACTTCTGAATATCGTTTCTTACGTCTTTGTCTATGAGTGTATCAAATTTGATTAAAATCAGACCACTCCTTCTATAACCGGATTTTTTCGATTATCGATTTTCGATATTTATCGGGGGTACCTCGACACAAAACCTAGCTAAGAACACTCGTAAACACTTATAGTACAACAGTGTAAACTTTCAAGAAAATTGGTTCAGCAGTTTCGGAGTCTATAGGTAATGGACACACACACACATACACAGATCATGGCTCTCCAAAATGTCTGTCTTTTGTAGCTCTTACCAATGTTTGTCTTTTTACTACTCTTCCCACTCACTGTTCTCAGATATAATTGTGAACATGTTTAAAATTTTTTATTTGTTCAATCCAATTGATTGAGCATGAACCTATCTACAAAACTGAATATTCATTAATATTCTTTCTATACCAATTGTTTTGTTTTTTTTGCAAACACTGATTTTTCTAATAGTAGCATAGATTTAACTTAATGGCACGACTGATCAAAGACTCACTGATACTTAACAGGACATTTGAAAAGTTCATTATTGGATGTGATGAAGAGTTTTAATAAGTGCCTAATTCATCTTGTGTAAGTTGTCTTATGAATTATCATTGTCTGAAGAGTTTGTTGTATTTTGAGAACAATTGTTGTTTGTTTGAGATACCATAATCAATTGATTAGACTGAATTAATGTTGGGTTTTATCAATGTGTTACAGAGCACTCCCAGCAAGGCAAATACTGGAGACGACTCTGATTCTGATGAGTATATGCACTGGGATGAAATGTCCTCGCCCTCTGCGAGAAAGTATAAATTGGGAGACTTCAATATACTCAAGGTGTTGGGTAAAGGTAGTTTTGGTAAGGTAAGTACTGCTTGGATCAATTTTGTGAATGTTTTTTTTTTTTGGCTTATCAACTCTTTTGTGAATTATTTAAAGCCAAAACATTTTGGATGGTAAGAATAATTTGTTTTTTGCAAATGAATATTGCATTAATATTTTTTTTGAGAATGGCATTACTTTTTCAAGATACAATTCTTACTATTTAACCCATAGATTTGGAGGAGGTTCTAAATTCCCAAGGGTATTTGCATGTAAGTGAATGTAATGAACTTGACTGAAACTCATAATCTGCTCTCTCATTTCTCATTCCAAGCCACTGTCCATTGCACCACCCATGAATCCACTTTAATTTTTGTGAATTAGCAATTTTGTTTTTGACTATTTTTTTATAAATTTTTTAATATTCATTAAATTTACCCTGATAGTAAAAAAAAAAAAGTATTAAACTTTCTCTGGCACCATAAGAGTAGTGTGCCTAGTGAAGATCAAATTTTAGGACCAAACAAGACAAGTACAGTAAATGCCTTCAGATATGAGGTTAATTTGTTCCCAGACTAAGCTCATAACTCAAGACTTGTATCTCAAATCAATTTTCCCTCATTGAAAATAATGGAAATATTTCTGATCTGTTCAATGCAAAATGATGGCAAAAATGACACAACACAATAGAAATCTTTCAAGGGTAAGGTAAATGTGTGTACTGCAAGTAGAAATACTCCCAAAGCTTAGCACTTGCTGAGCTACCTAGTGGATTCTTAACTGAAACTTGTTCTTATCTGTATATTAAACATAGGTGCCTAAATTATTTACTAAGCTTAACTTAGTCTGACATATCCCCCCACTGAGGACCATACTCCCTATGTGGGTGAATTAGTTTATGAAGTGAATCATGCTTCAGGAGGTGCCCTGTAGCAGCAGTATATCTGGTGAGGGTGGGTAATTGGAAAGTTTAAAGAAAAAGTAGAATTTATTTTCTTCTGCTCATTAGAGTGAATAAAAAACAGAATAAATATAAATTTTACCACCAAAAAAAAAAAAAAAATGTACAAATCTTTGAATTAGTCTTGAATGCAGATTTCCAGAAAAAATAAAATTATTTTATTATTTATACAAAGGTGTGAGTTGCAGGTTTGATTGTTTTTTCAGTTTGGTAATCATTAGGCAAGATTTCTTGTCAGTTTTTTTTTCATCAAGTTCACTGTTATCACTCTTTTAAATATTAATAGGAGGTTCTTTTCTTACTTTTTTTAAGTTAGTATGGAAATTCGTCATCTTGATTTATGTTTGTTTGTATTTTTGAGTTGAGGTATTGCAATTGTTTGCACTATTTACATTGTTCGGATTGTCCTCAAGCACACACATGGCGCAGTGGATAAAAGCATTGGTTGGATCCAGTGACTTGACCCAAATAATTGTGAGTTCAATACCTGGCTACAGCAGAACATTAAACAAAAAAACTTAAACAAAAGTTGAGTTAAAGGGAGATATCTAATACTGAGATATCTGGAAAAGGCATGACTGATGGAACTAGAACAATCTACCCTAGTGAACAAAATGGCAAACACCTGAAGAATATCGGCACATACAACGGCCCAAACACTGTGAATATGACAACAAAGATGAAGACAACAGTTCAAACAATGCGTAAATAACACATTACTCAATAAGTTCCAGGCCTGACATATAGATGGCGCCACTAATAAAAAAATCTGTGATTTTTATGAAGTACTAACCTTCAAATGGCATGTGACAAAATTTGGGTCCAATCAGATTATTAGTTTACAAATTACAGTAAAGTGAAGCTGCTGTTGCAAATTTTCAAAACAATGGAAAAATCAGCTTTGCTTTCTGATGGAAAAAATTATGTTTAAGCAAAGCAATGGCTTCAGAAGTATTATTTGAACCCTGCTTCATTGGAAACAATGGCTAAAACGTGGTATGCTTACTTTAAATGTGGTTGTACAGACACAAATAATGTTGAATGCTCAGGTCGCCCAAAATTGAGTTATCCTGGAAAACACCAAAAAATCCACAAACTCGTTTTGGCCAATTGTAAATTGAAGCTGTGTGAGATAGCAGAAGAGTTGAACATATCAGAAGGCAGTGTATTCACCATTTTGCATGAACATTTGTTAATGAGAAAGCTGTATTCTAAGTGGGTGCCACATTTGCTTACACCAGAACAAAAACAATGTGTCAAAAATTCAGAGCATTGTTTGCAACTGTTTCAATGCAACAAGGAGTTTTTGTGTAAATATGTGACAATGGATGAAACATAGATCCACCACTTCACTTTGGAGTCAGACTGGCAGTCAGCTGAGTGGACAGCAGCAGGTGAAAGCCGTCCAAAGTGACCAAAGATACAAACATCAGTAGGCAAAGTTTTGACCTCTGTATTTTGGGATGCATGAGGTATTTTGTTCATGGATTACCTTTAGAAAGAACGAACAACAGCGAATATTATATTGCATTATTAGTGCATTTCAAGAAAGAAATTGTCATAAAACAACCACAAATGAAGAAGAAAAAGTGATCTTTCACCAAGACAGTGCACCGTGTCACAAGTCAATTGCAACGATGGCAAAACTACATGAATTGCACTTCAAGTTGCTTCTGCATCTATCCTATTTTTTTATAATTGTGTTGGCCTCAAGCAAGGCATTTTATTGCCACTGTTGTGTAGGGGGTTACATAGGAGGAATGTTATGAGAAAGAGTGACAGGTTACAGGGGGTATCAGGAAGAGGGTATGGGAAGGATGAGGATACTGATGAGAGTGGGGTGGATGGAGAAAAGAGCATGAGAGAGAGGGTGCAAGTTAGTGAGATAGGAGATGACTATTGACTTTACATTTGAATTCTTGAAGATTGTAGCTGTCGGGAAAGCAAGTAAGCGGAAGGGAATTTCACAGGCGGGAAGTGCGAGAAAAGAAGCTGCTGGAGTAGAATTTGCATTTACAACTTATTGGTTTCACAGTAAAAGGATGGGACCTAGTTGCTAATTTTATGGCTCGAATAAATTCATATATAGGGGGTACCAGTGAGCTAAGTTCATCAGAGCAGAAGCCATGAAAATATTTGTAGAAGAGACTCAGGGAAGCCACACTGCATCGGTGAGAAAGCGAATATATCCTAGCTGCCAAGTCAGAATCAATCACATTACAGATTCTCTGTTGGATCTTGTCAAGGACACCTAGGTAGATAGCAAGGGCACCCGGCCAGATATGGCAGCAATATTCAATGCACAGGCGGATGGTAGATTTGCAGGATTTAGCTATGGATTCTATATAGTTGTTCCAATTTAGGTCTGATGTGAGTGTTAACTCGAGGAGGCACAGTGTTTTACAAGAAACTGTCTGAGTGGAACACTAGGGAAAATGAGTAAGATTTATTACCATGAACACAACATAACAGGTCCTGGCTGTGATAGTCTGAAATGGAAACTAAGAAATGTATCTTGTCTGAAGAATATTTCATCACAATTCAAAGGTCATGTAAGTGCTTTTGTTAAGGTTGGGCTGTGAGGATTATTAGTTGAGTTTTAAGTTTTCACTATTGAATTAAGTGCTTTAACATGGAAGGATATTACATTGAAAACTAAATCAGTTAGATCAAAAAGAAAGTTGTAAATGATAACCAAAGTTAAAACTAGAAAAAATATGGAAGACTGCTGTTAAAAATAGAAGCAAATGATCAAATATTTAATTAATGACTGATATAATCATTTCTTTATGTAAACTTTGCTAACACTTTCACTCTTCATTTTTTTCTTTTTATTTATGGATATTAGGTGATTTAATTTTTTTTAATATATTTTAGGTAATGCTGGCTGAGCTTAAAGAAAACCACACCTATTATGCAATGAAAGCCCTGAAGAAAGACGTCGTATTGGAGGATGACGATGTCGAGTGTACAATGATTGAGCGACGGGTCCTGGCTCTTGGTGCACAACACCCATTCCTTACTCATTTGTTTTGTTCATTTCAGTCAGAGGTTAGCCACTTTTTTCTCATTTTGTATCCTTTTAATCCTCTGTATTATAAAATAAAAACTATGACTTAATTGTAAATAAAAACTTCAGGTTATCACTTGACAGTCCAAGTAAAGAGAGTTAATTATTTTTTTTCTGTTGTCATATTGAGAAGTGAAATAGAATTTGGTAATTAGTCATGAGCATTTTTCATTTACAATATTACTGAATATGTCAATGTTGCTGCCTTGCTCTGTTTCAAATACCCCTTCAGCAAACTAGAAGCCCTTGTTTCTTTTTTATATATATACTAGCAGTATAGCTCGGCATTGCTTGGGTATAATGAAAGCTTTAAAACTAATCCATGGTCCTGGAGCTCAGACTCTTTGGACGTTGGCACGAAAGACTAAAAAGCACTAGTTGTTTCCAGTTAGTGAAACTGTAGACTGAAAGAAAAATGAATGGATGTAAGTCAAATTTTGATTTCCTGGTATCGATATCAAATAAGTTTTTTTTGTCGTAAACTGAATTTTGAAGGCTAAATAAGTTCTCTGAGTAAATGGTATCATGGCTGAGACTAAGAACTACAATTATACCTACTTAGAGCCAAACCCGAAGCAAAAACTAAAATAAAAGGGCTGAAAAAATACAGACATACAGGCAGATAAACAGATACACACACAAACATCTTGCCTTTTATATATATATATATATATTATTGAGTTTCTGCACTATTGTAAGAACTGCAACCTTGAAACTTCTGAATATCGTTTCTTATGTCTTTGTCCATGAGTGTATCAGATTTGATTAAAATCAGACCACTCCTTCTATAACCCGATTTTTTTCGATTATTGATTTTCGATATTTATCGGGGGTACCTCAACACAAAACCTAGCTAAGAACACTCACAGGCGCTTATAGTAGAACTGTGTAAATTTTCAAGAAAATCAGTTCAGCCGTTTCAGAGTCTATAGGTAACGGACACACACAAACACAAAGTTCCATTTATAAATAAATTTAGATTTTACTAATGTTCACCCAATACAAGGTCTAAGAGCCACTCAAAGAAAGGGTTAATGTGTTGTATGAGCTTAAAAAAAAGGGTGAGAAATGCAGTTCTTGAGGCTATGCAAGAAAGATAACAGCTAGCTCTAGACTTGAAGAAGTCAAGATTTAATTAGTGAATAACATTTCAGTTCTGTCAGAAACGTTAGCAGTATAGTGTGGAAGTAAACTTTTGAAGGAATGGGAGATATAATTCTAAACAGGAAACCTCTACTCCTGTTCAAAAAACTGGTGAAGAATTTGAAATGGATGATAGATGAACCTCTCTACTCCTATTGGGAGAGAAGAAAAAAATAATTAGTAAATAAAATTTCAGAACTCAGTTGGAGTTGTTAGAAGTATAGAGTTGAAGTAGACTTTGTAAGAAACAGGAAACCTAATCCTAAACAGGAAACAAGGGATAGACCTCTCCTCCTGTTCAAAAGACCAGGGAGAAGTGTGAACCAGATGATAGGCAAACCTATCTGTTCCTATTAAAGGATTGAAATAACAATATTTAAGTAATGCTATAAAAACACACATTTAAAAAAAATTTCTTATTTTTTTCTTGATATCAAATCTAAAGACTTAGTTGGTTTAAAAATCTCTTTGAAAATAATAATTTTATAAATAATTATGAAAACAAGTTTTTTTTCATTATTTTATGAAAATATCAATGATTATAAAATAATAAAAACAAAACTTGTTTTCAATAATTATTTATAAAATGGCAAATAAAATATATTGCATTCTAGCTGGTTTAAATATTATGATAATTTTGTAATTTTTATAAATTTTTGAATGGTAAGATTTTTTTACAAATTTATTTCTTTATAAAAATGGTAAATAATAAATATTACAATGTATTTGGTTCATATTTTTATAATCTTGTAAATAAACATTGCCGAGGTTGTCAAAAGTTTATACAGTAATAGTTATGTCTATGAAATAACTGTTCTTATGACACATCATTTTATTGTGGGCATGTTGGTTAAACATGACCCCTAATTTTTCCAAATTTGGAAACTTTGTTCTTATTTGAGAACTTTCATTTCTTATGTTTTTACTTACTTTTTTTTTTCCATTCAAATAGAAAAAAATCTTTAGCTTTTTACACTAGTTTATATATGCTTGCATGTATATTCCTTGAAATTCTTCTATGCCTATTCAGGATGTAGGTGTTCATGGCTCTCCACATCTTTTTTTTGTTACTCTTAGTAACTTTTGATCCTTTACAATCCCTTATTGTTTCTGCTTTGCCACATATTCACACACTTATGTCGGATTCTTGCTGTTTTTTCCCATTTCTCTTGCCTTCACAATATCTTGTGAGTTAAATTCTCTGGGCCTTCTTTCCTCATTACGTCTCAGAAATTTTGGCTTACTCTTTCTGATTGTAAGTATGATTTTCCTTATAGCTATAAATATATATTGGAAGGTTCTGATTTATATACATTTTCTTTCAGTCACATCTGTTCTTTGTGATGGAATACTTAAACGGAGGTGACCTGATGTTCCACATTCAGAAAGCACGTAGATTCAGTATACAGTTGGCTATGTATGCATTCTTTTTATCTCCCTTGTTTATTTTATTAATATTTCCCAGATGTAATAAGCATTTTGAAGTGCTTTTATTCATAATATTATGTTTGATGTAATCTCAACTTTTAGATGAGTCACAAAATATTCTGTAAATTTCATTTAATGTTTCTGTTTTCACAGACTATTGATAAAATGAAACCTAATTAAAAAAATGACAGCAGATAAATGATTGTTGAAATGTGTATTTTTATCACTTAGTTTAGAATTAATCGTCATAACATGCAAATGTTGAATATAATCTTCAAAATATTGACTGTATAAATAATTTTTCATATTTTAGTTGAAAAAATTTGAATTTGTTATAGCAATTTTATCAAACGAAAATGAGAAAACTGGTCAGTAAAGATGCAATTGTTCAGAATCATCACAATAAAAGAAACTTTGAATTTTTTTCTTGTCTTTTTTATTGTACATGCAATATTTATAGTCTTTGCATTTCAATCACAGTCAATTTTGTGCATTTTGTTCAGATTTTAGTTTTAATTTTACAGAGAAAAGCTAGTAAAAGAATTCTGAATACTTAATTAAAGCTATGTTTTTTGAGTTTTTGAGTTTCATTGACATTTTAATACTTGATTAGAAAAATAGAATCTATTTTATCTTTTAGAAATTCAGTTTTGTTTACCTTTTTTTGTGGGTGTTTCGTTTTTGATCTATAAATTGTGTAGAAGTTCAAATTTATTTTAAACCTGAAAAAAAATTGTTAGTGTCATCTTAAACAGAATCACTGTACTCTTTCTAATTTTTCAAAAAAAAATTTTTATTACCAGGTTTTATGGAGCAGAGATTGTCTGCGGATTACAGTTTCTACATTCCAGAAATATTGTATACAGGTATAACTTACTGGTTTAAACATGTCACTTTCATTGGTCTTTTTATTTTTACTTTTTCATATAATTTTTTATTTTTTTGTCTTAATTTAAAATCTTTTTTATTAGAGTATCAACATTCTATAAAATTATACATTACCAAAAATATGTTAAAAATGCAATAGATTTTAGGATTTCTTTGTTTTTGAATAATATTAATTATGAATAATTTCTTTGTTTATGGATATTTATTTCTGTATATAAATATATAACAAAGTGATAAAAGGCACTTTTTTGTTTGTTATAATTTTTTTTTAAAAAAGGTTATCCTTATTTCTTTATTAATCACATGATGTAGCATTTCATAGGATAAACTCTATTTGTGATAATATCTTCAAATCAATTTTAATTATTCTGTCAAGTGCATTTTTAACACAGAATGATAGCATGGACATACTTTCAATACTTCAGAAACTATGTTAATATTGTTTCATCAACATTCAGTCTTTGAGTTTTCTCGAAACATAAGTCCCACACTCAATGTGGCTCCATGCATTGAACATCTATTGGTTTTCAAATTCACTCCAATGAAGGTCATATATAATATCCATTTCTGAGGATGCTGGAAAATTGGTTGATTAATTTTTCCACTCAAGAATGTATCTGACTTTTGCCATGCATGAATATGACTCATTTTGGTCTTACATGACTCTTTTACAAGAGTCATGTAAGATAAAAATTGGAGTATTGTTGCTATTGACTGGAACTGCTCAATGAGGTGCTCAATACTATTCATGCTGTCTGGTAGGGGAAGACTAGCTGTATTATTTCTGTTAAATCCCAATTATTATTTGTTTGACAGTTTTTTTGTCTTTTTCAGAGATCTCAAGCTAGATAACGTAATGTTAGACAAAACTGGCCATATAAAAATTGCTGATTTTGGTATGTGCAAAGAAGGAATTGATGAACGTAACAGAACAAACACCTTCTGCGGAACACCCGACTATATTGCACCAGAGGTAAGTTTTGATTATGATTATGGCTTTTAATTTTATTTTTCAATTCAGCTTGATGGTTGGGGCCATAATTTACAAATTAGTGTTTGTTTTTTTTACAATTTAAGTTTTTTAAGGTTGGTTTAAACATTCTGAAGTTTTATATCATTAAAGAACATGTTTGTTGTTTCTTTTAAAGTCTTCATTCTTGTTCACCATCAGTAACTTCCAGTGTCTTATTGGTGTTATTGCATTTCTTGAGATGAATTGATTAAAAGAAAAAAAATATCATGCAAACTGGAATAACATTGTGCTCTTTTATTCTGATTATAAAAATTTCTTGTGTTATCACTTAAGATGAAACTTTATTTCTATTTTCTTTTAGATAGAAGTTCTATCTCTATTTTACCCAAGTATAATATGAAATGCCCACTTAGATATAAATTAGCAGTAATGAAAAAAGAAAAAAAGAAGCAAACTCCATAACAAGACTGTGCATGGTCTGATCCTTATGCATGTTATTTTTTAGAAAACAAATGAACATTCTGATTTGTAGTGGCAAAAAAAATACTTTTTTGGGGGGCTGAAATAGACTTGTGAGTTAGGTTACGTAGGCTAACTCACTAAAATGCTGAAGTCACAGTTAGGATTTCATAGCTGTTGTCATAAGAACAATAATCCATCTCTATCTGTTCATATAAAATTTTTGTTTATTTCGTGTAATTATAGTAACTGTCACATAATTCTGCGTATTCCTCCATCTCTTAATTATTTTGCATGTATGTACGTGATGCCCCACCAATACCTTATAAATAAGTAACTATTTTGTTTTAATTGTGTGAAAAGACAACAAATATATAACAGAAAATGTTTGGTTTTGGCGAGGAAAGAAATGCCCTACCAATGCTTCATAGGTTATGGTCTGTTTCGTTTTGATTGTGAGGAAAGTCAGAAAGATTTATCAGAGATGCTATTTGGTGCCATTGTGAAAAAGAATGGAAGAAAACAAAATTCGAACAGTAATGCCACGAAATTATCACAAGTACTCCAAGTTATTAAATAAGATTATTAAATATTTTACTTGTACTTTTCTATGCAGATTTTACATGGACAGAAATATGGAATTTCTGTGGATTGGTGGTCCTTTGGAGTACTACAGTATGAAATGTTGATGGGACAGTCACCATTCCATGGAGATGATGAAGATGATCTCTTCCAGTCAATCCTCCATGACGAATTATTCTATCCTCGGTGGCTTCCAACTGATGCTGTTCGATGTTTAAGTGGGGTAAGTTATTTATTTTCTAACAGGATGTTAAACAATGGTTGAAGATAAAGACTGAGTTGCAAATCTCTCATCCTAATTGTCACTTTGGCCTTCATGATTAAGTCTCAAGAATAATTGTAAACACTCTCATGTCCCAAATACTGGCTGGTTGATTCTTTTTAGTACAATTTACTTATGGCATGGTGGAGTAATGAATTGGGGAATTGAAGAACCAAGTTCAAATTCCAGTCACTCATTACATTCACTTATGTGCTAATATCCTTGGGAAAGGTATGAATCAATCCCTTCTCTCTCTCTCTCCCTTAGCTATGGTTAAATAGCAGGACAAACTAGATTCTATAGCCTTGGATGCCAACCAGTCTAAGAGAAAAAAAAATACTTTAAATTCAAAACCAGCCTAGAGTGGGTTGGGTTTTGTCAGGCTATCTTGTCTAATATACTTCATTGCTACTACAGCTGCAGTACTGCGGTGCCTCTATGACTCTGGGGAGTCACAACACTTGTGGCCGTGAATGGTGAAAATAGAAATAATAGATATCTTGCAAAATAGTCTATTTGAAGATTGATAGTGTTCCTGCAGAAGTTCTAATGTTTGGCATAGCTAGATGGCATATCTTGGGAATATCATGTGCAGTAAACTTGCATGTGCAGCTTGTGTAATAGACGAAGATTCAGAATTGGAAATGGGAGGCCAAAGTTCCTATTCTAGTCAAATTTCTTATATTCATTTACACACAAATACCCTTGGGAAAGGTATGACTGAACCTCTTCTCACCACAGCTATATGTTACTTAGTAAAATTTGTATAATTAAATCATCATTATCTCCCAAAATTCTTACAAACTTTCTCATCAGTGCAATGTAGCTTCCTTGTGTCTCTTCTACAAGTACTTTCATGGCTTCTGCTCTGATGAACTTAGCTCACTGGTGCCCCCTATATATAAATTTACTCGAGCCACAAGAATAGCAACTAGGTCCCACCATTTTACTGTGAAACCAATAAATTATAAACACAAATTCTACTACAGCAGCTTCTTTTCTCGCACTTACCACTTGTGGAATTCCTTTTCATTTACTTGCTTTCCCGACAGCTATAATCTTCAAGAATTCAAATGTAAAGTCAATAGTCATCTCCTATCTCACTAACTTGCATCCTCTCTCTCATGCTCTTTTTTCCATCCACCCCACTCTCATCAGTATCCTCATCCTTCTCATACCCTCTTCCTGACACCTTCTGTAACCTGTCACTCTTTCTCATAACATTCCTCCTATGTAACCCCTTGCAAAAAAAGTGGCAATAAAATCTCTTGCTTGGGGTGATATGATTATTAAAAAAATATATATATATATATATATATATATATATATATATTCTGGTTTCAAATAAACTGCATATGGTTGATAAGCTATAAAAAAAACAACTCACTCAATCACTCCATTTGGCTTACCAGATAGATTAATACTGTGTTCCACTGATGACCATAATATTTCCTTTGCCTTCTGAACCATTCTAAAGACCTCAGCAAATTTCTGTAATTGTCACATTGTTAGTTCTGCTTCATTGTTTTCATCTTTATCAGCAGATAAGAGCTTCTTATAATTCCACATTTGTTAATACTTCCCTGTGACTGTCAATTCATTCTTCTTAATCTTCATTAAACATTTTGGAAAAAAAAAATTTCTCTTGCTGAATTAATGATTTTCTTAACTCCTCCATCACTCTCAAAAAAAACTTTTGGAATCACTAATGACATATCTCTATACATTCTTGCAGTAAGAATTTTCAGTTTGATGGATTTTTTTGGTTGATAAGTTTGATTAATTACTAAAAATTCCTTTGTTTTGGAACACAGCCAGTTAAGTGCCATACGTGAGACACGCTTTGGGCGATCATGTCTCTTTCGAGACGTGACTGACTGGGCAGAAGATTATCCTGTAGTAGGTTGCCATTGCTTTCTATGATAGACTGGTTGCCCATCAAGGCTATAGAACCCAATCTGTTCTATTATTTAACCCATAACCGGAGGGAAGAGATGGATTAACACCTTTCCCAAGAGTATTTGTGCATAAGTGAATGCAAGGAATTCAATTGGAATTTGAACTTGGCACCCCAAACACAATTTTCCATATTTTCTTACTTTTTTTAAATAACCTTCTTGACCTGGTATGTCTGCTTCAGTTACTTTCCAATTACTGTAGCATAGTTTCTCTTCTCTTTGACTCTTCTATAAATATTTTTTTAAGATTGGGTTTCTAGTTCCTTTTAAATTCTACTTCAAACATTGCTGCCTAAACTCTGAAATTTATATTTATTTATTTTCTATTTTATTACTTTTCAGTTACTTGAGCGAAATCCACAAGTTCGATTAGGGATGCCAAACTGCCCACAAGGGGAAATTCGCAATCATCCATTCTTCAAACCTATTGATTGGGAAAAATTAGAGAAGAGAGAGGTAGAGCCTCCATTCAAGCCCCGAGTGGTAAGTAGCACCAACTGTAATTTGTTTAAGTTTTATCATGTTTGAATTTTTGGGGTTTTATATTCTAATGTCTTAAGAATAAGACAGGTTCTTCCAAAAGTCAACAGTTCTAAAATTTTTATCCTGACTCTACTTAGAATGATGACTATCAACACATTATTTTTCATGTATTATGCATATACTTGTGTATAAGCCGACTTTATGTATACTGTGACCACTGAATTTTTTTGCATGAATTTTCACCCATCAAAAATTTTTACCTGTGTATAACCATATTACCGAAAATGCATGATTTTTAACCTCTTAAAAAATAACCTTTGTTTAGTGTGACACCTTATATTTTATATAAAAAAAAAAACGATCACATAACATTCACACAATACTCGAGTATATATATTAATTAAAATTTCTCCAATATTTTAATTTTACATATTCGTAAATATCTCACACTAAATTAATGATTGGAATTGTATTAAGCTTATTAGGTTTATTTGTGAAATAATCTTTAAAGAACAGGCATTGAATACCAAACATTTAACTCTCTATACTGAAGCTTATAAGAATTAATATTTACTTATCTACATTATTTATGTTCAGCATTTTAGCTGTTGTACTGTCTGGCATATTTCATTATCCCAATACGCCTTCAGATTCTGGTGTCACATTTTCCATCATGTGTTAAAAAACTTCCCAGATATTTAAATTTCTGCACTTGTTTCACTTTTCTATCATAACTCGCATCTTTAACTTTTTCTTGTTGACAGCTATACATTTTTACATCTTAAATTGATAGTTAGTCCTTTTGTCCCTCTTTTCTTTACTACATTAAGTCATTAAAACAAATATAGTAAGCAAACTTTGACTTTTTTAACACCGAGTAAATCAGGCATAAATTCTTCTTTCTTGTACCATGTTCCTTCAGAATGTTGATGATCTTGGCTCTCCACAATTTCCTTTTTTTTTTTTTGAAGCTCTTAGTAAATTTTGTCTTTTTATCATCTCTCCTAAACCCTGTTATGCTATCCATTTACACAAGCTCGTTAGGTAGGTCATGCACTGTCTTACTCTGCCCCTCTTGCTTTCAGTATGTCCTGTGAGTGTCAAATTTTCCAAGCCCTTTTTTCCTCATGTCCTCTAGAAATTTCAATTCTTTCTGATGTTAAATATTAGTGTCTTCTCTGTTTCCATTTTCTGTAAAACTTCAATGTTGCTCATGTTTGGTCCATAATATTCTCAGCATTTTTCTATAAAACTGCATTTCTGTTGCTTCAAGTCTCTTCTTCATCTGTGAGGAGATTGTTCAACATTCACTACCAAATAAGAACTTATATTGGGTAACAGTTCAGTTCTCTTTGTTTCTAATGAAATGTTCCTGTTAATACTTTGCTTAGATTTTGGAAGGCATTTTTCACTATCCTAATGCACCTTCAGATTTCAGTGTGACACTTTCTGTTTTCTGTTAAAACACTTACTAGATATTGTAATTGTTTGATTTTGGTATCCCCAATTTGTAATTTGAGTGTTGGGCTTGTCATTTTGCTATCAATCATGCATTCTGTATACTTGCATTTGATGTTATGTTCTTTCTTCTCATTTTCCTTCACTACCTACTGTAGGAATTCTTATAGTTTCTTTCCTGTGTCTGCTATCAACACTGTGTCATCATTTCTTTATAATCATTTCACCCTAAGCAAAGCAGGACCACCACTGGTGTGCAGGGGGTTACAGTAAGAGAAAAAACAAGGTACAAGTGATATCGAAGAAAGGATAATAGGTGCATGGGAATCAAGTAGATAGAAGATAACAATTGACATTGCATTTAAACTTTTGGAGATTGTAGATATCAGGGAAGCAAGCAAATAGAAGGGAGTTCTACAAATGGGAAATGTGGAAAAAGAAACTGGTAGAGTAGAAGAAGCTGTTACATTTAACTATTTTGATAGTAAAAGAGTGAGACCTTGATGCCAATCTAGTAGCATGTGTAAATACATGTGGTCAGGGCACCAGAAAAAGAAGCTCATCTAGTAGTAGCTATGAAAATATTTGTAGAAAAGACAGAGGGAAGTCACATTACATTGGTGAGAAAGTGACTGAAGGCAGTCTGCCAAGTCAGAATTGATTATATTACAGATCCTCTTTCAGCGTTGTCAAGAACCTAAAGATGAATAGCAGAAGCACCTGACCCGATACGACAACAGTATTCAATGCAAGGACGAATGATAAATTTATAAATGTGCAAAATGGCTTCTGACAAGCAAAATTTCCTTGCACAACATAGTGATCCAACCTTCTTAGCAGTAGATGCAGCTATAGATTCAGTGTAATCATTCCATTTGAGGTCATTTGAGGGAGTGGGGCCAAGGAGGTGCAGCATGTTGCTCTTTAGGAGACTAGTGTCATCCATTCTGATAGTAGGCAGGAAAGTTTCTATGATGATTAAAAGAGAACAGCTTAATTTTGGAGGCATTAAAATTTATGAGCTATTTCTTACCCCATTCAATCACACATTGGAAGTCCTTTTGAAGGGAAGCAGCTAGTTTTACTTGTCAGCCTTGGTAAATTTCTTATTGAAATGGGAGTAAATAGTGATATCATCTGCATAGAGGCCTACTTGGGAATTCATTATATCAGGAAGGTCTGTGATGAAGATCAGAAAAAGCATAGGATAAACCCTTAAGGGATGCCTGTGTTCATATGAAAGGATCTGGGATCTTGCCCATTCAAAACAACCTTCATTTCACAATTTGATAGGAATGATTGGATTCAATCAAAAAATAATTCAGAAATACTGTAGCTCTGGAACTTGCACAGAAGGACTGCATGCCAAATCCTGTCAATTTCTTTTGAGATTTCAAGAGCAACAGCTTGAGCTTCACTGTTCTTATCAAGGGACTAGTATAAATATTCAATAATGGTTGTTAGCATATCAGCTGCAGACCTGTCTTTCAAGATTAGTAGGAGAAAGTGCCTTTGAGGTCAATTTATAACAATATTTCAAAATTGACTGAGATTCAAGGGCATGAAGCTTCTGTAAGGTACAAAATGAGGCACTTTAAATACTATCTGATTCATGATTTCCATTGTGACAAAATCTTTGGAACAGCATGCATTTACTTGCATCTTGTTGACCAAGCCAATTGTTTATAATGCATTTTAATATATGGACTAAGTTGAATAGGAAAAAAGAGATTGAGACTTCATAACTGGGTGGGGATATACAATGGAAAGCTTTGGGGGACTGCAAAAGAAAGATATAGCTTTTTTTATTTATTGCATTATTATCTGTTATCATTGATAATATTTGAAAGCCTATCTCCGCTAAACCAATTATTATATGTTTAACTATGTCAAATAAATTCTCTTGTTTTAAGACATTTAGTTGGCATAACATGCACAACATCCTTATATTGTGAGAATACACTGCTAACCATTAAGGCAAAAGCACTTGTTGCAGCTTCATTGCTCTTGTCAGATAAGCGAATAATATCACCAACCTTATAATCAAAATAAGGTTTTAGATGAATTTCATCAACAAGTAAAGATACTGTGGTGTCCTTCTGCACTAGTAACTTGTTTAAGAAAATTATGTTGCTCAATCAAAGGATTCATATATGTTGATAAGGTAAGTCGTTTAATGGTTGAATAGCTTGGTAAAATTATATTTTTGCTCTGTCTTAATAATCTGTACCCTTTAGAAGAGCAGTTATGAAAATATCATTTCTGTTGAATAATCCAGCTTATTCAGTGTCATTAAGTTTAGCTGCTCATATATAAATTTGATGGAACTAAAATATTTGTTTCATTCTTCTTGCACCAATACTAGAAATGACATTACCAATTTTAATATAAAAATTATATTTGGAGGTTTGGTTTGCTGTTGTTCTGTGTAAATTTTCATCGTGTTTTCAATCAGAATTTCAAGAGTATTTTGGTTGGTTACATTTTTAGGAACCTTATAGTCCCCTATTTTATTCATTTCCACATCTCTACAAAATATATGTACAGTAAAATCAGATTCAATTACAAGAAACAGATTGATTTTTTATTATGGGGATTTGATGATGATGCATGTAATAAGTTTTTCTGCCTAACAACATACCAGTAATTTTTATCAAGAAAATTTAATTTCCTTTCTACATTATCAATATTATAAAATTTCTTTTGCTTTTTATATGCTAAGTCATCAGTAATACTTTTATTTAAAGTCCTTTTAAGGGCAGAATTCTCCAGTTGAATTCTCCTAGAATCTGGTGACTCTCTAGAGGTGCTCAATGAAGATAAATATGAGGAACAGTTTGGGAAAATTCTAGGAATAGCACCATCATGAAGATATGTTTTTGAAGTCTAACTGCAATTTTGATACCTGTTTTTTTTGTCAAACACTGACAATTCTCTCCTTATGTCCTCTGGTCAAAAATGTAGTTCACATACCTAAAAAAATTTTAAAAACCAAACCTATTTTAAATTCTTGTGAAAATCTAAGAAAAAAATCATTCAGCAAAAATTTAAAATATGAAGCATTTTTCTTACAATTCTAGTAAAAGTAAAGTGTTCTATTTTTATGGAATATGATTTAATTTATTACTTCAACAAAATGATTCTCAGTGACGAAGCTAAGTACAAATAGAGAATTTTTAACATTTATACATTTTAAATTAAAATAACAAATAAAAAACATTTTTATGAATAAAACAATTCAAAAAATTGTTAGACTATTAGAATTATTTTTATGCCTTTAAAAATATTCCTTTATAAATTTATATTAAATTTTTTAAATTTTTTTTTAATGAAGTTTCTAGCTTTTAAAAACATTTGTAATTTTCTTTTTAATGCATTCTGAATTACAAAGATGAAATTAATTTAATCCTTAAAGTTTTTTTATTTACAAATAAAACAATTCTAAAGAAATGTTAGAATTATTAGAATTTTATGTCTCTAAAAATATTCCTTTATGAATTTATATGGAAAATTTCTTTAAAGTTTATTTTTTAAAAATGAGGTTTTAGCTTTTAAAAACAATGTGAGCGATAAAGTCAAGTCATTCTGAATATAACTTTCTTACTAGATTTATGTCATAACTTTGTGTTGTGAATTACAAAGATATAAAATTAATTTAATCATAAAAGTTTCAGTTAAATTTACTTATTTTTTAACAAAAAAATTATACTGACTCTGCTGAATTTAGTAGGTAAAAAAGATTGTCTCTTTTGATAGTATAAATCCAAATATCAGATAATTCTTTATCTTTTGGAAAAGAAAATACATTAACTTTTGGGTCGTTTTTATAATTTTCTTTGCATTTTGATACAACACCTCTGTAAGGCATTGTTTTTGTTTATAAGTTGATGCAATATTTAAAAAAAAAATAGATAAATAATTCAAAAACACTGAAAAATCTACGATGACTTCCTTCTTGAAAGTTAAAGGACTCAAGATGATGACATCACAAGTTCTTGATGTCATATCAACTAGGCCTTAACTTTTTGGTGGTTGTGGCTCAGGGGTGCATTTCTTTAGATGACTGGAATTCTATCACCTTCCTTTGCCTTGTTTAAAAATTATGTTAGAGGCCAGAGACGAGGTTTTATATATATATATATATATATATATAAAACCTCGTCTCTGGCCTGAACACAAATATATTAGTGAACAGGAGAAAAGAAATTACCTTATCTATATTATCTGAAATACTATTTAGCATGGAACAGTCAAGAGAGGAAGGGGAATGATAGAGAAAGAAGAGATATCTTACTGAGTTTATCAGAGCTAGACAGACACACAAGTAAGAGTGGATAAGAGATTCAAAAGAGATTTCTCTAGCCAGAGGGAGATGTTCACTGACATAAACACCCAGGCCATGCATGTGGATATTGGAGTCCTTCCTAAAGAGAGGAAGGTGTCCAAAAATCGAGAAATCACAGGAGGGAATTGTCGGGTTGTGGTATGAAGTGATGTTGCCACCATCTACACATGTCACAAAACCTTGTGACAGTACCACTATTAAGACACAAGGAAAAGAAAGAAACCAGAAATCCTTTTCTAAATAGGAAACAAGAGATGAGCCTCTACTTCTGTTCAAGAGGAATACAGACAAGGTGATAGTTAAGCATATCTACTTCTATTGAAAAAATAAAATAAAATAAAACATTACTAAGTTTTAACTTAGTATAAGTCAGAAAAACTTAGTATAATCCATTAATGATTCAATAACGGATAAAAAAGAATGCAAAAATCAAGTAATGTGATACCTCTGAAAACTCAGAAATAAACATCCAAAGAGTAAAGTAAATTACTTTGAATCTTCCAAAGATTTAACTTATTTATGACATTATAAAATTTAACATTCACATAAAATAAACATTAAGTTCCATGAGGTTCTCTTTCAGGTTTTAGTTGGTCGGCAACTTCTTAGAGATTCTTTTGGCTGGATATAAATCCTTGAATCAAAGCCGGAGTTGATAATGTTAGCACATCCTGTTAACAACTAACTACTCTCTGCCCAAAACCTATTTTTATAGGGGCTAACACCTAATTTGCATATTTCTAGAACCTTTCGAATCTACTGGAATATTCTGTCATCTTCCAAAACGTTCTATTCCTAATTTCTCTATTTTTATGACTACATGAATTAAAACTTTTTTGTAATAACAAGTAGGACTCAATAGAGTCCCTTACTACAACATTTTAGACATTATTAATATTATTTTCATATGTAAATGCATCCTCTTAATAATATAACATTAAGAAAAGGATAAAAGAATAAAATCGTAGACAAATGTTAAAAAGAAAACAAAAAAACATTTCAATAATAAATGTCAGAGAAAGGAAATCAACAATACTCTAATCAGAAATAAACAAAACAAACAATACAACTGGTAAATGATTTTTTTTTTTTTTTTTTAAATCATATCACCCCGAGCAAGGCAGTAACGCCACTGATGTGCAGGAGGCTACGTAAAAGTGAAAAGATTGGAAAAGAGAAAGCCGGAAACCACATCCTAAACAGGGAACAATGGATGAGCCTCTTCACCTGTTCAATAGACGTGGGTGGAGTGTGAACCGGGCAATAGTTTAGTCTATCTACTCCAATTAGTCTATCTACTCCAATTATCCAATTATCTTCAATTATCTACCCCGATTTCCTTACAATTTTTAAAAGCTACATCATCATTCATAAAAAGAGAAATGTTATACTAAATATAAATTAGATTTATTTATGCCAATGTATAAATGTATAAGTAATTTAACAAATATAGGGTACTGAATGTTCTTTATAGAAAAATCCTCTAAATTTTGACATAACTTATTTTGAAAAATAACAGTATA
This sequence comes from Ascarosepion bandense, assembly GCA_037127315.1. Lineage (NCBI taxonomy): Eukaryota > Metazoa > Mollusca > Cephalopoda > Sepiida > Sepiidae > Ascarosepion > Ascarosepion bandense. The sequence continues at coordinate 1,820,323 of JBBBDQ010000904.1, forward strand.
GATACCATGACTATCTTAAAAAAATTAAACAAGTATGTACATTAATAATTAAAGATTATAAACGCATAATAATATAACAAAAAGTTTAATATAATAAACAACGAAAAATATAACTGTAAATGGATAATTAAAAAAAATAAAACTCTTCTTTTAAAATATGACATTGCTTTCTTTGAGAAATGACAAAACATGTCCGTTCACAACATCAGCGTTTCAATTCAATCTGTATATCTTATGTTAAGATTGTGGCCACCAATAATGAATCTTGGTAGAACTTCTACTTCTCTCAAAATTACCTCACTGTATAGGTTAAATAAGTCTGGTGAGAAGATGCAGACTTGTCTTACACACCTTTCTATTATTGTATATTTACTGAATTCATTTTCTATCCATATGCTGGTGATTTGCTACCAGTTTCGGTTCTAGATCATTCTTATATCTTTACCAAATATTTCTAGGTTACCTAGCAGTTCCAAAAGTTCTTTGTAATGTACTTTGTCAAACACTTTTTCATAATCTATAAAACACAGCTAGACATTCTTTTGCATTTGTATTGTTCTTTCTGATATAATTCTGAGCATGGCCATATCTGACTACCGGGCACAGGTCCGGGCCGATCCGTGCAATCATAGTGAAAATCTGGGCAAGGAAAAATGTCTTCGTCAGATCTCAAACTGAACAATTCACAAAGAAAGAAAGAAAAAAAAAACAAAGAAAACATCCAAATGAACGCAGTAAAAATCTGTTTATTTATTAATTTTGGGAGAAAAGATTGGTTATACTCAGAAAGTCCGAACCCGATTTCCTGCTTTCGTTCACGTTCTGTGCCTAATTTCCATTGGAATAGCCAAAAAAATCTGCAAAAATCAGAGTTTCTGGAAACTGATGACACTGATGACGTCATCACATAATCAACTAATCCATCTGGGCAATTTTCTCTGTGCCCGGTGTTTTTTTAGCATCAACTACGGCCCTGATTCTGAGCATAAATATAGCATTCCTTGTTTCGAATGTTTAATGAATACGCACTCATTCTTGCTCTATTTCCAGTCTATTTCAGCTGTATTCATCAAAATTTGAATAATTTTTGTTATATAGCTCATTAGGCTGATTGTTTGATAGAGTTCACATTCATTTGCACTTGGTTTTTAGGCACTGCCATAAAAATGGATCTACTAAGGTCTTCCAGCATATCACCAATGTTGTATATTTCATTTAAAATGAACCAAAGCTTCTTGAAATAACTAACAAATGACTCACAATAATCTACATTTTGTTTGTAAAGAATAATTGACTTGAAATCTAAACGAGACTTTTATTTTTTCCTTTTTCAGAAATCTGAGTGTGATTCCACTAACTTTGACAAGGAGTTCACTTCAGACGAAGCGAAGCTGACCCCACCTGATAAGGAGCTGTTCCGAACAATAGATCAGAAGATTTTCCAAAACTTCAGTTTTACTGCTTGAAAGGACTGCTTGTGTATTCTTGTGATAAATCTCACCGTTTGTGGTCATTCTTTTGTGGAACTGATCCCCATCAAACATTTGCTACATTTAACTCCACACAAATACAATGGTAGGTCTCCTGGATGATGTTAAATATCACTTCACTAGCTGCTTGGTTCTCTAGCTGTAATCATATGTTCATTTCTCAGAATAGACAAAGATTTAAGGTTTGGGTGGTGGTGTCAATAATTATCATGATTTTATTTTACAAAGATTAGTTTCTGAAGAAAAATTTTTAATTTTTTTTTAATACACTTTTTGATCAATATTTGAAATTTTTCAAATTATAATTTTCGTTTCTTTTTTCGTAAGAAAAAAAAATTGTGAGAAAATTAAAAGAAAATGCAGTTTAATAAGAATAAAAATAATATCCTTCCCTTCCCCCAATGAAATTCTGTTTGCTTTTTTTTTGAAAAATAACTTTTGTGGCTTTTCTAGGTTGTGGCACCTAATGTTTAGCTAATATCAATTTAATAATGATTTTATATATATATATATATATATATATATATATATATATATATTTAGAGACAAAATAAGACAAGGATATTGAACAAAAAAATTTCAGAAAAGCAAAACCCTTCAGCAGCCCTGTGCTATGCGCAACAAACTTTATTTGATTTTTAATGAGTTGATGGTGAATTTCATCAAATATTTGAAATGGTATTCTCCATATTGGAGTAAGAGACAATTTCTTTAACCATTGCCTTCAACGTGGCGAGTGTTGCAGTGTCTACCAATAAAATAATTTTGGCTTTTATTTATCTGCTCAAAAACTTGATCTTGGCTATTGTCACAAAGCCTTGATAAGTTAGAGAGCTCAGATGGAAATAAATCACGTAGCAAGTTTTTAAAATATTAAATTTTTTTTTTTTTCAAGATTAAAGCTTCATTTTTTTTTTTAATTCATTTTTTACCTTTTTAAGTCCTCCAGTTTTTGCTGTCACCAGCTTTGAAAATAAAAAAATTAATAAAAAACAGGAGGTGTACATACCCACTTGTCAAAATTAATAATCTTAAATTACTATACATCCAAAATGCCTGTGTTATTTGTAAAGGTTGGTTTAAAAAGAAGCTGATTTTAAGAGTGGGAAATGTAATTTGCCTTGTTTTAAATGGGAAAAAATGATACACTTTTAAACGAAGAAAAAAATTAACAATTCCAAGTTTCAGTTGTTTTCAATTGAGGTTTAAAAAAATTTGTATCTCTGAAAACTGTTTGCCTTGTTTGAATTAGCATTCAACTCTTATCATTTGACAATATAAAAATTGTTTCTTTTTTTTTTTCTTAAATGAATTGGGTACTTTTTATTTTTTTGAGAACCAAGATCTACAAGGCTATATATACAAGTAAAAAAAGGTTATTGCATATCACGTACACACAGACACACACGCCTCGTTTGGCACCTTCTCATTTGAAAAGAAAGAAAGCAAAACAAAAAAAAACTTTTTATGAGCTGAGAAAAAAAATCACTTGATTCAACCAAGAAAAATTTCCATCATATTTTATGCACAAATTTCACTCTGTGATGATCTGACCACTGAGATAACCAGCAGCTTTTTTTTTTCTGCTATTACTTTTTGTGGTCACACACTAAAAAAAAATAAATAAAGCTAAAAATAAAAAAATAAAAAATTTAAAAAAAAGACAATTGACCAACCCATCGTTTTTTTTTTTTCTCTCCACCTCTTCCAACTGTCACTAATTTTACTGTGTTGGATGAACAATTCTTTCTCCCACCCAAACCTTGCTCAATTCTATTTTGAAAAAGCTGTGTACATATGTATAATTGTGCTCTTTCTTTTCACTCAAATATACAATCACATACTGGAGTAGATTATTTCATGTCATATGGAAAAACAGAAAAGAAATATGTTGAGAGCCCCATCGTTTATGAAATTTCTAACCTCCTACTCCCTCTCAAACACCCCCCCACCATTTTTCACTTAAAAAAACTAACCAGTTTTGTACTTCCTTCTTGTCTGTTTAGATGTTGCCTTAACCCTTATTTTAGCTTTTGTCTGACAAAAACAAAATATTGTCTTTTTTCCTACTCCTTTCTCCTTTAAATATAAGCAGAGTGCATAATAAAGGGTGATCTGTATCTCTGATGTATTCCACTAATTCATCTCACAATCATCTGCTAAAATGACCCCAATTTCTCAGATGTTTATTTCAGTCAAAAATTTGTCTCTTCTGCATACCATCCATAATCGTTGGCCATTGTTTCTGTGCCTTGTCCTCTCATCATAACATTAAGTGACAATTTAAAAGAAAAATTAAAAAATATGAATAAAATAAATATATCTTCTTCACCCCTATTTTGCTACCCAACTTTAAAACAAATTAGCAGCTCATATTAGATATTAGTTTAAGTTTTGATTGGGAACAGAATATATAAAAAAAATTATAGAAAAATGTTTCATTTTATTTAGGGAATCCAAGTTGAAATGCATTGCCATCGACTGGCTGTGGTTGTTTGAATATGGAATTTATAAATGAGAAATTGTTTTTTTTCATTAGTATTTGGAATTTAATTTTATTAAGTATACTTTTCTCTTACATATTTTCATTTCAAAATGAATTTTAAACTTGGGTCTTTAGACACTTAACAGATAATTGGAAGGAAAGAAAAAAGGCAGGATTTGCTTCTTATTACAAAGAAAGAGCATTTAGATTTAATACACAATGATTTTTATACCTTTTGAAAATTAGATACTTTGTATTATTTCAAGTGCTGCTGTATCTAGTAAATAATATTTCTCTATCTTTCAAGAGACCTGTCAATCAATGCCTTAACTGTATCAGCATCTCTGTTCTGGTATAGCTGCATGTTACTAAGGGAGACAACTCTTATGTACACAAATTTATTGGGTTTCATCATTTCATTACTTTTTTTTTAATCTCCTCAATGAATCTCATCATTAAACATCCCCAACTGAAATTCATTTACTTTTTTCTCTCCATCTCTTTTCTGCCTTCCTTATCATTGCATTTGACCTCTTTATACACTCCCATACTGGAATCACTGTTCACTGCAATGTCGTGTGTGTGTGTGTGTGTGTGTGTGTGTGTGTATATATATATATATATATATATATATATATATATATATATAACATTCTGAAAAAATGTTTCGGCTGTCTTTCACTCAAACTTTATTTTTCTTTTATATTTTGTTAATGACTGAATATTATGTCCTCCATTTTGTTATATTAGTGTCTGAGCACAAAGTTGACTTACCATTAGTTTGATTATGCCCAACAATATAATGTAAAAGAAGAATTAAAAATAATTTATACAGGTTCAAATGTAGTGCTAGAGCTTTAATGTTGCAGATTCGTTTACCAGAAGTTGAAAAAGACTTTTTTTTTAAGAAAGGAAGATTTGATTTGTTTGTTTTTTTTTTTTTGTTCCAAAGGGGGTGTGATACTTGAATAATAGTTTTCATTCATTTGGGAACTTTCCTTTATGTCTGGAAATATTTGATATTATTTATCATAAACCTGATTTTTTTTTTTTTTGTCAGATCAGTCCAGTGTTACTGGTATTTGGGTTATGGGAATAATTTTTAACAAAAAACTTATCAATTCTTATAATTAAATTCAGGTAGGTAAGGCATGTATACACAAAACCATTACTTTTTGTTTTGTCTATACCTGTGCTTTTTTTTCCTGGTTTTATTCTTGAGAATATCCCAATACCCCTCTCCCCATTTTTGTGCACATGCCTGCGTGACTTTAATGATAAAAAAAATCTACTATAATTTTAATCTTTTTATTTTTTGATAAAGTGATATAAATATATAAGTAAAATTATTCACAACTTAAATTTTTAAAAAATTTATTTTTAATACAGACAGGCATAAAAAGTGTAAGCAAACACCAAATTAGCCACTAAGAGGATTTGAACCTATGATCAAATGTTCATGTGCCATCAGTTTATGTGAGACATTATCATTAGACTGATTAATGCCAAGCCTTGATGATACTGCAGTCTGCTAATAAGTTCAAGTCATACCAGTGACTACTTTATTTGGTATTTGTTTATATATTTGCTATGGATGTAAACATTAAAAATAATCAAGTTATTGGAAAATAAGTTTACTTATATACATAAAATGACTTATCAAAAATCTTTGCATTCCGGATCTCCAGTAACTTTTGCTCAAAATAAAAAGAAAGGGAGGAACACAAAACTGATTCTTCCAGTTTTCTGTGGAAATGCTGAGTGATGGGTTGAAAGATTCTGTAAAGCCAAATATGACTGTTGAAACTTTCCAGAAATTCATTATTTCCTACCAGAATTTTAAAATTAAGCATTTCTAATTATTTAAACAAGAACAGACTTGATTCATTTGAAATTATTATAAATTTAGAAATTTTAATAATTTAGAGAATGTTATATGACCTTCTTACAGTGAAAAACAGTTTGTTAAATTGAATTTTAATTGATCCTAGTATATTTTATTGGACATATTAAGCACTACCTCTCGTTTGGATACCTGTTAATTTCTGACTCATTTTCTGTGAAAAACAAAATTGTATATTTGGCTTGAGAATATTTCTTAAACATGACAGTTCCAAAGTATGTCCATGAATATTTTGTGTATTTTTTTTCCTTGTGAAATTTGGCCTTAATATTTATATTGTAAAAGCAAGTTGGCCAAATATGAACCTCTACAACACATTGAAATAAATTTATCTTTTGATTGTTGCTTCTGATGAAACAACTTAGTAAAAAAGAAAAAAAACAGTAGGCAAAGTCCCAACAGCATGTTTTAAGAGGAGCCTTTCAAGTAGATTCTATTTATTTTAAGAATTAAAATATAACAAATTAAAACTTGTGGGTCCCGGCTAAACTTTTGAAAGAAGTGAGTTTCTTGCCAAAGTTGCTAAGGATGAGGAAATTGTTTTCATAGGAGCAAAGAACCATGGTCCTTTTTTTTTTTTTTTTTTTAAATTCCCACAAAACCGGTGTTGACGGATTTAAAAATTATATATATATTTATTGCAAAAAGGTTCCTCAAAATGTAAATCAATAGATTTTATTAGATGGAGTAAAGGCCATCCAAACCTAACTAGTGTATTCTCAACCACACAAAAAATAAATTTCAGTAATTTTTTCTACCTGGTGAAATACATTGATAAATTTGTTTGGAAATGTAATTAAGGATTGTACTAGATTTTTTATTGTCGTCTTTTTTATTTTTAAGAATGTTTACTTAAAATGTCTACAAATTAACCATTGAATACCAATATAAGAAAATTTTTATTTCGTGTACATCAGTTAAATATTCCTGATTTATTTTAAAGTTTTTTTTTTTAAAGATACACTAAGGATATCTATGTGGTTTTTATACCTTATCTGAATTGTTACTATTTTTTTTCTTTTATTCATTCAAGATGACCTGATAAAAATTAAGTAGTTGAATGGATGATTTTTTTTGTTTGTTTTTTTTTTTGTTTTTAAAGGTTCATTGCGAAAATTAATTTTTCTTTTAATTCAAGAAAAAAATTTTTGCAAGTCTCTGAGTAAAGTAAATGTTTTTACAAAAACATATAAATGGATTTAAAATGAAAAGGTTCTTGCATATACAAAAAAAAAAATGAAAGCAAATTTTTTCAAATGCTAATGGAAGGTTATTTCAAAGATTGTTAAATTGAATGGATTTCTTTTTTAATCAAAAGTATTCCCAACAAATGAATGGATATAAAAAAAAATAAAGCCTCTTTCAAAAATACTTTGAAAAAAAGAAAAAAAAAGTGTAAACAATGTTTTTCTTACAAAAGGTTCCTTGCAAAATGAATGTATGAAGAAGCTGAAGTTTACAAGGTTTAGTAATGTGAATGTTGTAATACATTTGTTTTGGGTCTTTTATTTACCTACCTGCAAAATTATTTTTACTATATGAAGCATGAACTATCACAAACAAAAAAATCTTTTACCAATTCTTACCCTGAATCTGTTCCCTATTCTAAGATAAGTTTTTTCTAGTTGTAAATTTATTTGCTTCATGTATCAAATAGGGTGTATAAAAAAAAGCAGTTGCCTTTTGAATGCACCAAAATTAACTTTGAATAGAATATTTTCAGTTAGAAAAGGTACTTTATTATTTTTTTTAATCACAGGACCATGATTTAAAAAAAAAAAACTCTTACTGAATTTAGAAAAACAAAAAAAAAACACTCTCTCTCATCAGTAAATTTCAAGAAAACAAATATAAAACAAAGAAAGTCTTATTGGAACAAACTGAATTGCCTCTTACTTGTCTGTTAAAATTATGCAACAAATCCCTCAACTATTGTTTGTTCACTGCCAGTACAAATAGTTATAATCAGATCACCAACTTTTTTTTTTCTTGGTCAGTGTTTACAGCCGACTATCAACCAAAAATATTTCTAATTAGAAAGCAATCTAGTATGTTGATATTTTATCTACATGGAAAATAAATAAAATATTGAATAGAACCATAACTATACTGATATCTTATATAACACAGGACATGACAATATAAAAACTGGCTTTCTAAAGTAAAATGCACATATGTTGTATTGCACAAGTCCAGAAAATGTAAAAAAGACAATAATTGTCTGAAAGTTTTTCTGTTCAGAATGTCTGAATTTATGGACCAATTTCTAGATGGTAATTTTCAGCACCAGACTATGTAAGTGTTTGAAAACAACCATACTTAACATCAGTCATTTTATACCCAAGAAAGACCATTAGCATGACTTTAGCACTGCTTGTTCATAATGGTTAGTACATTTGAATGTTTATAAAAATTGATCCATTCTCCCTTGCAAAATTCATACACAAAAATGTTTTTAATGTTATGTTTTTAAGCTAGTAAATATAAGTGTTAAATTGTATGTGGTATTTGAGAAATACTAACAAATGAATTGCATAACATACATTTACATATGTAGATTTAAAAAAATAACTTACATATCTGTATGCACTATCCCCCTTTTTCCCCTCATGTTACAAACTTGCAAATTGGTAATTGGTCCCTACATCTTCCATAGGCCTCAAACTAAATAAAAAAATAAATGCATGTGGTTGATTAAAGCCTATTTTTCTGAAATGGACTTATATTGGTAAATTTCATTTTATTTAACCAAGTAATCCATGTATATGAAGAACAGGAATTTTATCGTGAATTTGAATTTTGTTGTTTTTATTTTGTTTTTATTTAAAGTAGAATGCCATCAAACTCCTTTTCCCTCTCCCATAACTACATTCCTATCTGCTCAGATTTGAAATGTGGGTGAGAAAGAGAAAAAATTTCTTAATATGACTACTATTATATCTTGCTAAGTAATAAATAGTCTATTACTGACTACTGCCTTCATAAGACTTATTTTAAACTTTTTTTTTTTTTTTTTTTTTTGAGAAATTCTGTTTCTTTTTCACTCTCTGTAGACAGTAACAAATCACAGAATTTTCTTTTATATCTATTGTTGGTCTCTATGGCAGCATTGTAACTTCCACTTTATTCCTATCTCTGTTCCCACTTCCAACCCAAAACCCTTAACAGACCATTTTGTAGCATTATGCTTAACCATGAATGTTTTGTTTCTTTTTGTCTTATAAGAATCTTTTCTTTTGTATACTATTTTTCCCATGTTTTGTGTAGTTTTTATTTTTTTTATTTTGTATTTTTTTCATTCAAGCGTCTTTGTTGAGATTTGTCTCTGTAAAAAGATAATACATACGACTGCCACTCAAAATAAATGAGGATTTTGTTACTTATATTGTGGCCATGAGATGAATTTTCAAAAGGGAAATAGAAAAAAATGTATTAAAAAATATATAAATGCTTCATCACAATGATGGAGCTAAAGTTGGTTTGAACTAACATCATTTTTTTTTTTTTTTTTGTCCTTTTTAAATTTTTACCATATCATTTGAATCTTTTGTCTTGTGAACAAAAAAAAAATCAAACTGCAATATCATGTGGAAATGGGTTTTTTCTATTAAAAATAAATGAAAAACAAAAATATTTTGATGTTTTTTACTTGAAATAAAAGGTGTAAAACAATAACTTGCCCTTAATCAGTATGTGTCGATTCTCTCAGGTTCCAGTGTCTTTTTTCTTTTCCCTGCATGCATTTAGCTTTTAAATATCAAGGGAGAATTGAAATACAATTTTTCAGTGATTTTATTTACATTTGAATTTTTCAACCATAAAATTTTAAGGTGTATTTAAATATAATCCTTTTTCTCTCTCTCATTCATTCAGTTTTAACAAAATAATTTTGATATTTTTATTTGGAACAAAAATACAGAAACTGAAATTGTGTGTGAATTCAATTTACCCCACTTTAAGTGAAATGTCTTAGGTACTACAAAACCTCTATATTTTGAGGCAAAATTCTCCTCCACCCCACACACTCACATGCAATTATGAGTTCTCTCTCTCTCTGTTACTGTGGCTTGAGGACTAGTTTCTTTTCTTAAAAAAAAATAAATAAAAGAAATTAAATAAAAATTTGTAAAAAATCAAAAAATGAAAAAAAAGATCCAATCCTTACCTCTTCAATCTTTCAGTGCTGTTTTTTTATCAGTTGTAAACATGGAACATGTTCAGTGACTTGTATTATATTCTCTGTTGCACTGAAATTCTTCTTTCAGAACATGGTTCCCCAATTCTAGCACATAAAAATAACCGATAAGAAGTTACTTTTTTTTATTCCAATTCTTGCCCATTGATCAGAATGGCACAAGTTTCAAGTTTTTGCTATATTAATACATCTAACTTGATATCTAAGTATCATCAACTATGCTTTATGTAAGGCTTTTCTACTATACACTATTCAACATATTGTACAATCCAGAAACGATGAAGTTTTCTTTCCTATTGGAAATGAATGATCTATAATAGTTAAGCATTTTACCAAAATAGTTGCTTTGCTTCTTTATTTTAAGTTAAATAGCATGTACTTAAATGTTGGTTTATAAGTACCTGTTGTACAATTGTATGTGATATCCTATCAGTTTTACACTGTAGTGTTTTCTGTTTAAAAATTTTAATAGGCATGTAGGAATATATTTCTTACAAATGTTTTCTCTGCATTAATATTTTAGATAGCAAAATAAAATGTTCTCTGAAATATAAGAATTAAATTTCTTGGTTGACTTATTAAAGTATTTTTGTTTACCTACAGTGAAACAAATCTTTTTTTCTGTAGTCAAATGAGTTATTATTTTAACAAATAATTCTTCATGAATATTAAAAAAAATAATTAGGTTAAAAAAAAAAACAACAAAAAACAAATGCTGGCACCTATAGCAAACTTTAAAAAGAAAAATTTTCTAAAAGCAAAATTTTACTTTATTATAAATACAAAAAAGGCCAACAATATGACGGAATCAACCCACAGTTATTTTGAATATCTCAGCGTCACTTTATTCAAAATGGCTGATACCAAGATGAATTCAAGTCTTAATATTGGTGATAATAGAGACTAACCTTATCTTTTAGTGAAACTTAAAGTACTTATCTTTATGAAGAAAACTACATTATTTGATTTCAATTTTCTGATCATTAATTTTAAATAAATGTAATGTTCATTAATTTGATAAGGTCAACTGGGAACAGTGATGTTTTAAATAACCATACACTAATTAGTATTACAGTTTTTGTTTCCCTACAGTTTTCATAAGTGTAGTATACAAACTATAATTTTCTAGCTTTTTCTTTTCTCTAAGATTTGTGTACAATATGAGACTCTTATATATTAAAATAGAGTAACTATCCCCACCCCCAAATCAATATAACAATTATCGAAACTATTTTGGCTACTATTTCTGAATAAGTTTGAATTTTAAATGACCGATGCTTATATGCTTGATTTCTTGTATTGTTTATGTATAGCTGGAAGTTACCCACAAATAAGAATGAAAGTCTAGTGTTAGACATATAAAACTCGGATTATATTAAATAATTTATAGAAATATCCATTTTTTTGCTTCAAATGAAATCTGAAAATTACTTAAAATGCATTTAAAAGCACAGTTGTGCTCAACCAATTTTAATATTGGCAAAGAAAATTTCTCTTCTATGATTCAGTGTTAATCTTTTTTATTTATTGAAATCTGAGGGAAGAGATAAATTTTTTTTTTTTTTATTGAAAAAAAAAATTGTGTATAATAAGACATGGGTATTTTGAGGTTAAAGGTTGCTGTTTATCTCAACAGAATACTTGCAATACAGAAAAATTTAAAGTGCTTTAAGGCACTGTTAGGTACAAATGGGTGTGAGCAACTTTACAGTGCCTCTTGCAAATACATACACATTTTATTTTTGCCTGTAGGATGGGAACCATGTGATTGCAATGCTGACCAAATATTTTTTCCTTCATAAAAAAAAAATAAATAAATAAACAGCAGCATCCACTCTTTTGAATAATGGTATTATGAGTGATTATTATTATTTTTTTAATTTTACTTTTAAAGCATTTTCTTGTGCAAGAACATTCAATGGTGACCTGTTTCTTGACCCATTTCAAAGTGGGCTGCTTGTTGGGTATGTATGTTTTCTATAGTGACTATTTACTTCTTACTAGTAGTGCCAACAAAATAGTTTGGTTTCCATAATTACTAAATTTAAAACTGTATAAAATGAAACAATAAAACCATACATTTGATCTGTATTGAACCTGGTTCAAATAGATTCTCATCAAAGAAGCTCTCGTTAACTCTTTGCCTTTTTAAAATGGCTGCAAAGAACCCTTATACCAAAACTTTCAACAAGTCGAGCACAATTTACCAAGTGGATAATGATTTTCATCAGTGATAATAACAACATCATTAACAATGATGTTTGATAATGCAGATGTTTTAATGAGGCTAATATTTATAATGTTTTTGTGTGAGTATATAAACTGGTCTTTTATTCACTAACCATCTAAGATGGCTTTATTCGCTACCCTACTGGCCTCACTTCTCCCACTGCCACAAATTTTAGGGTGGTGAAAACAAGTGATGGTCTGGTTATCTCAACCACTCACTGTACTTCATCTCTCTCTCTCTCTCTCTCTCTCTCTTTCTCTCTCTCTCTCTCTCTCTCAATATGACTGCCACTGGATTATTGTATGAAACATTTTTTAATAAAGGGGAAAAAAGTTTTTTTTTTTTCTTTTTTTTTAATTAAAAATTAAAAAATTAAAAAAAAAATATAAAGATTGTGTATTTGGAGATTCACCCATCACAAAATAATTTGCATGAGTGAAGAAAAAAAATCCCATGAAACTTTTAGCACTGAAAACTTTTTAATTTAAATTTTTTTTTTTAATTTTTTATTTTTCTAAAACACTCATGCATATACACACAGCATACATCAACACACACACACGCACCTCCACTTTTATATGTTCTAGTAACTTCAATACTGTGTCACTCCCCAAACCTGTGGAATGCATCAAAACATATCCATTAATTTTTCACTGCTGACAAATGTTTATTTTGACTTTGGTGGCTAAGGAGCTTCTGTGACCAGCTACAAGAAATGGTAATATCTTTCTCCTTCACCCTCAGACACCTTGGGGCTGGGTTGAGAAATGAGTTGCAGCAGCAAACCCTTCCTTTGGGGGTTCTTCTATACACCTCTCTGTCATATCTGTTTTCACCTTGTTCAATATCATGTGTCCTCATCAATAGGCTGCCCACTGTCTGTCTACACATTGCACAAAATTTGTTGTTTACACTCAAGAATAATGGACTTGTGTTTTTGAATAAAAGATCTTTTGATCTTTATCACTTGATTGTATGGAGCTCTGTTGATGTAAAGGAAAATAATAATGATGATAATAGCAACAACCTCAAACTGTTTTATTTTCTCTCCACCTCCCCGATCCACATTTACAATTAAAACATAACTGAACTTGGGCTGCCTCTGATATCATCAAATATATTAAAGAAACTCTATTTTCATTTTTGACCTTTGTAAACCTCAACACATTTGATTATCCACCCCAAACACATTTTTACTCCCTTTTTTTTCTGAACAGTTTAATACCAACTATTCAGATGTGATATGGTATCTGGAAAAAACAAAAAAACATGTATATCATCATCCTAGCTCCATACTATTGCCTCAAGGTTCCAAATTTCCTGATTGAATCATTGAAAATTTAGAAAGCCAGATCACTACGCTCCCCCCCCCCGTCCCAGTGCTCCCCATCCCTGTACTCGCCCCCTTACATAATATTTGGAAATGCATATTCATCCAAAAATATTTACTTCTATTTTACCACATACTGGCTATGTCTCCCCTCCCCTCATCTTTTATTGTCCTCTGTACACTTCATTTATAAAAAAAAAAAAAAAAAATTCTCTCCACTTCTTATCACTTGGTTTCTTCTTTGTAAAACCCCCTCTCCTTTTTCTTACGTTTAGTGTTGCACCTTCATTATATACTGTAAACCATATGTGTATTACCTACTGATGTCAACGTACCACATATAAGTCTCTTCCCCCCCACCCCCATCCCCTGTCCACATCACACCTTTGCCAAATAAGGCAGGCTGGAGACAATTGGACGACCTGCAGGGAATCAGTCAGACATTTCAAAAGAAAAAAAAAAAGAAAAAAAAAACACTAACAACTTTTATATCAAAGAAATGTCAGAATTTTTTATTGTAATAAATACTTGATCAAAACATTTTTCCCTCTTTTTTTCTCCTTTTTTTCACAATTTGTTATTTTTTACAAGAATAAAAAAAAAAAGAGTGGAAGGCTGTTGATCTAGATAACTTTCAAAGAATTTATAACAGAGCCCTTTATTTAATCTAGGAGGATAGGGTTTTCTTGTTCCAATGACCATGTCTAGGGATATCTTGTCTGTTTTCTTGTTCTTATTTGGTACTGCTCAATTATTACTCACGCTATTTCCATGGATTCCAAGTATGCACTGTCTGGCCCAGGTATTGAACTCCCAATTAATATATCACCAAATTCACAAACCAATACTTTAATCAACTAGACTCTTGTCCCAGTGACCAAAACATTGTGATAATAAAAAAAAAAAAGATGAGAACATTATTCCAAATGTAAATAATGATTCATTATCACAGAAAACAGGTAGGGATTTTAAATAAAAAAGAAAAAACTTTTTTTGAAAAAAAACAAAGAATTCTCCTGTTAGCTCAATTAATATGAGGCCCAAGGGCCAATCATGGGAGAAGTTAACTGAGTGAGATTGGTGTAAGAATCAGGGAATTAAGAAATATACATTACGAGGATGACTAAGATCAGTGGAGCTTGGACTTGAAGGGGCTGAGATTGTAGTTGTCATGAAAGCATCCGCCAAGGATTTTCTTCCACAAAGTAAGTTCTGGGGAGGAAGCTGTCTGAGTGAAACACAGAATGAGGATGGTTTGACACCATAAACATGGCATAGTGAGTTTAAAGTGAAAGTTTAAGCTAGAGAAACTAAGGAATAGTAATTTGTGTGAACATCTGCAATAGTAATGGGGTAGTGAAAAGCTAGTGATGTTTCTGCTATGAGAAAAGAGTGGAATGATGGATATAAGTGTATCTTCAGTCAGTTAAGTGCCATGCATGATACATGCTTGGGCAATCATGTCTCAAAAGAGACATGACTGACTTGGTAGAAGATTATATCACAGTAGGTTGCCATTGCTTTCTGCGGTAGATTGGTTGCCAGCCAAGGCTATAGAACCCAATCTGTCATGTTATTTAACCCATGACTGGAAGGAATAGACGGATTAATACCTTTCCCAAGAGTATTTGCGCATAAGTGAATGCAATGAATTCAACTGGAATTTGAACTCTGCTCCCCGATTTCTCGTTCCGAGTCGATATCCATTGCACCACAATGCACATCCAGCACCACAACGCACATCCAAGTGTATCTTACAAAGTGATAATTTATGATTAACACCATATGAATCTCTCCAAGAGGAAAAGAAAAAGGCAATTGGATACATGTATAGATATCTTAGTCAAGCTACAAACGCTATCTTTAAACTGATTTTTGTTTTTGATCTTAAATAAATAAGGATTTTCTTACATTTTTACAATTCTTCACCTGAATTTGCAATCTTTTAGGAAAGAAATGGGCAATGTTATAAAATTTTCTTTGCATTTTCTCAAATTATAATTTTAACTAGGATTATACCATCACCTGTCCTTTGATCATTTTTAAACATTTTTCTTTTGTTAAATTGGTGCTATATTTATCTCTATTAAGTGAGCTCTGCTATATAATTAATTACCTTAGATATTTACTACATTCTGGTGTGTGTCATCTAATGCAGATTAAACTCTTTACAGTAGCAATGGATAACAATATAAGCATGCTCACATAATTGAACTACTTCCATAATGAAAGTACCATATGATGCATATTATTCTCTCCAAAATAAATTTAAAAAAAAATCCTCCTAAAATCACCCCTTTATCTTATACTTCAGTTTATTGATTGATTTGTTCTTTACAGCATATCAGCTCTTTATAGGTTATTTAAAGCCAGAAAATGTTTTTGTATTGTAAGAATTTTTTTTTTTTTTTTAGATAATAATTATGAATTGAATAATCCATAGCTTTCGGGAGAAAATGTGGTATTTGTGGGTAAGTGAATAAATATAACAAACCCAGCTGGAATTAGAAATCTGCTTTTCAATTTCCAATTCCATGTTATTACCCATTACACCACTTACACATCCAAGCTTACAGCACCTGATATTTCCAAGCGATCACCCATCTAGGTATTGACCGGGCTTAATATTGCTTAACTTTGCTGATCAAATGAGAATATGTGTTTCAGCATGATGTGACCATAAGTCTTTTTTTTTGTTAATCTAGTGGTCAGATAATTGTTAAAAGATCTAAATGCACCTGTTTGGTAAAAATGGATCCCAGATATATATGGTAATATTTTTATAAGTTTATAATAAAAACATAGTTTACTACAATATGAGCCATTGTGTTTCGGTACTATCTTATTAGCACCTCATCAGGCAATGAAATATTGTGTTGCAGTAAACTGTGTTTTTATTATAAACTTATAATATAAATATTATCATATGTAATGCTCTAAGTATCGAGCACTCTTAATAAAGAAAATCACTACAAACAGTTTGTACTACATCTAAGATATATATATATATATATATATATATATATATATATATGATGAGTTGTGATAGTTTTTAGCATCAAGATTGTTACTTTTCAGTAGTTTTACTGATAAAAGGCACTTTAGCAAGCAGGTTTTTTTTATCGCAAAGTGCTCACTATTGGGGTGGAGATAGTGTTGATAGTTTTAGTGCAGAAAAAATTAACTGAACAGGTTCATACCGACTTGGAAACAATAAATAAAGCATTAAAAAGAAATCAAACACCTGCACAATAAAAATAAACAAAAAGAAAAACAGCCAATCACAAGCCAAACTACTCCTAAAAATATCAAATTACACAGGCTTCTTATAAATAGGAAAGGGAACCTGGACTCAACAGTAAAAAAAGAAAACAGCCCTGATGAGTGAAGATATAATAATGGTGTCCTCATGAAACTTCAAAGTCAGCATGAACCTGCGCAGTTAAAGGGACAAATTCTTTGCACGAAAACTAGAGAGAGAGAGAAAGAGAGTGGGTGCGATGGATAAATTGTCGCCCGAATTACACAAAAATGAAAATAATATTGGTGTTTCATTTTAACATATATCTAGGAAAATTACACGAAATACCTTGAAATACTAAAGAGTAAATTTATTTAATAAAATTGCCATTGGCTTCAATCATGATGTCAGAATTTCCTGCAACTCTTCTTGTTAATCTCTTTATTTGTTGTATTTCAGGTTGCTGAACAGCTTTTTATTGAATAAATATTTTATTTTGATTAGTTTAATGCTTTTCACAATTTTAACCTTATACTATTCACGCTTGGAATCCAAACAGTATATGGAGCAAAATATTTTTTAACGATCATTATTCTCTCCCCAGCTGTGGGTTAAATAGGTGTGTAGACAAGGTTCTCTAGCAGTCAGTTTGGAAGGACAACCCTGAATTCAAAACTATGGGGGAATTACTGCCTTTTCCAAAAATTATGTCCTTTCATAAATAAAATAAAAAGATCTGTACAGTGCCATAATCATCTACATTATGAAGAGACACTGTATTTTAAGAAAAAAAAAGAACGATTCTTTTTATGAACAAATATATTATAAAAGTCATATAACTGAGCACAATTTTTGAACTGAAATAATTGGTTGATACTGATTTACTATTAAAACTCAGAAAAACTAAGAATTTAATTTAAATTAAGATGAAATTAATTTAAGTTAAGATGGAATCTTTTTTTTGTTTTCACTTCTTCCTTAGTCAACCTGACTATTTATTAAAAGATGTGTTTATATTTTCTTCTTCAACCTTCAAACATGATTTTTTCTGAAAATGTAAACCGTTTTGAGACCTGTTGCTGTTTGTATTGCAATGTCCTTGTACTGGTTTAGAATCAGATTTTTGCATAACTTTTGATGCTTGAAATTAAGGTGTAAATTTTGTACCTTTCAGTTTAGTATTTTAAGTATTTACAAAGTTTTACTTATTAGTCAGGCAAAAGGTCACAATTTTTAGGCACCAAGCAAAAACTGAGCTTCTTGCTGTAATCTGGTAAAAAACTCCTCCATAACAATGCATCTGTGGTGTCAGTATTGTTACATTTGCTCAGGTTTAAAGGTTATCAAATTATGGCTGAGAAGCCAAATCCTGCCATCTGTGATATTTGATCTGGTCTACAAACCAACATCATACAGAATGTTATTCTAAAATAATAATTTTTTTTTGAGGTCTTTTTATATATCATTATTTGCTATTGAATCTTTAATTAGTATCTGTTGGTCAGTTGTGAAACAAATACATAAAGAGAGCAAGTTAATTAATGTTTACAAATGCCTCCGGGAGGAAGGATATTCTGTTTTTATATCTTTTGCCTGGTAATTTCAAGATTTGATACAAAAATGTTGTCAAAAATGAAGCAGGCTAAATCTGCATATAGACCAGTCTTAACTGATCAACATTTCCACTCAATTTTGATGATGGTAGTTCAAAATTTTTGATTTCTATTTGACCGAGTTTCATCCCCAGAAAAAAAAAAATTAGCTTGGAAAAGTTCATAATGTAAAAGGTTATTCAATATGGTTTTAAATAAATCATGAAAAATATAGTATCTTATATTTATAAACAGGTGCAATGAATAACTTATCGTCTAAATTACACGAAAATGAAAATAACATTGACATCTCATTTTTGTATAATTTTGGTAAATATATCTATTAAAATATCTTGAAATACTAAAAACTAAATTTACTGAATATGTTCAACCTGCTTG
Source organism: Ascarosepion bandense (assembly GCA_037127315.1). Taxonomy (NCBI): domain Eukaryota; kingdom Metazoa; phylum Mollusca; class Cephalopoda; order Sepiida; family Sepiidae; genus Ascarosepion; species Ascarosepion bandense. The sequence goes on from JBBBDQ010000904.1 coordinate 1,839,188, forward strand.
TATGACATGCTGCAAAGTCCTGTTGCCAGACATAGAGGCTTCCAGCAGCCACTGACTTGACCCAGGGCAGCACAACCTCCTCAAGGCACTTGATGTAAGCTTCTGTGTTGAGTCTGAAGCCTTTAATTTGGGAATTCTTTTCTTATCAGAATGATTAGAATGTTTTTCTAGGTTGCCTTACCTTCGTAATCACTATTAGACTCATCCGACTCTTTCCAAATCCTTTTCACTGTCCTCAGATTGATACCCAAAACACTCTGAAATGTTTGTATTGGAGTTTTTAGTTTGAATGCCAAGCAGTACAGCATGCCATTTCCAAGCTTCTGGTGGAGTGAATTATGTGCATTGTGGTGCAATAGATATTGGCTCTGAACAAGAAATCTGGGAGCCAAGTTCAAATTCCAGTTGAATTCATTGCATTCACTTACGCGCAAATACTTTTGGGAAAGGTATTAATCCATCTATTCCTTCCAGTTATGGACAGACTGGGTTCTATAGCTTTGGTCGGCAACCAGTCTATTGCAGAAAGCAATGGCAACCTACTGCGGGATAACTTCGGCCCAGTCAGTCATGTCTCTTTCGAGACATGATCGCCCAAGCATGCATCACATATGGCACTAACTGACTGACTGAATTTGTAAAAGTATTTGTTGATACACCCTGTATGAGTAAGGATGAGTTGTCAGTTGATTTTTTTCGAAATATTTCATGCCAAATAATCAATGTATGATGAGAAAATTTGGTAAATATTGTTTATTTTTTCAAATGCTTAATGTTGCAGGTGAGCAGTGGCAATTGTGGAACTCTGAAAGTGGTGGGGGCACTTAGCAACTGAGAGTTTTCTGAAGAGGAGGAGAGCAAACTTAAGCAGTGTTTTCATTTTCATACTACACTGCTATCGTATGCACAACTTAGGTATGAGTTTGAGTATAAGCATGTTACTATACTTTTCATTCATAGCAGTGAAGTTCTAATCTATTCATTCCCTCTTTTCCCCTCTCAAGCTGTTGAAACACAAGAGAGGTTAATTTCAAAACAAAATCAAAAGGTTCATATGAAGAAGGAGAGGCATTTGATAGACTATAGTGATGAGGAAACGTGTGTATAATTTATCTACATAAAATAGGGAATTTATTTACAAATTTACAGAGTTGTAATTGTTAACAGATTATTTCAAGACAAGCATTCACATTAAAAGATTGTAGATTTGATAAACAGAGAAAATGTTCATATTGAAATATCAGGCACTAAGTACATTTCCAAAATTTGTTTATATGCAAAAGTATTAAGTTGAATTCCATAGAAACAAGGTTTTCAAAATGATTAAAACAAATTGAAAACTTCATTTTTTTACATTAAAAATATTACAGTGGAATTCAATATAAAAGATATATTTTTAGCTACTTAGCTTCAGCAGTAGAAAGAGACTTGGCAATCAGCAGTAGTCATTACAGGCTAATAATGTATTGGTGTGAAATGGATATTGGTGAAGCATAGTCTTTGCTTTCTTTCTCTCCTTTTATCCTTTTAAAACAATAGTGAAATCTTTACTAAAGAATTTAAAAATTAAATTGTCATATTTTTGCATCCGTAGGTACCAAACTTGAAAAAGCAAATCTTTGAATTCCAGTGTAATCAGAATGTTGTGAGTCAAAACAGTTTCCAGTTATCATGGCTTTGGTTATTTGTACGTTAGGGTTCTTTTACGTCTTCAAAATTGACATAGACAATGCATCTACAATAAATTTGTTCTGCTTTGGAGAGGTATAGATTATTACACAAGTCGTCAAGAAATTCCTTAAATCTCATCAAGGAATTTTTCAGTTGAATTGTATTGATAGTGCTTATACTAAAGGCTCAGTCAGTCAGTTAAGTGCCATACGTGATACACACTTGGGCCTTTTGAGACATGATTGATTAGGCAGAAGATTTTTCCACATTAATGAGTCAGTCGGTCGACTTGACACCCTCAAAGCGAGTATGGGTGAGCATGTGCGGAAACTGTGATTGGTAGATGGCTTATCTGTGCAAATGTGTAGTGTTTTGCATAGGTGAGTTACCAAGCGCTATGTAAAGAGCTGGAATAAGAGAAGAGAGAGGCATCCTGAGAGGAGGAGGAGGAGACACGCACAGTCTCCTCTTCTCAGGATGTCTCTCCCTTCTCTCATTCCAGTAGGAGAGAGACAAAATTTGTTTTGTTTTGTGACACATTGAATACAGGTTGCTATTCTTCAATAGACTGGTTGCTAACTAAGGCTATAAAACTTTCTTTGAGAGAGCACATTACCTGTCATGATCAGCATTTTGAACAATGCCAGGACACTCAAACCCTCGGTCACAATGACTTGTGACTTTGTGCCAACACAACCATCAACAGTTTCCAAACAGTTCTATCTGCCTGATTTCACTCATAAGGCTTGGGTCAATGAGTGGTATGATTTTTAAGCATTTTCCAAAGGTGCTGCACACTGGAATTGCTTCTGCAAAATAATAACATCAAGAAATCACCATCCTGACCATAGTGGGATTCGAACCTGGATCTCATTATCAGAAAGCAAACATTCTAACCACTGTGTACTATCTCTATATAAGATGTTCACCCCTCACAGATGAGGAAGACCACGACTTCTAGGTAGATGTCATGACTTGCGCTTTAATTGGATTTAAGTGACGGAGAGTTGTGCATGGTTGCCAGCCTTACTCTCTTTTCCCATTCCATCTGGGTCCGGTGGCATGACATACTCGAGACTTGCTGGAGACAGAGATGCAGTGGATGGCCAACACTGATATTATTGTTTTCATTGTACCCTGAATGCACTCCACAGTGCTTAGGTAAGCATTTTTCTATAATTATCCCACAATAGATTGCCACTAGCTGCTCTAGTAGACTGGTTGCCAGCCAAGGCTATAGAACCCAATCTGTCCTGTTATTTAACACATAACTGGAAAAAGGTATTAATCCGTCCTTTCTCTCCAGTTATCTCTATATACATACACAAATACCAGCACACATTGTATTATACAAGTGAACGCTGAAAAGTTTTTGGTCAAGTCTATCTCCAAGGATCTGAATTAACATCACAATTGTCTCATTTTGTTCTTATTTACTTTTAATCCTTTCTTGTTAGACTAAGTTTTCAGTAACCCCTCATATATATGTGACTGTCATGGGCTTCTGGATCTAAAATAAATGTCCGTTTTGTTGGCTTCAAATTTAGTATTCTGTTTTATAACCCATTGTTTGAGTGATGAATATAATTTTTCTTTTAAAAATGGACACACCTCCTAAGCTAGTTATAGGTGTTAGCTGATGAATTAATATATCTCTATTAGACTTATTCAATTTCTTTTGTTGGTGTGTTACTGTAAAATAGCAAAAATAGCGCATACTTTTAAGGTAAACCTGTTAAAATATTCTAATCTACTTGGATTTGAAACTTAATAGTCTGGGGTCTGCATTCATGTGCACCCTAATTATTTGATTTTTGTATGTTTGCGTTTTTACAACAAAAACAAAAAAAAATAATTGAAAGAGGAAAAAAATGTAAGTATTGTTAATTGCTTCAAAAATAAGAATACTTTTATATTGTAAAACATTTTTATATGAAATAGTGAAAGGTGTCATTATATTATATAAAAATCATGAATATTAACAGGTTTTATTACAAAAGAAAATTGATTTTCTAAATTGGAAGCATATTCATTCAAAACCATTTAATATTAGACTACTGCTGATTAAAGAATAAAAAGATCAAAAGTAAAGTGAAATATGTACTGTAAAACTTAGAATTAGTCCCCCTTATTCATATAATCTTATTATATAGTATCTCGCATGTATGGGAATATATTAGTTAACTTTCTTTAAAGGGAGATAACTTTAAAATATTACTGTTTTAAAGGTTATTTCCCTTGCACTGGCGGCACTAAAAGTCAATATCATTATTACAAAAATACATTATTCCAAGAACAGTGACTGAATAATAAAATTACTCACCTGAAAAAATCTTCTGAAGAGTTGACAAAATAAACCATTATTTTTGACTACATGGGTAAACAAGTTATTTAGAATATGATAGCACATCAAGATAAAGAATTTATATTATTCTAAGTGACAAAATATATTTTGAAGGTTATCCCTTTAAATGCAATATTTCATTCTCAAAAAAAAAAAAGAAAAAATTGATTTAAACTTTTTGGTGATACAAACAAACATATTGTGTTCTCAGCTCTTGCAAAGCAGTACAAATCTGTAAACAAAATAAATACAAAAGCTTATTCCTCAAGTATTGAGATTATCTCATAATTCAATTATATTCTGAACCTTTCATTCTTTATTTCATCATATTTTCAAAATCTTGATTTGTCTTCATTGTGTCTTTTCTTTTTATTTATACTTATTTTGATTGATGTATTTTCAGCCATTTTGAGAACTGAGTACTCATCTTGCTTTTTTTGCAATCTTTTCTATCTTGATTGTATAAGAAATAGAAAAGAAAACTACTAAGTAATTTCTTTAAGTCACTTCAGGTCACTATATCTGCTGCAACAGTGTGTCTTAGGAGAACTTGTGTGTGTATGTATATATATTTTTTTTAATAATTTTGCATCAAGCTTCAAGCAAGGCAATAAAGCCACAAAGATGAAAGAGGTTACTGAGTGTTAGAGAATATGAGGAAAAACACTATTAAGGACAGAGAATAATAAAAGAACAGAAGGTAATAATCAACATCGCATTTAAATTTTTGAAAATTGAAGCTAACTGGGAAGTAAGAAACTGGAAGAGAGTTTGTGGTGATACCGACCGAACAAAAGCAATGGACTGGATGTTTGCTCTCTCACGACAAAAGGGCAAATGACCAAAAGTCATCGTTGCGCATCTGGGTTTGCACAGATGTTCCGGTTGAAAAATAAAAATTAATCAAATATTAAATTTCCATTTCACGAGCCTACACGAATTTTATTTATCAGCCAATAGGAAGCCCAGAATCAAATACAAGTGTGAAATCCCAAATGAGCTGCTTTTGATCCAAAAAGCAGATATAAAAAGCCGAGACAGAAAGCACCCAGCAGGCAGGCCTCAGGAGGAGAGTGTAATCGATATCCCCTTGACTTAAGTCAAGCGGCTACTACGTTTGCCTCCTTTCACCTCTCTTTCCTTCTCCCTGCCTCAAAACTACTTACTGACCTCCGGATCGACTACATCAAAGACTTTCCTTACTCACAGCGCTCCCCACATTTCTAAGCATTGATTCTCTTTCAGCATATTATTTGCCATGAACATTTAACCTTTGTTGGATTCATGTTATTACTTTAATTGTAAAAACATTAATTGATATGTGTATATATAAAAATGTTATTTTTCTACTCAAATTGCATTTCTTGATTTTATAATCAGTTTATGATTTATAGTGGGCTATCTACCACAAGGCCAAATTCCGTTAACATGCAACAATATACAATTACCCTTCACTACAAACGGAATAGATAAGCAACCCACTATAAGTTCCACAGGCAAGAAGTGCAATAGAAGAAACTGTTAACATTGAATTTATGGTTACTTCTAGCTATTTCAACTGTAAAATGATAATGCCTTGTTGCCAATCTAATACTGCATTTATATTTATAAGCTCAAGGAAAGTTCATCTGAATAGTTACCATGAAAATATTTATAAAGGAAGCACAAAAAAGCTATGTTATGGTAATGAGAATGTGATTGAAGCTGAGATGTTAAGTTAGACTTAATAACATTGCAGATTCTTCTTTGGATTTTATCAAGAATCTCTAAATATATAGCAGGAGCACAAAACTATATATGGTGACAATGTTTCCTGTATGGAGGAATGGTAGACTTATGAATATGTAAGAGTGATTCTAGTGATAAAATTTGTTGAACATGACACAGTGAAATAACTTTTTTAGCAGAAGACCTAGCAATTGATTCAATATATTTCCACTTTATGTGATCAGAAAATATTAGGTGCACTGAGTTACTCTCCTAGATATTAGCAACAGCCATGTTGATGGAAGATAAAAAGGGTTCTTATGGAAGATTAAAAGATTATACTTTTAACTATTATAAAGAAGGAATTTTGTTTTACTTTTAATTGATGTAACACCTGCGGCACACTAGCAACTGATGTTCTCTTCTTTTTGGACCATTGCTTTTATTGTTCAAAAAGTGGGATTGACCCTGTGCACTATCTTCACTTTAAAAATTTCAGGCACAGACATTGCACAGTGTTTTGGGTGGTGTATATGGCTGGCTGTAGTCTTAAAAAGCATGACTGTTATGATGAATCAAAGCAGTATTACAGACACTGAAGTTTCATGGCATTCAAATGCCAGCAAACATACCAAATGCTGCAACTGGTCATGGCTGCTGAGTCTGTGGAAAACAGTGCAAATTATTGGCCAGGTTTAAAAGTTATGTCCATGTGTGTGAAACTTTGCAGGTTGCTGTGTGATGGCCATGTTTGATAATGTGAAGGCAGCCATCACATTATATTTTTCATACTTCTTTACTCATGTAGTGCCCTAGAAATTTCAACTGTTTCCAAACTCTATCAAAAAATTCTTTATTTTCTCCTTGAATGAAAAGCAAACATTGATAGCTGAAAATAAAATTGGCAATGTATATTCAAATTATATTTCTAACTACTGTTGTAATTTTCATAGCCTTGGAAAAAAGATGACGCTTATCCTTTCTGTTACCTAACACACCACCAGTTATTTGGATTTTGTCTTATTTAAGTATATGAATGAAAAACAGAAAGAAAAGATAACTCTGTATCACTATCAGTCAGTCAGTTAATTGCCATACATGATACATGCTTAGGTGATCATCTCTTTTTGAGACATGACTGACTAGGCAGAAAAATTTTCCTGCAATAGGTTGCCATTACTTTCTGTGGTAGACTGGTTACTAACAAGGCTTTAGAACTCAATCTAACCTGCTATTTAACCCATAGCCGGAGAGAGAAGAGATGGATTAATACCTTTGCCAAGGGTATTTGTGTGGAAATGAATGAAATAAATTTGACTGAAATTCGAAATTGGCTCTCTGATTTCTCGTTCTGAGCCAATATCCATTTCACCTCAATGCACATCCTTTCCCACTTTAATCTTTCCAAAGCAAGCTTCAATCTCCAACATGTCACTTCATAATCAGAAATATGCAATTTAGTACCACAGGCATAAATGTTTGGAAACAAAATGTATTTCTCCATTTATATTAGAGAAATTTATGAAAGAGGCTATCTAGAAGTACATCTATGGTTTGAATGGAATTAGTCTATTTTTAACTGGTTGATATGTTAATTGAATCCTCGACGACTGTCATGAACTCTACATGTCCAGTGGGCAAACTGGGACCAACTGCTATTCACTGTTCTTTTTATGTTTACTTAACACATATGCCTTTCTTATTTGATTTAGGTGAGAGTGTTAGTCATTGGTTGACTTTTGCTTGACATCATTTGACCACATTTTATTTTTGATTGTTGACTCCAAAAGGTTGCATCTTTTTTTATATGTGAATATTCATTATCATATATATATATATATATATATATATATATATATATATATATATATCGTGGTGTTCAGGTCATAAAGAGTTTTTCTTTTGTGTATATGTATATTCATGTAAATATATGGTATTTGTTTCTACATGTATGTGTGTTTGATGAACTGTAGCAGCAGGTTGCTGTTTGCAGTTATATGTTTGCTGTTATAATTTGTTCTGATATTTGAGTGTGTGGACTATCTTTTGAGTTAATTCCTTGGTTTTCTGCATATTCTTTTAGTGAATATTATTTAAGCACATCTTTCTTTGACTGGTTGATGTGTTGGTTAAATCTCTGATGGCTGTCGGAAACTCACACACGCACGTGTGTTCGAGCCGTGGACTGACTAAAGAGTGAACCAAAAGAGGTTATGCACGTGTTCGCTGTTCTTTTTATATTTACTTAACGCCTACGCGTTTCTTCTTTGATTTTGGCGAGATTGTTAGTCATTGGTTGACTTTCGCATAACGTCAGGTGACCACATAAGCTATGTCTGGATTGTAATCTAGGTTGCCAGAAATATGGAAGAATAGAAAGAAGAAAAATGATGTATGTGTTGAGAGAGAGAGAGAGAGAGAGAGAGAGAGAGAGAGAGAGAGAGAGTTTCTCTGTCACTCTGTTAGTAAAGAGAAAAGGGTATATTTTAATACACTTACTACTACCTATCTAATCATCCCAGTAACATATCTCTGCTATATTACTTGTCAGCCATAACAAATTGAACGAACTACTTCCTGTTATTAAAAAGTATAAACATTTTTTTCATTTTCTGTCTCCTTGAATCTTATTCTTCTCATTGTCTCATCTCCTCAGTAATGTTTTGTTTCCTTCACTCTCTATCCTCAGTCGCTAATTTTCAGTGACGCCTTGTTTCTCAGTGGTCAGGAAAATAAACCTTATTGCCAATACAATTACATACATGCCATATTAAAACACTCCAAAACTTAATTTCTACTCAATAATAGATATTTAAAAAGATACCAAAAAGGTTCCACCATACAACACACATTTAACTTAAAAAGTTTAACTCAAATTGTATATTGGTTAGAAATAAACATATGTGAAATATCTGACCATCCAGAGAAAACTAAAAACCCTATTTTTCTCGATCCCACTTTCGAGATTTTTTTTTATAAAACACAACAAATTTCGACTTTCAGCAGCAGAGATGCGACAGTTTCTAAATCATTCAAACACTACAGACGTGGCTACATAGCTTTTTCCTTTTCCCTAGCGCGTACTGAAATAAACATGTATCGGCAAATTTAAATGAATAACCTCCGGCAACAGTTCGGCTGATCAGTGAATCTTCGCTGACAATCAAAGTTTAGTGATTAGCTACTTGAATACTAAAATGTGTAAGGTTTCTTACAGGAATATTTTATAGTACATGAAATAATAGTGGTGAGAAAGAGTATATGCATAGAGTAACAGACCTTTTGATTGCAATGCAAGATAACATTTATTAAAGCAATATTAACAAAAGGGAAGTTTAAAACAAGTGTTTCTTTTGTTAAAATTAAATTGCATACTCAACGAAATGTTCATAAATAAGTTTGAGTTGGACTTACTGTGTTGGTGTGTTTTTAGCGTGAATCGTTCACAACTCTTTTGACCTCAGACTAGAAAATTGATGTCGCCAGCCCGGAAGAGGAAAAGCTAAAAGGGAGAGAGGGAGGGAGGAAGAGAGAGAGAGAGAGAGAGAGAGAGAGAGAGAGAGAGAGAGAGAGAGAGAGAGAGACAGGGAGAAAAAGAGTTGCCTTAGGGTTCATGTGTTTTTATATTCGAGAGCTGTTGCTGACATTATGTTTAAGAGCTGCTACTGCTACTATTATGTTTAAGGGCTCCTACTGATATTAAAGTGAACTACAAAAGACTTTTCTCAACAACGGATTTTCTGAGAACTAATTACCCAAAGACTTTAGCTAAAATAAAGATTTTATATTCCTTTTCGACACTTTTGAATTCATGTCCATATGTCTGTAAACACAATTGATTTATTTAATAAGCATACCCATGTTTTCTTTATCTTATTATTGTTTGGAATTTGGACGTTCGGATATTCAATGTCAAAAACATCCAGGACGACAGAATTTCCTACAACCATTCATAGAACTAAAAGATTAAAAAAAATAAATTGAAATCTGTTTTACAAAATCATCATACCAGAATCATCTCGTAAAATAAAAAAGCATTCATAAAATCACATTTTCAAAGATTTCAAAGTACTTTTGAATTCTGTTGGACCCTACGAAGCACTAATTTGTTTGTATTTTTGTATATAAAATTTGTTTGTCTAACCAGCGTCATTGAATTATTGAATATTGACCTTGTGTCATAAACAAAATTGAGAATATGGTTAGGTCTTGAAGGCTGTCACAATGCGTTTAGTAAAATAAAGGAAGGTAAAGAAGTTTTGGGGTATTACGTATTTATTATACATTAATATTTCGAGATCAAAATCTCATTTTCAGAATGTTACAGGGATTGTGTTTGAGTCCGCGACTTTCAGCAAATGGTTCTTTCTGGTTGCTGCTGCTGTTGTTAATGGTGTGTGTGTGAGTGTGTGTGTGTGTGTGTTTGTGTAAGTGTGCTAGAGCATATATGTGTGTGTGTTTATGGTGTGTATATGTGTGATTGATTGTTGGGATTTTTATGGTCTGATGGTATCAATTTGCTTTGATATGTCGTTTATCTAAGTATGTGTTGACCTGACTGTGATTTTGACACCTGCTAAAGTGTGTGTGTGTGTGTCCGCGCGCGCGCGTGCGCGCGTGTTTATGTGCGTGTGTGAGTATTGTGTGTGCGTATTGTGTGTGTGTGTGTATTTATGTCTGTGTGTGTGCGTGTTCTTGTGCATATACTTCTAGTATTTCGTTTTACTTCATTTTGTGTTTGTGATCTCCAGAGTATTTTTGTAATTTTTTAAAAGTTTTTTTTTTATTTTTTTATAATCTTTTCTAACGAACATCATGGTGTAATGAAAAAGACTACAAACTTACTGAAGATATGAAGATAACTACAAACTTAATGCAAATATGAAGAAGACTACAAACTTACTGAAATTTAAATGTTTGCAGAGTTCTTGCACGTAATCCCAAATAAATTTCCTCTGATTTTTAGATATTGTTTATTGACCCCAAACTTTTTAACAAATTGGTAATCCCGACGTACGCAGCAAATTAGTGAACCTGACGTGTGAAAAGAAAAAAACATCGACATTCAGCATTCATCTTACCAACATCATCAGCTCAAAAATTTTATAGATCAAAGTTTTCAACTGCTAGTATCTTCAAATATTTTCCAACGCATGCTACGATAATTTTGACTCACTAAAATTATAACACTCTGATGACAGTAACGAAAAATCTAACCACTCACATCTCAACTACATCACTACGCATCAAGAAACGGCCAGTCCTTTTTATCGCGACAAACACGATGGCGACTCACGACTAACAAATCTGATATTAACGAAAGCAAATTTACCTTTTGTTCCATGTTTTATGACCGTAATTACTTGGATTCGTACAAACAAACATAAATTTATCGGTCAAACAAAGAGAAGAAATTAAAACTGATGATCTACACCATTATGCAATTGTGCGGTACCCCTCACCAAGACTTGTATTAATTCCTTCTCACGATTTTTGTGGAAACTCGCAATGGATAGAAATTACTACTTAATTATTATAGAACAATTTATCAATCGCAGTTTGGCGGCAATTTATCTATCGCGTTGTTTTACTAATCAAATCTCGTGCAGTTTCTTGCAGTTTTAGGTTCCAATTAGCTTTCTAAGTTTCTTTAAACTCGTAACTTTATTGGCTGATTTACTTAAAAAAAAAAAATCTGCATGAGACGTAATTCTCCTGCCAAGGCGTTTTTGATTCTCTAAGAACACACAAATACGGCGGATTGCTGTTCCTCAGTCAGTGAGTATCCATCTGCTAACAGAATCTACGTCACTCAGAACCTTACTCACCTTCATACCCAGTTACACGCGATTACCCTAGTTTTCTCGCGCTAACGGCATGACAATATAAGCCGGGAGCGTCACGTGTTCAGTTGGGGGTTCCGTCTAGGGCAAGAGCAGACATGTTTATTACGTAACTCACACATACACACGCGCACTAATTGCGGGTAGCAATTAGTGGCGCAAATTTTTATTTCTCACAGCATGCACACACAACGCTAAAAAACTCCAATTGGAAACAGACATTAACAGTATGTACATTAACTTTATTCAAACTGAACTTTATTCAATTTAACCTTCTATCGAACATTTACGTTTCTCTCCAGACAAAGGGAAAGAACTTTTCTTTCCTCATTTGATTTGCATGCTTTCAACTCTATGTAACCTTTGTTAATATATTGTTGTTCTGATTACTTTCGCCTTTTCGTGTTTCCTTATTTCCTGCTCTATTTCATGTCGCAAGTTACGCCGAGTCGACTCGTAAATATAAATTTAGTGACGGACCTTCGTCCTCTACAATGTGACCCCGCCACGCAATCATCAGATCCTTTTATCTCTTTCAAACGTGCGGCATCAAAAACGTTTGGTTAGATACCAAATTCACCATACATTATACTTCCAATTTCTTATCAGATATCCGTTGCTTTGTCGAGCTCTCTACGATACCCTCGTATCACCTACATTTATAAAAAGTGAGAGAAGGGAATTTGTAAAATAAATCAAACCATCTTCTTTTTGTAACCAAACGTTTCATTGGTTCGTTCTCCATCAGCAGCAGCATTTTGCCTCTTTTTCGAAAAAGCGGGAATCTTCCCGCTCTTCAAGCTTCAGTTGGAAAGTTTCTTTGGAAGACACAGGACCTATTTTTCGTGCTCACCTTTTCTTTTAAGGCAATACCTGTTTTTGCCTACTCGTAAAAAGAAAGTAAGCCGGTTTCTTTACTTGACCAGAAGTTAAGTTTTATATTCAACATTTTGTTCCTGGTAAACTGCAAGTATTTTTTGACATTTTTTTATGCACACACTTTGATTGCATATTATTTTACAACTCTCTCTTTGAACTGGAACAGAATACAGATTATTTCTTCCAACTCATCATTGTGAATTATTTCACCGATTTGGAAATACAGATTATTTCTTCCAACTCATCATTGTGAATTATTTCACCTATTTGGAAATACAGATTATTTCTTCCAACTCATCATTGTGAATTATTTCACCTATTTGGAAATACAGATTATTTCTTCCAACTCATCATTGTGAATTATTTCACCTATTTGGAAATACAGATTATTTCTTCCAACTCATCATTGTGAATTATTTCACCTATTTGGAAATACAGATTATTTCTTCCAACTCATCATTGTGAATTATTTCACCTATTTGGAAATACAGATTATTTCTTCCAACTCATCATTGTGAATTATTTCACCTATTTGGAAATACAGATTATTTCTTCCAACACATCATTGTGAATTATTTCACCTATTTGGAAATACAGATTATTTCTTCCAACTCATCATTGTGAATTATTTCACCTATTTGGAAATACAGATTATTTCTTCCAACACATCATTGCGAATTATTTCACCTATTTGGAAATACAGATTATTTCTTCCAACTCATCATTGTGAATTATTTCACCTATTTGGAAATACAGATTATTTCTTCCAACTCATCATTGTGAATTATTTCACCTATTTGGAAATACAGATTATTTCTTCCAACTCATCATTGTGAATTATTTCACCTATTTGGAAATACAGATTATTTCTTCCAACTCATCATTGTGAATTATTTCACCTATTTGGAAATACAGATTATTTCTTCCAACTCATCATTGTGAATTATTTCACCTATTTGGAAATACAGATTATTTCTTCCAACTCATCATTGTGAATTATTTCACCTATTTGGAAATACAGATTATTTCTTCCAACTCATCATTGTGAATTATTTCACCTATTTGGAAATACAGATTATTTCTTCCAACTCATCATTGTGAATTATTTCACCTATTTGGAAATACAGATTATTTCTTCCAACTCATCATTGTGAATTATTTCACCTATTTGGAAATACAGATTATTTCTTCCAACTCATCATTGTGAATTATTTCACCTATTTGGACACATTATTTCTTCCAACTCCATCATTGTGAATTATTTCACCTATTTGGAAACACACATTATTTCTTCCAACTCATCATTGTGAATTATTTCACCTATTTGGAAATACAGATTATTTCTTCCAACTCATCATTGTGAATTATTTCACCTATTTGGAAATACAGATTATTTCTTCCAACTCATCATTGTGAATTATTTCACCTATTTGGAAATACAGATTATTTCTTCCAACTCATCATTGTGAATTATTTCACCTATTTGGAAACACAGATTATTTTTTTTCCAACTCAAAATCTTTGAACTGGGTCAAATTATTGTCTACAACAGTAAAAGGGAGGTAACTTATTTTACCCCTTTATTTTAATATTCTCCATTGTTATTAAAATTAAAATTTAATTAACCTTTCATCTGTCTTGTTTGTTCACTTTGTGGTACACGTAAAATTGAGAAGCTAAAATTATTTCATAACAAAAAAACAAGTAGTTAGGCCGCTACAGCTTAGAATGCCTAACACAGTGCAGAACCCTAACAAAGTTACTAGACATATTGCAAGTTTTTAACTTCATTTAAAACTTTCAATCTAATGAGGTGGTTTTGTAGGACCCGACAGCGCGACAATTTTTGCATCGCGGTTGGAGCGACAATTTATCCATCGTGAGTATTAATTGTAAAAGATTTGCGCAAGTTAAACACCAAGTGGATTAAACAGCTAATTTTTAGAATAAATAGCGCTGACTGGTTAAAATGTATTTCGAAATGCCTACGCAACGTGTTTAGCTTGAAAATTGCGCCAAATTCCAGTGATCCTATCACGTGACTGATTTGATACTTAAGCAAGTCCCACGTTGCGGTCAGAACCAATTCGCGACGAGGAAGCAGACTGTCCACGTCTGTCATCAAATAACGGATAGAAGCGAAGACCGTCCACGTCATTCGCCATAAGGCGCGAATCGAAACCCTCAGTGAAAATTCCGAACCTTAAAAGGAGCAGGCATTTTGAACCTTTTTATTTTATTCGAACATAAAAAGTACGACTTATTGTACAACCGGGTTGTACAACCCTTTTTATCTAACTCAACGAACCTCGACGAGAAAGTTTAAAAGGTTAATGAATAATTAACATATTATCAAAAATTCTATCTCAGCGAACAAATATTTACGAATAATAATACTCAGCATAGACCTGCATCAAAATAATTTTCCATTTAGATAAACAAACAAGAAACCTTTCAACGAACACAAAAATTAAATTTAATCCAAGGTAAATAACTTTGCATACACTTCTTTCTATATTTCTGATTTGTGAAGAAAGCCAAAAGTATTTAGGGCTATATTGACTAAACAAATCATTCATGAACATTTAATCCAGCAAACAAATTTTTAAGTTGAACTATTGATTAAATTTAATTTATTTTTCTACATATTCTCCCAATATTCACTTAAACTCAAAACTTAAGTCATTTAATCGTCTGCGATTGACTAAAAATCACTACTGTTTTTGTTTTGTATCGGATAATTTAGCAATCACAGTTGCCTTTGAATCTTTCGGCTCTGAAGCAGTTGTTTTATATGTATGTGGTGATTGGTTAATTTTTAGCCAATCACGTATTTTTAATGTAAACGTACACGTGCTGTGTAAAACTTAAAAAAAAAAATATTAACATTTAACACAAACACGTTCCGTCCAGCAGAGATTTGCTTTATCGTCTTGTTTTTTTCTTTTACTAGCAGTATAGCCCAGCGTTGCTCGGGTGTAATGAAAAGCTTTAAAACTAATCCATGGTCCTGGAGCTCAGACTCTTTGGATGTTGGCACGAAAGACTAAAAAGCAATAGTTGTTTCCAGTTAAACCGAAATCGTAGACTGAAAGAGAAATGAATGGATGTGAATCAAATTTTGATTTCCTGGTATCGATATGAAATTTTTTTTTAAACTGAATTTTGAACGCTAAAAGTCCTCTGAGTAAATGGTATCATGGCTGAGACAAAGAACTACAATTATACCTACTTAGAGCCAACCCCGAAGCAAAAACTAAAATAAAAGGGCTGAAAAAAAATACAGACATACAGGCAGATAAACAGACACACACACACAAACATCTTGCCTTTTATATATATATATATATATATATATATATATATATATATATATATTTAAAAAATCGATTTTCTGCACTATTGTAAGAACTGCAACCTTGAAACTTTTGAATATCGTTTCTTATGTCTTTGTCTATGAGTGCATCAAATTTGATTAAAATCGGACCACTCTTTCTATAAACGGATTTTTTCGATTATCGATTTTCGATATTTATCGGGGTTACCTCGACACAAAACCTAGCTAAGAACACTCGCAGACGCTTATCGTACAACGTCTATAGGCAACGGACACACACACACACAGACAAAGTTCCATTTATAAATAAGTTTAGATCTTCCTCCCTCTTGTTGCCTTATCGTAAGTCACTAAAATGGAAGAAAGCACATCAGCTATATCAGCTATATCAGTCAAAATCCCAGTCTTTATGCACACAGTAGCAGATGGGAATAATATTAAATGCTTTGGCGAAGCAGTAGTTGATATTGGGATTCCGGGCCTAGGCCGTTCATACACATGGCCGTAGTAGTAACGGATACCATCAACCCTCTCTTAGGAGCTAGGTTTCTCCCCGGCCACTGCTGTCACAAGAACCCAGTTATTACTTCCAAGACCAATAATCGACCAGGAATATCCCGACCTGACAAAACGACATAAAAAAATTGCCAAAGAGATGCAAGAGTTGGATATAACCCTCCTTTCAGAAGGACAGCTACATTACATACAACTCAAAAATCCTTTATACCTAAAGAACTAAAATCAGCAACACATGTACGGCTGCGAACCGATAGGATTAGGAAACCTCTGGAAGCCCCATATTCAGGGCCATACAAAGTAATAAAACAAGAAGAAAAATATTTTATCATAGACATTGGCTGGTGATGAGCAAACGGTTTCAATTGAGCGATTGAAACCAGCAATATTTGCCCATGCCCAGAAAAAAAAAAATGTAAACAAAAAACACAGCCTAACAGAAAACACATCATCACCAACACTTGAAACGCAGCAAGACTCCCCAAAGCAACCAATCGTCACCCGCTCGGATAGACGTGTGCGGTTTGCAAGAAGCAATGACCATTTTTACTACACATAAAAATACACACATAAACAAAATTATATGCACCTTTGCCTTCAATGCATCCTTACTGTAGCTCCACTACATCGGGTAGGGATGTGTTGTAGGGATTGAATAAAAATACGAAACAAAATAAAAAACACAAAATAAAATAAAAACTACGAAATAAAATAAAAATACAAAATAAAATAAAAGTACAAAATAAAATAAACATAAAAAATCTCCCAGGAGTCCTCTGACAGGAAAGACACTTTACGCATATGCAAAAAGAGAGGCTTCCTGGCGCCAAAAATAAACTCTCTCTCTTTTTTTCTCTTGGACTTTGACTGGTAAAGACGTGCCGACTGTTCGGGAAGGAATTTCCCCAACAAGAGGTCGTTGGTATCAAAAAATAAAATCAATGTCCAAACTGTCCCTCTAGTGTCTCTGTATCTTTCCTGTTCTCTTTGCCTATTTATTTCAACGACGAAAGCAATTCAACAAGTCTTGGATGTTTAGGTGAAAGAACCAACCCAGCAGCAATAGCCATAACAGCCACTATGAATTCGCTGAAAAAAAAAAAAGAATAGATGAAAGTATTTTTTAATTATTTTTTAATTTTTTAAATATTCTTCCTAACACGTTCGAAATTTTGGTATGTAAAATCTTATTTTTCTTTCGTCTCTGAGTGACGCAATCTTTACAAGGGTTTATTACGACAAACGTAATATTAGGCAAGTTGTAGTAGTGGCAAGGAGAACTTTTCCATTGCGTGTTCTTTGGACATTGGGGTTCATCACTGTAGAAGTAGGGACGATCAGCCATGTCTGGTACAAGGCCAATTCACAAACATAGCCGACAATCCCCACAACTTAAGGGTTTATCAAAATCATCAGAATGATAAGGTTTGGATGTTGGAATGTAGAAGAATAAAATATTTCGTTTGTAGGTTTGAAGTAAATTTTATTAACTAAACAGAATAACATTAATTTGGAGCAGTTAAATTTTCAATGAGAAATGGTAGTAAGGGGTTAAGTGTATCAAGAGTTCGTAGTTGTAACTTGTGTGCATGCAAAGATTAACAGGATAGTAATGAATTCTGTATTTCTTTCCTTTTCATGGCCAGCGAGAAAGTGAAAAGGAAGGTGAAGCAATAAAGGAAATTGTACTTATCGGAGTAAATATTTAGGAGTTAGTTGTATCTTGTTGTTGTTGTTGTCTTTCTTTGATTGCAGGAATGTTGAGGATGGAGAAGAAGAAGAAATAAAGGAAATAGCACGAGTGAAGAAGAACGAATGTGTGACGGGGCCTTAGGTCCGGTCGGCAGATTAAGATTTCTTTCGTCACATCTTGCGGTCTCATCTCTAATTTCTGCTTCCATTTGACTGACTGCTTCGACTTTCTTCCTGTTTTTATAGCCAATTAGTTTTTCACACTAGATTGTTAACTTTTCTCAGTTTTGCAAATCGCTTCCTTTCATTGGTCAGAAAATTAATTGAACATCTGATCACGAAATCCGGCTTCCTCTTTTTCTTTCAGTACGGGGTCAATCCTTTTTCTATTTGGCAAAATTTGGATTTCACACGTCATTTTGAATTTCTGTAAAAGTGAAGAAAGGAAGAGATTTACTTTTAATTTTTCATTTTTTGCCGGTGAAAAAACACATTAATTGGGAAATTCTTGCAAAAATCAAATAATGGTCAGATTTTGATGAAAATTTTAGGACTTATGACTGAAATCATTTTTGAAATAATTATTTTCAGAAGATCTTGGTAAAAATATTTTTGTTGCATATGTTACCCCATCCACCAATTAATATCCTGAAATATCTAGAAATCCATGAGAGTTCGCCCATATTAATTTAAATCCAGGAGTTATTGGGAGAATGCTAATCAACTGTCTAGTTTTTTTTTTTTTTTTTGTATGTGAAGTAGCACTTTTTCCGAAAATCTACTCCGAATTATGAAAGCAAAAATATAATAAAACTATGCCATTTTCTTTTTAGATAAACTTTTAATTGGTTTTATAAGCAATATATATTAAAGATATCATAGTCTGAAAAGATTTCTTTTTCAATGAAAAATGAATTTTTACAAGAATTATTTTCATTTTTATTATTTTTTATTATAATAATTTATAAAGTTCCAAACATCTTTTAAAATTTCCTTTTTCATCGTCCACTCTAGGTTGTTGAGTTAAAACGTGAAAACCATATTTATTAATCAAAAATTGAAAAGCTTAATAGCTATTCGATTTTTTAAATAATTAAAACATTTTAATTGTGTGCGTACTGATGACCATATTTTCCTTTTACGGATGGCTGTAAGTAATATATATCATTAAAAGGTCACGTGTTTCAAAGGTTGTGCTCTTCATAGGAAAAAAAATATATAAACCTTTTCGGCAGGGTACAATTCTTTCATCTCGCTTTTGTGTTTCCTATGCTCCACTTTTCAACATTCAACGGACTTTGCAAATCAACCCTTCATAATTTAAAGCAAGTTCTATATTTTAATTCTTAGTTTCCTAATTTTGTTAAAAAAAAGTAATTGTGAAATTCACAATTTGTGGAGATACCTAAATGAAAAAAAAATAGATATTAAAAATAAAAATTAATAAATGTCGTAACATTTTATAAATTATTGATTTATTTCTGTTATGTTACATAATTTCATTCTCTGTTATTAAAATGTAAAATTATTTTAAAAGAAAGTTTTATATTATTTGAAATTTTATTTTTCATAAAACATCTTCAAACATAAAGCTATAAAGCTAAACTCACTAAAATTCTATAAAATATTAGATAGTTGCTGAGAATATTGTGAAACTTTTAATTTTACTATATAATTAAAAACCGAAAACAAAACATACGATTAAGCTACATAAAATTATGTCAAATTGTCTTCTATATCTAGCAGTTTTTGATGGCTTCCATCTGTCAGGTCAATTATCGCCTCTGATAACACGATGATAACCCCCGATAACAAGGCTACGGTGATTAAGAAACGCTTTTGTAGTACATTTCAGGCAGTAAGCAAGTAATACTTAATTCAAATCAGATTTAGGTAAAGTTTAAATTTTCTAATTTGAATAAAATAATGTGCCAGCGAGGTATATGTTATTTTTGCAAGTTTTTTTAAAACCGAGAATTGGCTTCTGTTTACAAAATTCGTCGCTCAATGAAAAATGGAAAAATTGAATTTTTTTTTAAATCTGAAAAATTTTAAATTCCAATCAATATAATATACCAGAGCATTTTGCTTACTGGAATTAGTAAATTTAATCTCTTGGCTTTCAATTAAAATTTCAAGAAATTTTTTTTAAAATTCCAACTGGAACTTGATTCTCCGATTTCTCATTCCAGGCCGATATCTACTGCACCACAACGCGCATAATACTATATGAGAAAATTATTAGGATATGTTTACAAAGTTTCTTGGACGTGTTTTTGAAGTGCTATATAAACATTTATCTTGATTCTTGAGGAGCAGTTTGTTTCATTTTCTAAGCACCGCTTAGATGTGGCACAAGGCCTAAAATATAGGGTTTCTCTAGTTAGGATCGAATACCTTACTCAGTTGTAATTGTTCTCGTAAGATAAACTTGCTAAACGTTACACCACATCGTGGTGTCCAAATCAGCAGTTTGTTTATATTGGAAAGGTTTTTCGAAAATTCCTAATTTTTCTCGAAGGATCTCTAGACGCTGTTGTAGTTGTTATGCCAACTGTGACGTCACGATTGGCCATGACTTCCGGTGCGGTGTAGCGTCACTTCCGTATCCGTTGTAGATTCGAGAAATAATTTTGCAGTGAACGTCGTGTAGTCACTGTTTTTAGTTAGGGTATAGTGTCTGTTAATTCTGTTACGTTTTTGATACTCATTTCTTTCAGTTAAAGGGCCAAATATGGCTAAGTGGGACCAAAGGGACCCTCGCTGGATTGTTGAGGTTCGACCTGATGGTACAAATGTGAATAACTGGCACTGGTAGGTATCGAATCATGTTGCATGGTACGGTGTTACTGTTAGTGTTATTGATGAAGAAAGAAAGATGTTTCGGCTTTAGTTTTTTTCTATTCCCTCCTGTTTGTAGTATGGAATAAAGGGGCTTATCGGAACCTGACGAAGCACTGTTTTGAAAGTTTTAAAGCCTTCTTTTTAGTAGAATCACAAAAGCTCAAAAAGTCAGTTTATCTCATATTATGTTAGGAGAAGAATGAAACTCCTTTTCGAAACTTTTCGCTTCAATAATAAACTCCTTTTATTTTTTCATCTGATCTATGATAAAAATTTCAAAAAGTTATAAAACTAAAAGAGGATCCTGTTCTGGAAATTGTTTCTTGTATTCGTTTAAATCATTTATTACAATTTGCTCGAAAAAGCTGAAGATTTTCTCATAAGCTTTGAAGTCCGTAATCGAAAAGGTTGCATTGTCGACACATTTTTTATTTTACAAAATCAGATATTGTTTTGAGTTTAATTTACAAGACCGAAATCTTTAATTCATTTTGTGAATTTGCACTATTAGCTGCTTTTACTCAGTTTATTATTTTATTTTTTATTCGTTTCCTCTTTTCATGTCTTCTATTGTGTCAAACATGTGGTTAAAAAATGTCTTGTTTAGAGAAGAAGAAGAATCTAGAAAAAACGTTTCGGTTTGTAACTGGTTTGAGAAAATGAACAACGTTACGTTAATTTTAGGCTTTATTGATTCAAACAAAAGTAAAACATTTAAAAATTATTTTCTCTTATTATGTAAATACCGGTTTTTTGCGGTTTATGCGCTAAAATGTACTATCAGTACTATTGAGACAACGTTAAAAATTATTTTTTAAATTTAATCTTTTTAGTTTATCTAATTTAAATGATTTTAGAGTATGATAGCGTATTGATCTTTTAGATCAACAAGCTATTTACGCTTTTTTAAAAGAAAAATAAGAATTTTCTTTTTCTGAATTAATAACGAAGTTCAGTTAGCGAATCATATCTTTTTTTTTCTCTTAAAAAAAGTTCCTTATGGATTTGATTGAATCTATTTTTGTTTAAAAATCTAAATTCAATTCATAAATTAAACAGTAAAAAACACTAATGACTTTCTTATGAGTGGACTGGAAGGAAATTATATTTTATTAATTAACAAGCACACCTTAAAAAAAAAACAAAAAACTTTTAATTCAGCGAAATTAAAAATCTATGAAACAAAATTTTTAAAACTGTATAAAAAAAAGAAGACCTTACTGGAAAATTATATTAAAAATTTTCTTCGGTCAATTTGTTTAAAAACAGTTTACTGTTAGTGTTATTTATTTTTAAATCACTTTTTTATGTAATCATTTAGATTTTTTTTTTACAATTTAATCATCATTTTCTTAGTTTATGCGCTTGCAAATTGTTCAGTATTACTTTTTTCTCTCTGAACAGCAACAATTGTAAAAAAAGCCTTAAAAGGTTTTAAAAAATCTTAATTTTATTTTAGTACTTTTCTCTGTTCATATCGAACTCTACTAGTTAAATTTTCGAAATTAAAAAAAAAGAAAAATTACCAATTCAGAATAGCAACTTTTTCTTACCCCCCCCCCCCCCCGAAAAAAAAAACACCGCTGTACTCTGCGGCTTTTTTATGTGAATTCATAACATTTTCATTGATTTAATCCAACGTCAGCGCGGTGCTATCCATCGCTGTCACGTCTGTTGTCCGTAATTTCGTAACGCTCAATTATACCCCCTTAAATAAAAAAGAAAATTACTTTAAATCGACATTCCAGTGTGGTTATCGAATGTGATTTGCACTCTCCACTTTTTCGCTAAAAAATAACCTGGTATGATAGAAAAGGCTTCCCAAATAAGTTTTTTTTTTTTTTTTTTATCGTCAAACATCAAAATGTTTATTACTAAGAAGAAGAAAGATTTTTTTTCTTTTCTAGCATGTTCGAAATTTTGATTAAAATATTTTTTTCTTTCGTTAGTATGCAACCAGAGCTGACTAGGAGAATTTCAGCGCCTTTGTTTCCGGTAAAATTAAATAATTGTCAGATTTTAATGAAACTTCCAAGACTCATTCACAGATTAATTTATTTATGAAACTATTATTTTATTTTATTTATTTATTTATTTTTTACACATGTTACTTCACTTAATTTTATTCATGTAGATATCTCCACGAATTCGCTAAAAAACAAAAAAAGTTTTATCGGCAAAATGTTCATGTGAAGCGGGTAGATCAAATTTTTTAATTCTTTCTAACACGTTCGAAATTTTGGTAAAATCTTTTTTTTTTCGTGAGTGAATCAATTTTTTATGGCAAACGTAATAACGCAAGTCATTTTTTTGCCGGTGAAAAACATTCAATTTTGGAAATTCTTTCAAAAATCAAATAATGGTCGGATTTTGATGAAAATTTCGGGATTTAATGACTGAAATAATTTTTGAAATAATTACTTTTAAAATCTTGATAAAAATATATTTTTACATGTGTTACCCTCACACACGGATTAATTTCCTGAAATGACTAGAAATTCGTGAGAGTTTCTTCCCATATACATAAGAACTCATTAGGAATGCTAATCAATTGTTTTTTTGGGGTTTTTTTCCCCCCAGAAAATCTGCTCAGTGTTGTGAAAACAAAAACGCAGTGATCACAAGTGACATAATTGTACAATATTTTTTCAGATAAGGGGAAGAAACTGGCACACATGAAATTACCATAAAAAATAACTTCAAATGCGCAAAAAAAAAAAATTTTTTTGAGGGAAAAAATTCGTTTTTATCAAGTTTGGGGCCTTTTTTATTTATACTATGCTATTTTTTAGCAGAGGTACCTACACTTTTATCTTATCTGGCATCCATAAATCTATTAACACATACAGTGAAAAGGTCAGAAAGTGTTTAAGAAAAATTTTTCTAAATTTCATGCTATAGATAATTTGTGTAAATCAAATTAATTTAACATTAAATTTGCTAATTTTCCAAACATAATGTGTCACAGCTGTACTTTTTGCAAGATTTTTAAAACCAAGAATTAACTAATATTTACAAATGTGTCAATCGCTCAATAAATGGTTGAAAATTTTTAAAAATTCTCTAAATTTTAGATTCAAATCAATATAATTTCTAGAGTAATAGTAAATTTAATCATTTAGCTTTCAATTAAAACTAAAGGAAAAGTTTCAACAAAACTATTTTAAAAAATTAAATTTAAAAGTTATCAAAAATGTGTGGAGGTTCCTAAAAAAGATATCATAGTCTGAAGAGAGAAAATGTTTTTCATGAATAATGAATTTTGACAAGAATTGTTGCATTTTTATTTTTTTATTATAATATTTTATAACATTTCAGAAATCTTTTAAAATTTCCCTTTCATCATTCTTGCTAAGTTGTTAAGTTTATGCATGAAGACTATATTTGCTAATAGAAAATTGAAAAGTGTAATACAAATAAGTCATTCGATTTTTAAAATAATGAAAGCATTTTGTGTACAGTGATGATCCCATTTTCTTTTTTATGGATGGCCGTATGTGTTATATATCATTAAAAGGTCATGTGTTTCAAAGGGTGCGCTCTAAAAATAACTAAAATTCTACAAAATATTAGATAATTGCTGAAAATATTTTGTTAAATTTTTAATTTTACTATATAGTTAAAAACAGTATATGATTAAGCTACATAAAATTGTTTAATTTGTCTTCCATACTTAAAAGTTTTTGATGGCTTCTGTTTTTAATTATCACCTCTGATAAAACAATAAGCCCCGATAACAAGGCTACCATAATTAAGAAACATTTTTCTAGTACATTTCAGGTAGTAAACAAGTAATAATTGTTTCAAATCAGATGAAGGTAAAGTTTAAATTTGCTAATTTGAATAAAATAATGTCATATTTTATTTTTGCAAGATTTTTGAAAACCGAGAATTGGCTTCTGTTTACAAAATATGTCAATCGATGAAAAATGTCTGAAAAATTAAAATTTTTTAAAATCAGAAAAATTTTAGATTCCAATCATTATAATTTCAGTTTGAAATACACCAGAGTATTTTGCTTACTGGAATTAGTGGATTTAAACTTTTGGCTTTTAATTAAAACTACAATTAAAGCTTTTAGAAAACTTTTTCTGTTTAAAAATTCAATTTCAATTTAGGTATCCAAAATGAGTGATGGTACCTAACGATATTTTTAGAAATTATATTCTGTCTGCAAACTTTTTCTTAGTTAAACGCAGGACTCCTCAGAGAATAAATCATTTTATCTTATTTGCTCTTTTCCCCAAAAACTTTCTCTGAATAGTAAAATAAAATATGCAATAAAACTTTAATATTATTTAATTAGATAAGTTTTTAATTGCTTTTATAAATACATTCAGGACATTGTCTGAAGAAAAAAAGTTTGTGACAAATAATGAATGTTTACAAAAATTGTCTTTTTCTTTTTTAAATTACGATTTCAAAAGTCTTTGTGTTAGGTTATTAAGTAAAGACTATTAAGCTACTAAGCGAAAATTGAAACGCTTAACACAAATTCTCATGCTCTAAAAATTTTTTTTTTAAAACTTTCATGTGTATAAAGCATCCTTATTTTGAAAGTATGGGTGACCATACATGACATTATCAGAAAATAAAATTAATGCCTATCTTAAATTTAAAAGCAATGTTCTTAAAATTAGTTTACAGCAAATATTTCCAACACTTTTAGATTACTAAGTACTTGTGTTTTAACAGATAGTCTCCATAGGACAGCAATAAACATGTAAACAGCTTATCAGTACTTGTTGGGTGTTGAAAGATACTACTACTGTTCATTTTAAAATCCATTTTTCTGCTTTTTTATTTTTTAAAATAAAGTAAATAATACTTGCTTTAAATAAGATTAATTAGACTTTAAATCAGCCAATATTCCCCAAATAAAAATTCAGAAAAGTATGTTTTATTTTTGGGAGATTTTTTTTTAATAAAGATAATTATATTGCAATGAAAGACAGTAAAAACAAGCGCTAATGATCTAATTTAGAAAAAAAGAATTCTAATCAATATAATTTCTGTTTGAAAAAATACACTATAATATTTTGCTTACTGGAAATAGGAAATTTAATTTCTTAGTTTTTTTATTAAAGCTAAAATTAAATCTTCAAGAATGCTTTTTCATTTATAAAAAATCATTTTAAGACTTAGTTATTGTGAAAAAAAGTGGAGGTACCAATGCTTTACAAAGGCCAGAAGGGACAATGGTAAAATCTAGCCTTTATTTTTTCTCTCTGATTTGTTGGGAGTTTTCAGTAAAGTATTTAATGAATTTTATTTTTAATTTATTCATAATTATTCATGTTAGTTGTTAAGAAATATATATACTATATATTTATATATACACACGTGTGTGTGTATAAGTTTCTGAAACCCTCTTTTGAAAACTAAACTTTTTTTTCTTCACAGGAAACTTGTACTGATTAAATATGTATTTAGAATTTGAGGAAAGCTTAAAGATTTTAAAATTCTAAGAAAATTTTCCATGTCTGTAACATAAGTTTATTAAAGAATATTAATTTCTTGCTCATTTATTGGGTTTTGGCATTAATGACCCATGCTGTTTAAATAAAGAGTGAAAAAACAAATTACACACTACTAATGAATAATGGTGATAATGGGCATTTGCTGTCTGTTGTCAATCATTAACAAAATGTCTCTATAGATTATATACTGCTGCTTGAATTTGTACCAAATTTTCTTAATGGATCTTTGTCTGAATTTACAATGAGTAAGATTTTTTGCAAGCAATATTTAATTGGTACAGTACTTTTTTTTCCCAAGATCTAGATGGATGGTTTGGCTCAGGTTTGATTTTGATGAAGTATCTAGCTAAAGAAAATTGAAAAGTATAAAAGGAAATATGAGAAATTTAATCTGTGACTAATTGATTGTATTTGTTATACTTTCATGTATTGCAAAATGGATAAATTTTGGTAATGCTAAAAAGCTTAGAAGTTAGTATGTAAAGCTCTTTCAGGATGTAAAATTGATTTGTTCAAAAACTTGTAAAATTGTCTTTTATGACCTAATATTCTCAAGTGTCTTTTCTGATTGCAGTCAGATTGTTTATATATATATATATATATGTTTTATTAAAAATGACAGACAAGGTATTAACATTTTTTATAGTTTTTCAAGTGTTCATTTTTTATTTTTTTATTTAGAATGCAAATTATATAAGAATTGTCCAAAGGTTTTGTACTTTCAAGCACTTTCCACTAAACTTTTAGCTATTATCAAGAATTAATTTTGTCTTACTTGCAAATAAACCTACTTAAGTTTCGGACACAGTAAGCACATTGTTACCATGTTTCATAATTGATGTCATTAGGTGTAGGATTTCTCTTTTTTTATTAGTAATGCCTCCATTATTTTTAATCTTCTTTTGCCTGTGGATATGATGCTATTATGCATGTATTATCAAACAAGTATATCATGGGTAGGTCCTGGAAAATCTTGATGTGTGTTTAAATGAGATTGGATGGAACAGTTGTGGGAAAGGTGCAATGTTAATCTTCTCATCAATTTTCTGGTGGTATATCCAATGTAATTTTCTATGGATTTGGATAGTTGAGGAATACAGTTCTTAGGACATCTAAATTTGTAAACAACATTGGTTCTCTGCAGTTTAGATTTTGCAGGTGAATTATTATTGATAATGAGGTTGGAGGTTTTGAATTTTTTATAATAGATAATTAATTTTCTTGTTCTAATTGGTTGGTGTTGCATAATTTTGGCTTATAATGATTTATAGGATATAAAATTTAAATGAAAGATAATAAATCCCACCTCTTCTCCAAATGCAATCATTGTTTTGTGAATTTATATGAGGAATAATTGTTTTATAGGATATAAAATTAAACTATAATGATCTATTTGTCTATATTTCTGAGATTAGGTAGTATTTACACTATTTACATTATTTAGACTATTGTCCTCAGCTTGGTTGCCATTTGTACTACATTTTTTGGCTGTTGTATGCTCCAGCCTTCTTCAGGTGCTAATAATTTCAAACCAAATCTTTTGTATGATCACTGAGGTATATCATTTTCATTCCTTGCGCGTACTTTTTTTTTTTTTATAAAAGTAGTTTTAAGATGACTGATTTCATTTTTGTTGTCAGTTAAAAGGAAAATATCGAAAAAGAAAATCGATCATCTTAAAATTACTTTTGCAAAAAAAATTTCTGCTCTCAACTTCACATATGAGTTTGGCCAAAAAACAAACTCCCATTTCTGGATGTTTTTGTAGATTCTAGTAATAATACTTTCACAATTTCAGTACAGAAAAAAACCAACAAGCAAAAATTCTTGCCATTTTAATTTTATTAGTCAATGTCCTCTTCGATATGAAAATGGTGTTATTAAAAATTTCTTCATGAGAGTGTACAAGAATTCATTTTCCTAACCGCTTTTCTTAAAAAAATACACAATTTGAAACAAATGCTTGTCAAGAACAGCTTTCCAAATTATTTACTTGATAATCATATCAAACTTTTCTTCGCAATGGCAACCACAAACACATGAACAAAAACGAAGATATTAATATTTTTTACAAAAATCAAGTGCACAATAACTATAGACAGAACAAATCTTCACTTTGCAATATCATCCAAAAGTTTGCAACACTAACCAATTTAAACAAGAAAATTATCTATTATAAAAAAATTAAAAACTGCCAACTTCATTATCAATAATAATAATTCACCTGCAAAATCTAAGCTGCAGAGAACCAGTGTCGTTTATGAATTTGTGTTTTGAAGAACTGTTTCTCAACTATCCAAATCTGTAAACAATTACATTTGCTACACCACCAGAAAATTGATGAGAAGATTGACATTGCACCTTTCCCATCTGATCTCATTTAAACACACATTGAGATCTTCCAAGACCTACCCGTGATATACTTGTTGACAATACATACATAATAGCCTCATCCACATGCAAAAGAAGCTTAAAAATAATGGAGGCATTACTAATAATAATAAAAAAAAATAAAAAAAAGAAGAAATCCTACACTTAACAACGGTTATGAACATGGTGACAATGTGCTTACCGCGTTCAAAACTTAACATACACAACAGCGTGCGTTAGCCATAAAAATGTTTTATAAAAACGATGATAGTTTGACAGCTGCACAGAGGGAGTTCCGACGTTTTTACAACTTAGGATGTAATGGGGCTGTTCCATCAAAACATACAAAACTTTGAAGAGACAGAATCTGCCCTAAAGAAGAAACCAACAGGATGACCAGGAAGTGCTCTTACTCCACAGAACATTGATGTTATACGCGAGTCTGTCTTACAAAGTCCACGGCATTCAATTTGTAAGCAAGCAGCTGCAGTTGAAATGTCCCTGGAAGTGTTCGCAGAATTCTTACATTAGATTTGAAATTTCATCCATACAAGCTGCAGATAGTGCAAAAACTGAGGGAAAACGATTACCTGCTACTATTAGGATTCTCTCAACAAATGATAAAAAACAAACAATGGCAATGAATTTCTAAGCAAGTTATGGATGTCGGATGAGGTCCATTTTCATCTCACAGGTTACGTGAATAAGCAGAACTACCATTACTGGACAGACACAAATTCTAATGTGCACGCTTTACACGCTAGTAAGGTAACAGTATTGTGTGCTCTTTCATTACGTGGAATCATCGGACCTTATTTTTTTGAAAATGAATAGGGGATCTCAGTGACTGTGAATCAGTATGTGGAGGTGTAATCCTTCGTTACACCTGAATTGAACAATTTTTCACATGTTCAAGAAACCTGGTTTCAACAGGATGAAGCAACATCACACACTGCACGGCAATCATTGGAGGCTGTGCAAGAATTGTTTGGTAACTGTGTGATCTCAAGATTTGGTAATGTTCCATGGCCCCCAAGATTGCCAGATTTGTCAGTTTGTTATTTTTTCTTGTGGGGCTATCTCAAGAGCAAAGTGTACATAACTAGACCAAGAACTTTAGATGAGTTAAAACAGAGAATTCAGGACAAAATTCACAGTATCCCAACTAAATGTTGCAGCGGTCAATGAGGAATCTCAACAGCAGATTTCAAGAATGTATTCATACAGGATGACACCATCTACAGGACGTAATTTTTAAAAAATGAAAATTCCATCATTATTTCTTAAATGGCATGTTTTAAGGTTTCAATTACTTTGAATAAAATAAATTTTTCTTCCATCACTTGGTTTTATTGGATTGTTAAAAAGTTCCCTTTTTTTGAGTCACCCTATATATATATATATATATATATATATATATATATACACACACACACACATTTGTGTATTTAAGTCACAATATCTTTAACATGTTAAATTACATCTATTAAAAATCTTGTATATAAACAAGATTTTCTTTTCTAAAGTTAGATTGTCTGCAATAGTATGTGTACATCATTTGTCATAATATTAAGTATAATCCTTGAAAATGGTTAATATATGATCCAAATTTACTCAGAATTAATGAATATTTGGACAATTTCTACACTCATTAAGTCCAGAAAAAATTTTTTGCATACAAAATCAATATAAAAAAACCTAACAAAAGGCACTCATTTTTGTTTAGCAAATTTTATATAAACTTGGGAGAAACTATATGAATAACTTAAGTTAATTTTCTGACAACAAAGAAAGTGTAAAATTGCTTAAACTCTAATAATTTTTCTCTACATTATTATGCTCTTTTTTAATATGCATTGTTTTTCCTTACAGGGTAGAGAAAAATGCTACAACTTGGTCCAAAAATAAAATTACTGAACTCTTAGCTGGTTTAGTAATTCAGGATGATGATTGTAAGTATAGTTTTATTAGTTAAGATTCTTATGAATAAAACTAAATATTTTCTGGATTCTGCTCTCTTCTTTTTGTTATTTTTAATAGTAATGTTAGGGGATTGATAAAACTGGTCCTGCGTGATAAGTTAATCTAAATTTATTTATAAATGGAACTTTGTCTGTGTGTGTATCCGTTACCTATAGACTCCAAAACGGCTGAACCGATTTTCTTGAAAATTTACACAGTTGTACTATAAGCGTCTGTGAGTGTTCTCAGCCAGGTTTTGTGTAGAGGTACCTCCGATAAATATCAAAATTGCTAATCAAAAAAATCGGGTTATAGAAGGAGTGGTCCGATTTTAATCAAGTTTAATACACTCATAGATAAAGACATAAGAAACAATATTCATAGTTTCAAGGTTGCAGTTCTTACAATAGTGCAGAAAATCGATTTTTATATATATAAAAGGCAAGATGTTTGTTTGTGTGTCTGTTTATCTGCCTGTATGTGCATTTTTTCAGCCCTTTTATTTTAGTTTTTGCTTCGGGTTTGGCTCTAATTAGGTATAATTGTAGTTCTTAGTCTCAGCCATGATGCCATTTACTCAGAGGACTTATTTAGCGTTCAAAATTCAGTTTACGATGAAAAAAAAAAACTTATTTGATATCGATACCAGGAAATCAAAATTTGACTTACATCCATTCATTTTTCTTTCAGTCTATGGTTTCGCTTTAACTGGAAACAACTATTGCTTTTTAGTCTTTCGTGCCAACATCCAAAGAGTCTGAGCTCCAGGACCATGGATTAGTTTAAAAGCTTTCATTCAATCTGAGCAACGCCGGGTTATACTGCTAGTTTGTAATATTTCAGAATATCTTTTATCTTTAATTTTATTGCTAATAAGTGACTGATGTAAAACATGAAATGATTGTTACTGGAATGATTGAGTGTTTGCTTACACATATCTTTCTTCTCTCTGATGTTAACATGAATGTATTCAAAGTGATCCATTAGTAAAATGCTTGAGGATTATAGTTCTAGGTTGTATTACAGCAATTATAATGCAAATGTAAAAGTTACTAATAAACTGGAAAATAATCCTTAAATTTAATTCTGAAATGAATTTTATACAGCTTATTAAAATTAAAGTAATAGTTTTTAAAATGACTTATTTTTGTATAGTAAAATATAAAATTTTAAATTGTACATTTTGCAGAAAACATAATGGCAGATTTTTTAAAATGTTAAGTATCCTAATTGCATAGTATTTCTTATTTGATATAAAATAATCTTGGCAAATATCTTAAATATTTGTCAAGTATTTGAATATCATTTGAAGAGTTTTCATTTGTAAAATCTGCTAAGTATTATAAATTATTTGTCATTGTTCAAGAATATGCTTTAAACAAGGACGTTTTTTGTTCAGTAAGCATTTCTTGTTTTTAAAAAATCTAAAATATTTTTATTTCTATATCTGTCACTGGCTTGGTGGAAAAGCAAATTGGCATTATGGAAGAATTTATAGTTACAAATTCGATAATTTCACAGGAAGCCAACTAGATATGACAACACCCTTATGGATTAAATAAAAGGTTCAGCATTTCTGGAACATTAACTGAATAAATGTGACACACTTGAAAAAGTTGCCAAAAGTTATAGAAATGAAACTAGTTCAAAAGAATCTGTGTATAATAATTCTCAGAAATTCAAACAAAATTACATTGGTTCAAGTGAACTTTGCTGGAAGTGTATAAACACTTTAGAGATTATAGTTATATTTTTTCTTCTCTAATACTTGTTAGATCATTATACTATTTATATTATTCAGACTATTGTCCTCGTCTTGGTTGTACACTCTGGCTTTCTTCAGGTGCTAGGAATTTCAATCCAAACCCTTATTACTATCACTGGAGTATATAATTCTCATTTCTTTTGTGAAGCTTCTTTTGGTAGTCATGAGTTATCTCCCTCTAACCCGACTCTCTAAGTTACTTGTTCACCACTGCTGTAGCCTGGTATTGAACTCACAACTCTTTGGGTTAAGTCACTGGAACTAACCAACGTCTACATCCACTGGGCTATGTGTCCTTAAGAACAACAACTGAATTTCTGGTACTCATAAACCTAATGTTCAGTAACCATTTTTTATCAGAGTTCATATTGCAATTTTTGATGTTAATGGTTTCCTCTAGTATTTTTTGATGTTAATGGATTTCTCTAGTATTTTTTACCAGAGCTCATATTGCAGTTTTTTACACTAATGATTTCCTTTGGCAGTTCGTATTACTGTTTTCCGTATTGTATCCATCTCTATGCTTGGTCGGCTTAGAAGATTTTTGTAGCTTAGCATATGTGCTGATTCCTTAAGTTTACATAGTTTCCACGTGCATTCTTTATCTATTTCAATTTCAGCCCAACTTTGCACAAGAAATGAGAATGATATACCCCAGTGATAGTAATAAGGATTCATTTCAAAATTCTTAGCACCTGAAGAAAGCTGAAACACACAAATGACAACCGAAATGAGGACAATAGTCCAAATAATGTAAATAGTGTAAATACTACCTAATCTCAGAAATATAGACAAATAGATCATTATAGTTTAATTTTATATCCTATAAAACAATTATTCCTCATATAAATTCACAAAACAATGATTGCATTTGGAGAAGAGGTGGGATTTATTTTCTTTCATTGAAATTTTATATCCTATAAATCATTGTAAGCTAATAATAAAAGCTTTTCATGTGACATTGTAAAAATTTATCTAGTCAAAATAAACTCAAGAGACAATTTAAAAAAAATGTATGATTTATAAATATTTTTCAATTTGTTGTAGATTTTTGTGAAATCACAGAAGTGACTAGACTTGAAGGTGAAGCCACTGCTAACAACAGAAAAGCCAAACTAATTTTCTTTTATGAATGGGATATCAGAGCTGATTGGTCAGGTAAGTGCAGGATTATTTTTGTGCATGTCAGCATCAATAAAAAGAATTTTAAGGATGAACTTTTTTAAGTGGCATTTCATATTCTTAAAGAAAATTACTTAAACATTTTTTCCCCTTCAGGTAAACTTAAAAACGACACAACAAAATATAAAGGCAAACTTGATGTGCCAAATCTAAGTGAGGAAAACTCTGCAGAAGATATTGATGTAAGTTATTATTTCACTATTTAACTAATTAGATGCATATATGATCATTATGTGTTTGTTTAATAGGGTTGATTTAGCTGGGGTATTTTTTCTCATTTGCTTCTGAGTACTAAGTAACAACCTTATATTTCAATACGAACGGCCCAAAATAATCTGTTATCCCCATTATGAATAGCCAATATCCATCTTCTACAGGTCACTCTTTCTTAGAACAAGAAAAAAATTATAGTGTATGATAATACTTTGCTTAAAAGATTGTATCCTTACTGGCTTTCTATTAATTGCATGTCTGTAGCAGTTATTATTTCTAGATCATTAAATAAGTGCCTCTATCTCTTTCAAAATTCATAGACTAACCACTTTGAGACAAGGCAATCAAAAATCATATGCACTCTGTTTTTAATCTTGCTCTCAAAAGATCAAAGTTACTTTTTAAGAATTTTACAAGCTAGACTGAGTAAAAAGCATTTCTTAGTCAATACAAGCATTGACCACTTATAAATGTTGACATGACTGAAACTGATGAAATTCATATCTTGAGACATGATTTAAATCATCTTTTGTATGTTGTTGATAGCATTTTGACTTAATTTCAGGTGAATGTGAGTGTAGAAGATAGCAGTGATACAGCTTACAAAGTCAAAGAGTTTATGCGTTGTGAGGGAATGAAGACAATTCAGCAACAACTTGGTGAATATATCAAATGTTTGAAAGAAGGTATATAGTTTTTGACTTTTAAATCTACAAGTTATACTCAAGAAGTCTTCAGACTTTTATCAGGAAAACATTTAACTCAGATCAACACAACACTAGTTTCCTTCTAAATAGAATCCCCCAACTTCAGTGCGCTTGTTGTAGAGCCCCAGCCACTTACGAAAGGTTCCCTTGTAGTCCTCCAAAGTGAAGGTGTCCAAGGCGCTTGTCACAGCCACTTTCATCTTCTCTGTATCCTCAATGCTGATACCGCTGAGTTTCTCCTTCAGTTTCAGGAACATCCAAAAGTCGCAAGGAGCTAAGTTTGAACTGTAGGGAGAATGGGGGACAGTCTTGTTCTCCATATTGGTTAAGTAGTTGGTCACTAGGATGGATTTGTAGTGGTGGTGGTGGGGGGCAATGTCCTGGTGCAGGTGCCACTGCAGAATGTCTTTCTGAATTGCCTCAAAACCTCTACATAATACTTTTTGTTGGCTGTTGGGAACCAGTGAATGTAAATGATGTCCTTGCTGCTAAAAAATGAGATCATCATGAGCTTCTCAATGGATCTACTTTGATTGGCCTTCTTGGGCCATAGGGATCCAGAATATTTCCACTGGCACTCTGTCTGTCAGTCTCTGGGTCATAACAGTAGACCCAGCTCTCATTACAGGTTACCAGTGTCTCAAGGACACTTGAATTTGAAATCCACTCCACGGTATTTAGTCACCTTCTCACTTAAGGCGAAATGTGACACAAGGTCTTTTTAATGTGGGTCTTCTGGGCCATTTAGCCAGGCCAAAAAATATCTATCTTTTCCCAGTTGCGACCCTTCGGCGGAACCACGACTGGGTTAGTGCTCTCCGCCCAAAGGCATAGAGCTGATAGTGTCAATAGCAGTGTACAACTACTCCACTATCTCCCTGCTGTCATCAACACACCTCTGCCTTTGATCTTCCTTTAGCATCCTGTGGGTGGAGAAACTTTGTGCATGGTCAGATTGTTATGAATGACTGTGCGCAGTGACCTCGTCCAGAAATTTGCAAATTTTATTGATCAATTTTGGCATCTTGATGTACCCTCCCTGTCACACATTTCATCATCCCTTACTCCCTATTCTCCTGAAACCTCTTGTGCCAGTGAAAAACAGTCACCTTGCTCATGAAAGTTCTTCATGTGCTATGTTACCTCAAGATGTTGGCGATCATGAACTTCCATTCGTCCTTGTCTGTTGTCACTATTAATATCTTTCTTCTTGATATCTTTTCCAAACCCTGCTCTGCCATATGAAAGTAAGTCTGTCAGTTTTCACCATTTCTGCTGAGCTTGAAACAACTTTATTATATTTCAAGTCTCCAAGTTGTCCTCATACACCAACTATATTGTAGAACCAGTCAGCTGTGACAAGATTTGTATGATTTGTAGTGTTTAAAGGGATGTAATTACCCAAACCTTCAGCCTGGAAAAAAAATATTGGTATATTAGCTTATTACAACCATATCAAGGATGTAATAGTGACAGTTACATAGTTCAGTTAAAAGTACCTGAAAAAAAAGTCTCAAAATTTATTGAGTATTCCTCATACATTTCAGGAATTTATGGACTTCCATAGTCTGTGAAATAAGGTAGTTTTACTATATATATATATATATATATATATATATATATATATATTTCATTTCAGCATATTTTTGATATTCATTGTTAACATAGTATTTTGAACAGTGGCAACACAATGTCTCAGAAATAAAAATAAAAAAATAGACGTACTTAAATGTTTACCAAGAACTAATGTGATTTTATGGCGTTCTACTTTATATTCTACTGTCAATATATTGTGGTAATATTTTGAAAAGGAAAACATGCTCATGATTTTACAAGAATCTTTTAAAGCACTAAATATTTCTGCTTTTGATGCTGTTCTTTATATTAATGTTGTATTCAGAATTTGACTAGTGTGTGTGTGTATATATATATATATATATATATATATATATATAGTATATTTGGGTAGCAATTTCTTTTACGTAGAAAATTTATGAATTCACATGCCCCTTGATGAAATGCATTCTTGATCCTAATTTCATAAATAAATATATCGACCATACAACTACAAAACTCACACTGCATCTCTCTAAACAGAGCTCAATTCGATCTCATTTAAACCCACACGAAGACCTACCAAACCCTATTTGGAACATACTTACTGACAACAAAAATATGACATCATCCACATGCAAAAAAAAAAAAAATAGACTAATAATAATGTAGGCTTTATTGATAAAAAAGGAAAAACCCAACACTCAATAACATCAACTATGAACACTAACAACATGCTTACCGTGTTCGGTACATAACACATACTACCACTACTCTGCAAACATACATAACACCACATACATTCTGTTTCATGTAAAATAACATTCATTCGAAAATGACTAAAAGTATAGTCAAAAGTGATAAGATAAATAAAACAGTTGGACAATTTTTATATAATTTATGTCCTCAAAAGAAAAATAATCATAAGATCACATGAAAAATTACATTAAAAAAAACTTAACCATCACACCTTGTTTGTCATTTATAATGAAACACACACACTGAAGCCAAGTGTCAGGGACATATGATGAAGACAGGTGTGCATCAGCCACCAATCAGTGCATATATGGACAATCTGATCATTATGACATCTTCAGTCAAGGGGAGTAGGTGAATTCTTTGCAAAATTGTAAAACTTGTAACTTTGGTGAGATTGAGTTTCAAACCTTCGAAGTCAAGATCGTTCATAAAGACTGGAAAAGTGGCAGATAATTTCAGGTTCTCAATATCAGGAACTACTATCTTCACATTGACTGAGGGACCTGTGAAGAGCCTAAGGAAGGTTTTCAATAGCTTCTTAAAGAATACTTTGTCCATTTGAGTGGTGACCTCCAAATTAGAATTATGGCTTGCCAAGGTAGAAAAGTCTAGACTGCCAGGCCATTTTAAAGCGTTCTCCCAAGAATTCTATGACCTTTGTTGATCTCTACCTTCCGAATGACATCACTAGAGGCCATGGAAAGGAAAATTAACAGTTACTTCCTCAGATGGCTAAGGCTGCCATGAAGTCTATGTGGTACTGCATTATATGGCAACTCAAATGCACTTCAACTCCCATTTAAAGTGTTGGTGGAAGAATTTGTAGTTTCTCAGACAAGAGAATTACTACAGCATAGGGATTCTAAGGATTCTAAAGTGGCGGCAACAGGCATTGAGGTCCCTACTAGAAGGAAATGGAGTGCAAGGAGGAGCGTTTAAGGCAGAGGGCTCTTGTGGAGATGGTGACATCAGGTCATGCGCTCCTGGGCTTCTTTCCTGGTACTTGAGTTGAAAAAGCTGTGGTTAAACAGAAGAGAAATCATTCAAGAGAAGGTGCAAGCTAATGTTTAGAGGGGGGAAAAATATGCAAGATGGTAGAACTAAGCTAGCAGAGGGCATAGACATAATGGGAAAATTTCTTATGGCAGAAAATAAGCTGGTCAGAGATCTGGCACTCCGACAATATTCAGATTAATTTTCTTGTATAATTTGTGTATGATGTTCTATCAAGTCCTGTAAACTTGTATATTTGGGGGATGAGTGAAACATCATGTCCACTCTGTGACAGGAAAGAAGCGCTTAAGCATATTCTAAACATCTGTCTGAGCTACTGGTGGAGACATGATCAGGTACTTAAAAATTGGCTGAAGTTGTGGCTGTAGCAGTCAACAGTTGTGGTCGCAAGCCTGAAATAAGTGATGTCTTTTGTCAAGGCTAGTGTAAACTCATTCTTTGTGTGTAAATTGCCAGCTTTCATGCTCTTTTGCTTGTGATTGGCAATTGAGAGTAGGCCTCAAGAGCCAGTTGAAATTCCTGGAGCAGATAGCAACATCTTCCCAGTGCCTGGATTTAGTAATCTGGTCATTGATCTCCAGGCAGGTTATAATGCTCAAACTCTGTACCTTGGGAGGAAAATCTGGAGGAAGTCTTTGAAAGAAAGCTTGAAAAATACCAGAAGCTGGTTGAGAAGTGCAGGTCTAATCAATGACAAACTACCTGTCTTTTGTTTGAAGTTGGATGTCATGGTTTTGTTGGGAGGTCTTTATGCAAAACTTTAAGTCGGCTTGTAGTTCGGAATGAAAAAGAGAAAAGCCATTAGACTATTTCAGAATCTGCAGAGAAAGCCTTGAAATGGCTATGGATTAAGATTGGATCCTTGGAGGTTTACAACGGAGATTGCTGTTTGAGG
This sequence comes from Ascarosepion bandense, assembly GCA_037127315.1. Taxonomy (NCBI): domain Eukaryota; kingdom Metazoa; phylum Mollusca; class Cephalopoda; order Sepiida; family Sepiidae; genus Ascarosepion; species Ascarosepion bandense. The sequence continues at coordinate 1,877,922 of JBBBDQ010000904.1, forward strand.
GGAGGGTCAAGGAAGAGAAAGAAAGAGTAGGATAGGGAAAGGTTAAAATAAGGTTTCTAGTCATAATTCCTATGTCAAGTGAATGTGTTTGAGATATATGTAATGATTTTTTTTTTTTTCATTGGAGAAAATTACCTGTTAGGTCTGGTGGAGATCATGAGGAGTGTATCATTTCATGTGTTGTTCCGAAAAGGGAAAGATAAGAATTTAGTTTGTTCTCTTTTTGTCTCATCTTGGCTGAGCTAAAGGTGACATATAGCGTTTATGATTGACAGTGGCATTTATATGTCTGTCTGTTGTGTGTTTGGTGATGATTGGATTACCTGCTGGAATAATATTGTTCCAGTAGGGTCTCTTTGGGTAAACAAGTATGATGTTGAAAGACCTGAAACTTGTCATGACCCCAAGGTATAACATGTGTACTCATAGGTGTGTATTAATGACATATATACAAACACACACACACACACCTTAACCAGTAAGCTTGTAGCATAAATATTAAAGACAAGTTTTAGAAAGTTGTCCTTCTCCTAGACTGGTTACTAAGCATGGCTAGAGAGCCCAGTCTTCCCTGCCATTTAATTCATAGCAGGTGGCTGAGAGAGAGATGGATTTTTACGTTTCTCAAAAGTATTTTTGCAGTGGGGAATGTAATGAACTCAGTTGATACTTAAATTTAGCTCACTAATTTCTCTTAAGCCACAAATCATTACATTATCTGTATATCCAACTTTACATATAAATTAAATAGTAACTACAAAAAAATAATCCTTTTCCAGATGTCTTCATCAACTCTAATAGGAGTAATTTCATAAACTCCCAATATAAAAAAAAAACATCCTTATCACATTAATTCCTGCCTCATTTGCAACAATGAAAGCTCTCAGTAATATAAAATACAAAAAGTAATTAAACTTTTGTAAAACTTTTTTTTTTCTTTTTACAGCTAACACTCATCAGTAATTTTAAAAAAATTTTTTTTTTAATTAATATCCTCAACAAATGATCTATTTCAGGAAGATTAATAATATAAAAGTGCTGAACAGTCAGAACACCACCACCATCAATATATCTTATTGCTGTCTGAATTTCTGGAATGAAAATTTCATTTTTGATAATAACTGATTTGAAAAACCTGTAGAAAAATATGATAGGTATAATGTGTCAGTTATGTTTTTGTAAACTGATTATAAAATCATCAGTTCTCCATATGAGCATAAAATGCTTGACTGTTTAGGCTTTTCACAAAGCGAATCTTTTTTTAGGTTCAAGGTGTAGAGCTTGTAAAGAATCTGCAGTTAATTATTTTCTTGATTGAATGTCTTTCTATTTATGGTTCTTGTAAAACCATTCAACATGTTGACTATTTCTTGAGATTGACAAGAGATTAGCTCAGAACATTGGTTGAATGGGAATTACATGTCTCTTTATTGTCTACTAATTACAATTAATCTGTTAGTTATTTTTACCTGTGAATACACCAAGGTCATTTAATTTCAGTTTAGTTTTCTTCCTTTAATTAATTACATTTAGAGTTGTAGGTTTTAAACTATCATAACATCTGATAACTTGTTTTGCTGAAATAATCAGGTATTTTTTCTTTTTGTGAACTTTTGAATTTATCTTTGCACTTGTTTGTGTGAAAGTAGTGTTGGATTCAAAATTGTTGTTTAATTTTACTATTCATTATACAGTGGTTTCATAAGTTTTGAAAATAATATTTTTGCAAAAAATGGTCAGTATTATAATTGCAATTAAAAAATTTTTACATAATTATATATTGACATTTTTACTTATTTCTTTAATAAAATTCACATAGGTTGCTACATATTTGAGTTGATCTATATTTTCTAGATTTCTTATGCATAGATTCATTAAAGGCTTTCTTAGTTAAATGATCAGTTAAAACTAATGTATGAAAATGAGTGAAGCTGCTGACACATTCTTTACAGATGACAAGTTTATAGTAAACTTTATGGTTAGAATCTTGTCTTGAAATATTATTTTTATCAGATAATTAAAATTTCATTCAAGCATGATTTAAATTCATACAGAAATACAGGCTAACAGTTATGAATCATTAATATTTACAATTTTAAAGACCTAAAATAATACCAAGAATCTCTATTGCAAAACTAGATTTTAAACTATTGTTATAATTTTTCATTGCATGTATCAGGTACTGTAAAGTTTTTTTGAAAATCTGAGAATCTTATCAAACATCAGAATGTTTTTTAATCTCTTGTTTAGTGTGCAAATTTAAATATCTAGGGAGTGTTTTAACAGAGGATGGAAAATGTTACACTGAAATCCAAAGGCACATTAGGATAGCAAAAAATGCTTTCATAAAGTAAAACAAAGTATTAAACAGGAAAATTATGCAACATCAGTTCTCATGTATGACATAGAATGCTGTACAAACTCATCACAGACAAAGAAGACTTGAGGCAACAAAAATTTGGTTCTGTAGAAGGATGTTACGAACTGAACATGTGAGTAACAAGAAAGTTTTAAAGAAAATTGAATCAGAAAGAAACAATTGTACACAGTAGCCTGAATTTTGAAATAGTTTTATCATAGTTGTAAAAGACTATCACATGTGTGTAAATGTTTTTCTCTTTCTTTTATACCCCTCTCTCCACTCAGATTTCATCTTTGCTTTTTATACTTCTTTCATTCTTATCTTTCTTTACAATCAGATTAAATCTGACAAATTTGTTTTCTGAACATGATAACGGAAGAACAAATTTAACACTTGAGTTGTCTACTCACATAAAGCATAACAGAATAATAATAGGGCAGATAAGGTCTTGAGTGGGTGAAATAAATTTAGGTGGGGACATTTGCAAAAAAAGGTGCTACTGCAATCTGGGGCCTATCATTTTCTGCTTTTGTATGCAACTTGGTTCACAAATGTTTTGATATCAGCAGGTTAAGAAATAGGTTAATTGGGTTTGAGGGTTTGTTTGTTTGAGAAGTATTAAATCTAGTCAGTCTTACAAAAAAAAATGGTTTTATTTTCTGACAAAATTGGAGGTTTGGCATGACATATAAGAATTGATTATATTCCCCTGCATGGTTATTCTTCAGTTCATGCAGTTTGCCACCACGCTTGAAGTAAAATACTCCTGCTAGTACATAATCAAAAGTTATATTTACATAAAAAAGACATGACAAAGTCTTGAAATTTTCTGAAGTTAATTGTTGAAATAAAAATATTGACAGTTTTTTTAAATGTATTTTTCACTTCAGAATTTAGCCAAGGAATAATTTTGCCTACTAAAGATAACCAGCAAGTCGTTGCTGAAGAAAAAACTTCATCTGGACAGGTAAGAGAAATAAAATAATTTTTATAGTTCTTCAACATTGTGCATAAAAGTAGTTGTGGTGCTATATGATTGGTTAGTGCTGGTTTGATAGTGTCCTTGACAGATGGCTCTTTCATTCATGTTGTACTTAGAAGACTCAACCTCAGATTTTAAATGTTGCTATAATATAACATACCTTAAGGTTTTAACAAGACATTTAACTACATATGCAAGCTTTTTAAACTAGTACCACTCCAATGTTAATGCATAAAACAGTCATGTCTGTCTGCTTGGTTCTCTCTTCTTTTAAAGATTGAGATGATAATCTAGTAGCTTGCTCATTTATAGCCGTTACCATTATCTGCTCACCCTATGTCTTTGTGGAATACTTAGCGTGCTGTATACTTTGTGTGTGTTGCATTTATTTTATATATATATATGATCTGCAGACAGATCTGTTTCACTGTATCACAGCTCATCAGTACGGTTAGACATCCGATTGCTTTTAACCCAGGATTGAAACCCGACCGAATTGGCGTCGATCGGCGATTCTACTACCTCTGAGCTATGGGCACTTGGTAGAAGGAGGCAGGCTTTTATATGCCAGTAGCCAGAGTGCTCTAATTTATTACTGAATGAGCAATATGAAAAGAGACTGTTTTTATTTCAGTTTTTTCTTAATTACATTTTAGGGAATTCTGTTTTTTTATTAGTGAGAAAGTGTAATAATATATAAGTGTTATTAAAACAAGAAAATAGAAGGAAATTTTTTTTTTTAACTAGCTGGTATATCTACCCATTGGGTAAGTTACTCCAGTTTGATAGGGTTTCATACTTTCTATTTTTGCCCTTAATCCAACTTGATGAGTTTCCAGGACAACCCTTGCAATGAATGCAATAATCCTAAATCAGAATTAAGTGAAAGTGGTTAAACCAAGAAAAATGTAGCACCACAAACGACGAAAAGAACTAAATAACTTTAGTGACAATTTGTGACAAAATGGGAAATTTACTCCAAAATGCTGGAATGCTGAAGGGATTAGGTAGGTCATTTTTATAATTTATATAAACTGAAAATTCATCAAAGAGTTCAGTAGATAGATCTTGTAAATAAATCTTTGATGGCTTCAAAGTTGCCAATGTTATTGCTAGTACATGGAAGCTGTCTAGGATTGAACAGATGAGCTGATTTGTAACTCATACACGGGATAAGTATCCAAGCATTTGTTCAACTTTGAAAGTGCTGTACTGAATACATCCTGCAAATTTGATGTAACCTTATTTCGCTCTATGCTTTTCAGTTCAGGCAGAAAATGGTCAGTTCTGAGACCAAATGTTGTTTTTGATTTACCACTATCAAGGTAATGCTTTAAATCTTCAATTTACTTACACACAATACATGAAAGTGGTAACTTGATCTCCTCAAAGCTTGTCAAGATTTTTATTAAATGAGTGCAGATCTCTTTGATGAAATGCAAATTGAGACATAAATTACGATGCTTCCATTCCTTGTAGATAATCTTTTCAGCATGATCATAAAACTTAAAAGTTGTAAAGGAAGAATACACTAAAAAGAGAATTACATTTTCCAAACTAAATGCACTTGTAGGAATTTTGTCAGATCCAAACATGCATAAATATGCCATAAAGTTAGTGTGGAAAGGAAAAGCTAAAGGAAAGGTGCAAACAAAAGATCTGTTTTAGAAATTGATGACCATTCACTGTGTGTGTGTGTGTGTGTGTATGTATGTATGTATATATATATATATATATAGCATATCAGATTTAGTTTTTGAAACTAAACCTAGTCCTAGAATTTTTAACACAGATCTGTGGGGATACCCACCCTGTATAGCCCATTGGCCAATTTTTTTTATTTATTAATTTTTTTTTTTTTTTTATAATTTTTTTTTAGTAATGCCATTTCTTAAGTTTTTATTGGTGGGTTCAGATTCCAATCTTGCTTTTTCCCTGTCATTTTATTTCTGAAATTTCAATCTGCTTTTATTCTTTTGACTACTGCTTAGAGCCCATAGTAACTGAATCATGTCTATTTTCTTTCAGTTTTATGTAAAAAAAAAAAAAAAAAATTAAATGAATCTTTTTAAATAAGTTTATTTTTTTAATCTTAGGACTTTTTGTTTCCTAATTTTCATCATGTGTGCTTAGGTTTGTCCATGAAAACTTTAATTATCAGCAATTAGCAAAGGTTATAACTTTTTCAGAATGTAGCCAAGCAGGAAATGAACAAAACTATTAATGGAAACCAAGGACATGCAATCCGCGCTACAGATAATATTCCATGCCAAACTTTAAAAGCTCGAGAAGAATTCATTTGCTCAGCAGAGGATTTGTATCGAACACTCACCACAAAAGAGGTAATTCATTTGCTAATCTTGTTCAGCTTTTCATGCAAATGATGGCTCTAAAAGTTTTGATAAGACAGTGAATTATCACTGGTTTGATTATAAAGTAACAGTCACGGAAAGCAGTTAAATAAGAAATATCATAAGTAAATTGTAAATAGAGATATTGTTTGTCTGGTGTTATTTTTTTTTTTTTTTTTTTTAATTTAATATTAGTATTTTAAATTCTTAGCTGTTATATTTAAAGTGAATGATGTTAGATTGTAAAGACTGTCTAGGAATATACTGAATTTAGGGATGTTGGTTTCATACTGTTTTTAATTATGAAAAAGTCACCTATTTAATGTTAAGTATATAATACTTTTGAAAGGTTTAAGAATTGAAACTATTTCTTCAGCTTCAAAATGGCATTTCTTTTCAGTAATTTTTTGATTGGTTTATACTAAACAATCAGTTAAAAATTGATAGATTTTACTAAAAAAAAATCTGCTAAAAGCCAGTTTGATTTCTATGGCTTTGTTCTTGTGTTAATATTTTGTCATTAAATACATTTTTCTCTTTAACATTCTTTTTATGAATTTCTAATTTTATCTTTTAGAATCAGTCATTTTGAAACTTGTTAGTATGATCTCACGAATATATAGATTTTTAATGTTATCAGAGTAAGAAAAATTGGTTTCTTGTGTATTTGCCATTAGTGTCCTCACTAATGCAATAACATTAGAAAAACCCTTTTATCCATATTTACACTTAAATTTTATTTTTCAGTTGATGTTAGCTTTTACTAACAGTGAAGTTGTTTGTGAGACTGATCCTCTTGGAAACTTCAGCTTGTATTCTGGTTTTGTCAACGGCCAGTTTTTAGAACTTGTAAGTAATTGCTTTTGGTTAAACTCTCTTGCCTACCAATAGGTATCTCAAACTAAAACTTTATTTTCAATATATCTTTAAAGAAAAGATAGCTTGACAAAACTGTTATGGTGCCCTATCTACATTGGAATGAACTCTTCCTCCTTCATAAATACTAACCTGCTCGACTTCCTAAAGGAGGCAGTCGAGAAGCAGTGTAACTTGACTGTCCGGACGGACGCTTCTGTCCACTGACTGATACTCTTATTTTGAATATGTTCTGTTGTTCCAATACACTGGTTGAACCTACCTTTTTCATTTCATGTCTTTCTTCCTGGCCTAACAGGCTACAACAACTTGGTGACAAGGATTTGTAAGGACCACCAAGATTAAAAAGGAGCTCTCTTAAAACACTGGCAAACGAGTTTTCATAAAAGAACTACGTGTAATTGCCAATTTGTTTAACAGTGGAAGTATGAGAAATTTTTTTATTATTTTTTTCGTCACAGTTTTTTCATTTGAAAAGCATCTGGAAAACTAAAACAATTATCCCCCCCCCCCAAAAAAAAGACACGCTTATAGAGGATTTCAAAAGTGTTTTATTAGATCTTATAAAGTACCACAATGCACAACAAGAGAGGTGGCAAAAACAACTGCTCTCTGAACAGGAAAAAATGGAAAATTTATTTCTGCAAACCCAGAAGGAGAATCAAGAGAGCTTGAATTTCAAAAGCAAGTTGTTGAATTGACAAGCTGTAATAGTTCTGTCAAAAACAAATTTTCTTTTTGCAAAACGCCATTTGGAGTGCGATAGAGAATTTTTCATATGCTTCCGAGGAAGACAACGTTTGCATCATACTTTAGGAGATATGTGGACATATATACCACAAATTCTGAAAATTGGAGTGACTTGAAAAAAGCACATCTCTTTTGAGGAAGCTTGGCACAACTGAGCATACAAAATTCGTAAACTACATTCTGTCACAGAAGACTAGTGAGCAGTCCAAAGACATCTCTTTTTCATAAGAAATAGAAATGTCTTTATCTAAGTAGGAAAGAATGGGAAGATTACACCACTTTTGCGTTGTTAGTAAACAAGCACTACAATGATCTTGGACTGGTGGAGCTAAGTGCGAATAATTTTAGATGTTTGTGCAAGGATGAGTTTCAACAAAAGAGAAATTAGGTGAAGAATACTAAAATTGGAAAATGAGCTGAATATAACTCTTCAGCAATCAGCTGAAGAATGTCAGTGTAAAGCAGGATTCTAAAAATATTGAATCTGGTATTGCTCACGTCAAAAAATACTGCAAACAGAAACAAATGAAGTTTTTTAAAACTAATGAAACAAAGAAAAAGCAAAATAATTTGCCTCTTAACCCATGTTACGGATGTGGGGCTCTACACTGGTACAAAGATTTTTTTTTTTTCCTGAAACAAAAAATGTTACATATGTAATCGAGTTGGAGACAAAAGTTCGCCTTGCCAATCTAAAAATAAGACCAATAACTGCATAAAAAAATACAAGGTCGAATGAATTAGATGGTGGTGATATCAGGAAATTTGTGCATGTAAAAATGTTAAACAAAAGTGTGGAATTTCAACTAGACTCGGGGTTTGATTTGACAATAATATACTTGCAAGTGTGGAAAAGATTGGGCAAGCCAACCATGATAAAACCTAGCAAAATTGCAAGATGTGTCAGAGGGGAAAAAATTAAATTCGAGAGAGAATTGATTGTTAATATAACGGAAAGACTCTTAAATTAAAATTGTTTGTCCTGAAAAATACTAAAAACCTATTTGGCACTGATTGGATGACACAATTTCAGCTTTGGGACTTACTTGTAAATTCATACTGCCAAAACATTGAAAATTGGAATGCCGAAGCTGAAAAACTGAAAGAACTAAAGGAAGCCTATCCAGGAATTTTTTCTGGTGGTTAGGCAAGTGTACCAAGATGATGACAAAAGTTGAACTAAAAGACGACATCCAGCCAGTGTTCAAGAAGAAATGAAATGTACCTTTTGCCACATTGAAACAAATTAACGAGGAACCTGACAGTTCTGTCAAACGTAAAGTATAGTGAATAGGCTGCACCAGTGGTCTATGTAAAAAAAAACAAAAAAAAACACTTTTACGCTGATTTTTTGACAGGATTGAATGCTGTTCTGAAGGACTATCATTACCCTCTTTCTTGTCCTGAAGACATTTTTGTAAAGCTAAATGGAGGCCAATTTTCAAGAAAAATTGTCCTTAGTGACGCTTATTTGCAAATTCTTGTTGAAGAGGTGAGTTCAAAGTTATTGTGTATAAATATGTATTGCAAATTGTATAAATTTGAATGTTTATCGTTTGGGGTCAAGGTAATGCCAGCAATATTTCAGCAAGTCATGGATACTATGCTGAGTGGCCTTGACTTTGCAGTCGCTTATTTAGATAAATATTCTGTTGAAAAGCCAAAGCAGAGTTGAGCATAAGGATCTTGTCCACTAAGTTTTTGCTAAGATTCAAGTTTATGGTTTCAAACTTAAGAGACCAAATATAATTTTTTCGTGGAAAAAATCAAATACCTAAAACACATAATCAACAAAGATGATAGGAGACTGAATCCTGAGTGGGCTACTATGATTGAAGGCATGCCAGTGCTCAATAACATTGTTTTGTTGCAGAGCTACCTTGGACTAGCAAATTATTACCAGGTATTCATACCAAATATGCATGATTTGCTTGCCACCCCCCCCACCCCCCACCCTTAATGAACTATTAAAAAAAGATAGGTCTGGACAGCAGAATGCAAGCAGGCATATGAAAAAATGAAGAAAACCATGATGTCAGACTTATTTCTTACACATTACAACTCAAACTTGGAAATCATTCTTGCAAGCGATGCTAGTTCATATGGCGTAGAGGCATGCATTCTTTACAAGATGACTGATGGAACAGTGAAACTGATAGCTTACGCATCAAGAACTTTGCTTCCTGCGAAAAAAATTATTTGCAGATTGGAAAAGAGGTGCTTGGGATTATATTTGCAGTTGTGAAGTTCCACCACTATATTTACAGTCGACATTTTGCTCTACAGACAGACCACAAGCCGCTACTTGCCATTTTTGGCTCAAATATGGTCTTCCTACTCACACAGCCAACAGACTGCAAAGATGGAGTATAATCCTGCTAAATTACAACTTTAAAATGGACTTTGTGTCATCTAAAACATTAGGCCTTGCAGATGGATTGTCAAGACATTCCTGAGTACAAAGAACCACTGGAAGATACAGTGCTCGCTTGCCTTCATTCTGAAGGAGAATTAAAAACTATCCATTGCAATACAGTAAGAGAGCTTCCAGTGACGCTTGAACAAATAAAACAAGAGGCTCTCCACAATGAGTATATCAAGTAAACAAAAGCGAAAATTATTGAACAGGACCAGCAAACTATAACTGTTTTCTCTGCGACTAGGTATTACTATACAGGTAATGCATTGTGATTCTAGGAACACTCCAGAAACGTATTTTGAAAGACGTTCATGCTGGCCCTCCTGTGAGTACTAAAATGAAAAGTTTGATGCATAGCTGTGTGTCTATTGAAAAAATATGGACAAAGATATAGAAAAACACTGTCAAATCATGTAAAGGCTGTGCCTTAGCAGCAAAGGCACCTACTATTACATTCAATCCCTGGCCAAACATGAATCTACCTTGGTCTAGAATTCACATTGATTTCGTTGGCCCTCTAGAAGAATATTACTACCTCATTGTAGTTGACAGCTTCTCGAAGTGGCCACAGATGCAAAAATCCAACTACAGAAATTGCTATAAAATTTCCACATGAGCAGTTCGCCAGATTTGGAGTAGTAGACACCTTAATGTCTGATAATGGAAGTCTGTTTACGTCTGGAGAATTTAGAGACTTCTGTGAAACATATCATATCAAACACGTCACTAGTGTTTCGTATCATTTGATGTCTCACAGACTGGCTGAGAGATTTGTAGATACAGTGAAAAAATTTAGGGCTACACCAACTAAAAAAAGCCTTTCAACAATTTCTTCAAGTATACAGGATTACACCTGATATCAAAACACCAGCTTCACAATCTCCAGCTGAGGTGATGTTTGCACGTTGGATATGGTCTGTTTACGATAAATTACTCCGATTGAAGAAAGAGTTGGGAACCTGGTATATATGATGAAGGGTCCACAATTTATGCATAAAAAACATCTCAACCAACTTAGGAAACACCTGACGAGGCTGATAGCAGGCTTCCTGAGGGAACAATTATTGATGTTATATATGACACTTTCAATATTCTGACCCTTCTAGCCACTCTCGAAATGCACCATTCTAAGAGAAAAAGAAAAGCAACTGATTTAATAGTTGTAAATCCTAAACAGAAACGGTATTGAGACCACAAACAAATAAGTTTTCAAAGTTGTTCTACTGTGAACTTGGTAAAACAAGCCAGCCAAGTTTTAAATACCTAACCAGTTGTAAAAAAGGAAATGTTTTTCTCAATAAATTAAACAAGTCAAGCAAAGAAAAACCATGTAAAAGTTGGTAAACTTTTTATAAAAATATTCCTCTGGATTAATTTTTGTGAAATTTTTTTTTTCTTTTTTATATATATATATATATATATATATATATATATATATATATATATATTTACAACTACATTACAGCCTCAAAACTTTAATATAAAGAAAAAAAGAAACAAAAAAAATTTTTCTTCAGACTCCTGTGGAGTTAAGGGATGGGTGTTATGGTGCCCTATCTACATTGGAATGAACTCTTCCTCCTTCATAAATACTAACCTGCAAAACTTCCTGAAGAAAGCAATTGAGACGTAGTGTAACTTGACAGTTCGGGCAGACACTTCTATCTGCTGATTGATAACGCTCTTATTTTGAATATATGTTCTATTATTCCAATACACCAGTTCAACCTACCTTCTTCATTTCATGTCTTTCTTCCTGGCCTAACAGGCCACAACAAAAACAAATATTGGTATCAAATTTATCTTGGTTGTTCAGTTATCAATGAAATGATAACCATTCAAAGATAATTTTCCATATCATGTGCTATTGAACAAGAATCCAATTTCAACAGTGTATAACTGAAGGTTCAAACTTCAAATAAGTTAATCGTTATGTTTTGTCATGTAGGTGGTCTTAAAATAAAGGAAAGGTAATATTATGTGATCAACTATTAGATCGGATCAGCCAAAACATTGGGAAAATCTGCATTCTCAAAAAGGAAGTTGTTAAAAATGACAGAAGGACACATTTGACTGTTGATAAAAGTTTCAACAGTTAATGTCTCGCAACTTCTTGTTATGATTTATAGCACAACAGAGATGCAGCTTATTTTATTTTTTCAAAAAGTGCAAATTGACTGTAGGGCCAAAAAAAAAAAAAAAACAGGTTCAGAAGTATATCATTCTGAACTTGCCAGAAAAGAGTATCCATTAGAAGTACATGCCTGAAACTTTATTAATTTTTGGATGAGGAATTTAACAAAAAAAAGCTCCGTTTTGTCATATATTTTGAAAAATTTAACTTGTCAAAAAGGGACTATAATGACTGCCAAACTTAGAAATGCTTCATGAAAATGAAAATACATTTATTGGAACTGAGGAAAAAGGCTTTCTGGACAATTGCATTTCCTCTTCTAATCGTGATTTTCAGTCTGAATTTCTTCATAAGACTGATAGGATATGGAGAATATTGGCTATCTTCTCTTGAAAGTGGTATTATATGAAAGTTCCATCTAGACAAATGTTGACACCACTTGTGAAATATTGTCCTACAAAGGCAAATAAAAAGTAGTCGGGACTTTGATTGCCACAAAACTTTTGATTTCACTGGTCAACTTCTTTTTTTTTTTTTTTTTTTACCTAAATGTTATTGGGCACATTTCTGAGACATTTCTACTCCTGTTTCTGAAAGTCTTGTCCATTTGTGTCCCATTATATCAGGTTTTCTCTTTACAGAAAATGCTTTTATTTATTATTTATTGTTTTTGCTCAAACTAGGCCAAAATGTTTAATTTCATTGAAGTAATGATAATGCAAGTAAAACACTTGAAACGTTTTATTTTTTGGTTCAAGTAACTGATACAAGGAAAATCATCCTAATAACCTCTTAAGTGTATTTTCAGCAGCTTCAGTCTCTTTTTCTGACCTAGAAATACTTCATTTTCTCTGGATTTATTACCCAATTTTCTGATCTAATTTACTTGGTTTTTCGTGATTTTGGTATAGAATTGATAACTTTCTATTTTCTCACAATTTGATTGGACATTCGGGGGCAAGTAATACAGATCAGGGTGTTGCATAAGAATACGTAATATATTAAAACTTATTAAAAACCTAGGACAAAGTAAAACTTAAACATATACATCAACAATTTCTGAAAGAAATGTGAATGAAGCAAAATACAAAATTTTATGTATATGAGAATCTATGACATGCAAAATTTTTCATTTTTGTTCATTCATAGGGATTTTGGGTGTCAGGTCATAAATCTACAGAAAATGAAATATTTCTAGGTCAGAAAATAGACTGAAATTGCTGAAAATACATTTAAGAGGTTATTAGGATGCTTTTCCTTGTATAAGTTACTTGAACCTAAAATAGAACGTTTCAGATGTTTTACTTATGTTCTAGCACTTGACAGTGAAATTAGACATTTTGGCTTATTTTGAGCAAAAAGGCATCATCTGTACAGAGAAAACTTTGTGATGGGGCAAAACAAACTTGATTTTTAGAATCAGCATGAAAAAATAGCCCAGAAACATGTGCTTGTTGCCCAACAACATTTAGGTTAAAAAAAATGTTATAGTTACTGGATAATGTAAAGATTGGACTAATATTATTTTACTGCAACCCATCAACCTTGGTGTTTGTAATGGAAGGTCATTTGAAGCAGTTCTTCATCACACATTCTAAAGTTTGAATACTCTGGTTTACTTGAATGCCTTTTCTTGTTTTAGTTCCTTCAGAAGTGGAAATTAAGTTCTTATTAAGTTATATCACTCGTGTTTTTTCTCTTTATCAGTTTTTAACTTTATTAGCATACATTGCAAAGAATTTTGAATCTTCTTTGGTCTGCTTTTCCCACTTAGAAGTAAACTACTTCTCAAGCATAGTTTATCATCCACTGAACAGAAGATTAAATATAAATTTTATTAATCACCCAGGTAGGTGTTTCTGCTATGGAAAGCAATAATACATAAAACAAAAAAAAAATATTTACCTGCTTTAACAAAGTTATACTTATTATCTTCCATAAAAACATAAAGGAGAGAAAAACAATTATAAAAAGATAATATTTGCAAAAGTTGAAGAGCAAGATAGACCCCCCCCCTTTTTTTTTTTAAAATTTCACAATTTCATAGGGTCTAATCTCTAGAATTAGTAAACAATCCTTCATAAAAAAAATGATTACATTTTGAAAACTGCTTAATTACATTTTTAAATATTTTATAGAGCTATATGACAGTTAAAATATCCAGTTCATTTTTTTTTTGTCTTATTAAAATGTATCCACTTTATTTAAAAAAAAAAAATGTAAGTTTGAATTCAATAATTCTGAAAATCAGTAAATATTGCCAGTCATGAATGTAAATATTTTTATTTTTTTTAATGAGCTATTGTGAGAATGCAAAATTTAAAGATGTAAAAATATATCAATTTTATATATTCTTTTCATTTTGTATTAATTTTGTTTAATGTTTTATAAGAAAATATATAAAAACATCAGCCAAGTCAAATTGAATCCCAACATGACAGTTTGGACAAAATACAATAAGTACTTTATGCAGTATTAAAATGAATCATTAAAGAAAATCTAAGAAAAAAAAATTAAATTCTGTAATATCTATCAATGAAACAAGTCTGATTTAAAATAGGGTTCAGTTGGCAATGTTCATTCACTCGGTCAGCAGTATAATTTTGATGTGCTGGATCCAACAGTTTTACACTAAATGAATGCAGTGTATCCCCTATCTGATTCACATGAATCTCAAGTTGTATGGGTGCAGAGATATGAAAACAGCTAATTATTAAAGAGAATACTTTACTTTACAAGAAGGTGCAAATTTCATTTTTATTAAGTATTGAATTTCTATTTTATCCACTAAAGTTTTCAACTTGGGAAATTTTTGAAAGAATATGAAGGTGTCTTCTAGCTGCTACAAGTAAGCATCTTTGTTACAGATAAATTAACTCACAGTCATTGAATTTGTAGTTGAAAAGGAAAATAATTTATTTTATAATAATAAAATATATTTTAGTAGAATCTTGAAAGATTTATCAGTGTTTTTTATAATTTTAACAATCGAAGAAATTTTCTTCACATGTCAATTTCAATAGTAAAAAGTCCTTTTGATCTCTACTCAGTGGTGGGTGAGTTCATGCTGAAAAAATAAATGTTTTACACGACAGCATCTGTGTCAATGTGTAACTATGTAAACTATGTTAGTCTAAATTGTTACCAAAAGTAACAAGTTTGAGAATCAAATTTGACTTAAAGAAAATGTAGAGGGGGAAGGATGATAGATTAGAAACTGTACCTTTGATGTGTCTTAGGAGAAAAAATGCATATTTAAAAAAAAAAAAATAAGGAGAATGTTAATTTTAAAAGTTTGCAGGCTTATGATGACCTGTATCTCTTGTTTTTGTAGTAAGTGTGAAAAAATTGTGCAAAATATATTAAAACTTATTTGGCTTTATATTAAAAGTTCAATCTGGTAAT
This sequence comes from Ascarosepion bandense, assembly GCA_037127315.1. Lineage (NCBI taxonomy): Eukaryota > Metazoa > Mollusca > Cephalopoda > Sepiida > Sepiidae > Ascarosepion > Ascarosepion bandense. The sequence continues at coordinate 1,893,201 of JBBBDQ010000904.1, forward strand.
CCTTTATTTTTGTATTTTTGCCATAGATGGCTAGAAAATGTACAAATACATGAACGACTCCTAGACATTTGGCCAGATGTCATCAAATTTGTGACCATAATTAAAAACGCAGAAAAATGTCCCCCAGACAAAGTCCTTCTCTGCATTGTTGTCAAACATAAATGACATTTTATTTCCAGTGAAACTACAGATTTTTGTGTCCGTTTTGAAAGACACAACCATTTCTGAGAAAATATCTAAGTGAAAAAAGTGTTGCTTCCTTTCCTTGCAGATGATCTTTTCAGTACAATCATGAAACTTAAAATTTGTAGAACACACTAAAAAGACAATTACATTTTCCAAAATGAATGTAAGAAATTTGTCAAACACAAACATGCTGCAAAGATTGTTGATTTCTAGCAAATGGGACGATGCAAAATTTATCAAAAGTTTGTAACAAAGACATTGTTCATCTTTATCAATGAAAAACCTCTGGCAAAGTCACTTCTTAGATACCCTCTTGTAAGGAAACTTGCAAGGCTGAACCCTGAATTCATTTGTGAAAAGAAATTTTCCACAGAGAATCTAAAAATATGTCTTTCTCCCATGATGGACAGAAAACAAGTCAGCAAGTTTGATTGTGATGACATCATTAGTCTTTACAAAGGGTTGGTGGTGAGGAGACTGCTGGAAATATTGCTTTCAAGAATTTTATCAAGCATTGAAGACACTTTGTTCTACTCTTTGTTGCTAGACAAAGAATATCAAAAACTGGAAAGTTGTTTGCAGGTACTCTCACATGGACAAGCTTCAACGGAAAGAGGTTTCTCAGTCAATAAGGAAATTTCCACCGACAATAAAAAAAACTGCAGGCTCTGGTTGCACAGTGCGTTATCATAGACTACTTGGCCACAATTGAAGGTGCTGGGAATGTTCCCATAAGCAAGACTCTGTAGGGCTTCCAATGCCAGAACAGCATACAACCAATTCTTTGAGGTCAAGAAGAAGCCTGAAAAAAATAAAATAAAAATCTATGCTTATGGAAAGTGAAGAGTTGAAGACAAAAAAAAGAAATACAAGGTTGAAAGTTGCACACCAGATTTGCTCAAGTGAGATGACAGCTAGGCAAAGAAAGCTGAGTAGTCCCAGAACTTTACACTTATTATAAAGTCCAATGACATGTGAAGATCTGCAAAGGACAAGCCTGTAGAAATATCAAAATTGGAAGATTAGCTGAATGCTAAATAAAATAAACTGAAAAAATGTTAACCTGATTGTGTTCTGTGCAATGAAAGCCGTGAGTAATAGAGATAGCTAAAATTTGTAGTCTTTTTAAATTTCTATTTGTAGTTCTGTTCATTAAAACATTTATACTTAACTGGAAATGTGCTGCAGTCAAGAATTTTTGTGACATTCACAAACCTTAAGTATTCTAGATGGCTGAAATGCATAGCAGTACGAAACTTCTTAATTTTGCCCAAGAAAAGTCATGGATTTTTTTTTTTTACACTGATCTATTGAAACCCTGTTTAAAGATTTAGGATAAAAAAAAAACAAAAAAAACTAATTATCTTACACAAGAAAGAATTATATCTTTCAAAGAGAAAAAATTCAATTTTGCTTATATATTGATTTTATCAAAATACCCTAATAAATGTGATAATTTTTTTGAAATTGTAGGACAGTTTGGGATACCTACTACACATTCTTTATTTAATTAAAAAAGAAATGCATTTTAGTTTGACATATGAAGTGATTTTAATGAATTTGATTTATAGTGTCTACATTTAAAAATATTTTGTGTATTTGCTTCAGTCTCATTTAATATATTTATATTAATGTTATATAAGTTTTTGTATTATTTATTTTTATATATATATTCGCAGTTCGAATCCTGCCAAATGACACACATTTTCGTAATAAAAATTTATTGTAAATAATCAGGCCAGTAGATATAAATATATAATACTGTTTAATTAAAAACAGAATATCTACTTAAATATGAGTATCAATCAAAAATAATGTTCAAACAAATCAGTTCAAATTGTCGGTTGTTTATAACCAAGTTTCATTAATCTTTGTTAATTTCCATAACATGTTTACATTTGTTGACATTACGATACATTTCAGAGCAGATATGGTTGTTGCGATGAATCAAATAATTGTGTTATATAGGCTTGATTAAAACCTTGTTTAGACTTGAGGTCATTTGTGGGTGAGAGGTCTAAGACATTGCATGGTAGCTTCCCCTATGTAGATAGGGGTCGCAGGTTCAAACCCTGCCGAATAACTCACATTTTCATAATAAAAATTTATCGTAAATAATCAGGCCAGTAGATATAAATATATAATACTGTTTAATTAAAAACAGAATATCTACTTAAATATGAGTATTGGTAAAAAATAATGTTCAAACAAATCATTATATATATATATATATATATATATACACACACACACACACAATTTAATTTGTGTCTCTAAATTTTTTCTTTCTTTCTTTTCAGGTTCCAAACAAAAAAATAGTTCAGAAATGGAGATTAAAAACGTGGCCTGAGAGCCATTACTCAGAAGTGACAATAGAACTTGAACCAAAAGGTGATTCAACAATGCTGAATCTGACTCAGAAATATGTGCCAGAGAAAGAATATGACAACACACTGGATGGATGGAATCGCCATTACTGGGCACGCATAAAACAGATATTTGGCTATGGGGCTCAGTTGTTCTAACCCATGTCCCCTATTCAGCTTAGAAGCCAAATATCTAATTTACAATCAAAATAAGCCAGTTTGTACTGCTCTGTCATTTCTTGCTGGTCTCTCTTTCCTTCTAATTCATTTCTCCATATCAGCAATGGTTCTTCATTTCATTTATGCAAGCATCTGAAACTACCACTACCATCAGCATGGTTAATATCACCAAACTTTCAAAATGTTGCTGGCTCCTTAGCTCGCTGCCTAGTGTATATTTGTTCAGAGCTTAGAACAACCTATCGGAAAGTGCATCCTAGGTCATTGGTAATTGGTATTTTACTATAATCATATAATTTTGCCACATTCTTAGTTAACCCATCTACTTGCTTTGAATTTTGAGTCCACTCTAGCAATTCCTATTGGAATTAGTTCAGAGTTGGTGTTACATTTAAGGAGCATTTTTCATGGTGATTGTGGTAGTAGTTATGATACTTGATGGATTTTTCTCCATTGGGGTTGCATAGGATGTAATACTGCCTGTCCATTTTTTTTTTTTTTTTTTTTTTCATAACTTTCAACTAATGCTTGTGTTATGATGATTACAACAACTAGTCTCTTATTACATTTCAAGGTCATTTTCTTTATCGGTTCCTCACACCATTGCCAATTCCCTACTTGTGTCCAGCCATATGTTTTCACTAAAGCCATAACTGATGAATTCTGAAATCAGTTTTGAAACCTACACAAATTAGTTTCTTTTGACTGGCTTCTCTTTCAGTTTTGTATTGTCCTTTAATGATGGAGCAAAGAGACATTTTGTAGACATGGACAATATAAGAGAAACTATTTACTGGGCAGATATCTGACTTGTTTGGCTTTTGACAAACTTTATTTATAGCTACTATTCTCTTTCCATTTTGCTTTCTATTGTCTTTGCTTTGAAAGTTTTTCACTTGAAATTAATTTTAAAATAAGACAATCTTTTGTTTATCTACAACAGATTGTTTTAACCCTTTTTTTCCATCATCGTTAAGCTATAATTATTATTACCATTGTCATAATTTCAAAGCTTTAAATTAGTTGCCATCAAATCACCAGTAAATGTAAAAAGTAAAGCTTCTTTACTTAAGCATATGTTGCTCTGATTCTGTCATTATTTTGAAACTTTTTCTTTAGCGCTTGATAATGTTAAATTTTGTAACTATTGAAAGAAACAAATGTTTTTTTCTTTTTTCTTTTGAAAGCAAAATTAGATTTCTTTCCAAGCCTTTTTTTGGTTTCTTTCCTTGTTTTCCTTCTGTCCTTGAATGTGGAAAGCAAATGTTAGCCTGTTCTAAGATTCATTCTGAAAGAATTTAAAAGCAAACTAAAACGATAAAGACTTGTTTAAGGATTCAACCAGTAACTTAATACTGCTAACACCATTTGTCATTAAAACTCTTTCTTAATTTTAGAAACAAATTTGGATCCAACATTGTCTTTTTCAACCTCCATTTTTTGTTCTGTTCTTTCCTTGTTATCACGTTTTTGTGTGTGTGTTTGCAGTGGTGTTGTATCTGTCATAAGAATTTGTAAAATGAATAATGGGCAGTTGAGATAAAATGAAATCCTCCTACCAAAAATTTAAAATTTGTCTACTTAAGAGTTCTGAGATGACTAAAATAGCTTTCCTTAAAATAAATATAGTAGTTTTGAGGAGAGAGAAGTTTTTTTTTTTTTTTTTTTTTTTTTTTGGCAGCACTTAATGAGAATATTTGGTTTTGCAACAAATCGTGAACTTTTGTAAGTGCTAAAATGACAAAATCATTCGGGTTTTGTTCCATATTTTAGTGCTGCTTTTTCTTAAGAAGAGTCTCTGCAGTCAAGGCTAACAAATATACTTGGCTTCATCTTTAAAAAGAATATTTTAATTTTAAATCCAAGCTGTGATATCGTAATACTATAGTAACACTGTGATCTTTATGTAGCCAATACTTATTTTACATTAGAAATAATGTTCATTGCATATTCATGTTTTATCAAAGAGATTTTTGTTGAAATGTCAAAAAATAGATACTAAACATGTATTCTGATCGAAGAGCATAAAAGTTATATTTGAAAGACAAAAGTTTCAAAAATTCAAGTTATCTTTTATTGTGGGCTGCCTTTTAGTTTGAGCTATAAGCCATTTGTTAGAAAGCCATTTAATGCAATATTTTCATCAAGTTCTAGAAATTAGCTTAAACAATTGATAAGCCAGATTGGTAATAATACTTTTGGATGGAATTAATGATGCATACTTGTAATTGTTCAAAAAAGTTCAGTGTTTTCCAAAGACTAAAAGAAAGTACATTTTGAGGGTTTGTAAACATATCAATTTTTTTCTGTCTTTGGAAATCATATTCATACGTACAGAAATGTCCACCACACTTTTTTACAAAAAAAAAAAATAATAATAATAATTTTTAAGATATTAAATTATTTATTCTAAAAGGATTTTGATTTAGTGTTTTAATTTAATTTGAATAGTTTTATGCATAAAACTTGCTATCATAAAAAAATTGAGAGGAAATCTTTTTATTTATTTATTTATATATATATATATATTTTTTTAAATTTTGGAAAAAAATAATGAAATGAATTTAATTATACTTGAATTTCAGTTGTCGTTGATGAATACAACTACAATTTACATTTTAGAGTACTGAAATATTCCTTTCTTTTAGCCTTGAAAAACAAGATACTTGATTAAAAATAAGCTTGAGGTATAATCTTTTCCTTACTTTTATAAAGAACCAAAAATAATTTTCTTCTGCCAAAGAAACTTGCATGTTTACAAATTCACTATTTGGTAAAGCTAAATTTCAAAAACAAGCAATGCCTTTCAGTTTAATAGTTTTTTTTTTTCTAGGAAGATATTAATGTTTTACTCATTTTACTGTTAAGCAGCTTTTTCTTTCCTTATCTGCTCAGGATATTTCAAGTTTTAAATACTGCCTCAAGAATAATACTATTTAATATCTTGGATAATTGATTTTTCTAAATGTTTATGTTAAATAATAATAAAGTGAAAATTCCTTGATATGGCTGCTGTAAAATTAACTGCTTCAAAATGTTGGTAGAATGTAGATTTGATCACTATTCAGAATTGTACATTCCATTATTCAAAAATATTTTTCTCTCGGTAATTATGTGTAACTATTTTCATGTTTGTTTTTTTTTTTTTTCTTAAAAGATTCCTTTTGTGAACATTTGACATTTTTAATAAATCAATCGAGAAAAATATCTGTTAAATATTCAGAACCATCCATATCTCAAATACTTAAACTTTTTATTTGTTTTTTTTTTTGTTTTTTTTTTAACATTTTACAATGTTTTAAAATCAATTTTTTTCTCTCTCTTTTTACACACACACACACACACACTATTATAAAGGAATGATACACCAACTTCAGTGTGTAGATTGTAAAACAAAATGCAACATAATCTGGGAGAAAGGCCTTCAACTGTGTCAGTACATGTAACTATCATGTTCGTGTCTTTATGTCAGCCAATTGATAAATCTTGGGAAGATGAAGAGTGTCTGAGAAATCCAGAAAGCGTATTGGCATTATGATTCATCAACAATTAGGAATGAAGCAATCTATCAAATTGTTTGAATGCTAATCGGAAACTTTCAAATTAATTTTATTTTTTATTGATCTAGTAATAACTTTTTAAAGAACTCTATGAAATGTGGTTATACTGCTTTGCAGTGTTGGAATTTTGGCTTCTTACAGAAATTTAAAACCTAAATCAGCAGGAAATGTCTATAGTTATTTGTGAATAAGGGAGATCTTTTGATGACTTACTATGTTCATAAAACCTAACAAGCTAATGCACAATATTTTAATTTAATTTGCTGTGCTGATTAAAGAAAGTATTAAAAGTAATACAATGTAACTGGCAAGAGAGATGCTTTAAAGAATTTGGAGTTTGAATGCCTATGCCATCCACCGTATTTTTGCTCCTTTTGCCTCTTTCAAAACCTTAAAAGGATTTTAAGACTTTAATGATTTTGTAGTTGAAAGCAGCAGAGCAGGATTTCTTTTTTGGTTAAAGAAACTTGTGCATGTAGAGATTTGCAGACAAGGAATAGCATATATGGGTCATTGCTGTAGGGCTTTCTTTTCTGGGCTGGGCAGAGTACTTTTCAGCATCACTTCCCCTGTTGTACTTACTGAGAAAATCATTACTGTATCCCTCAACCCCATACAGTTGCTAACTCTGCTAGTTTTGTTGAGTAATACCAACATCTGGCCTTTCTTTTTTTTTTTTCTCTCCTTGGTTGGGACCTGTGTGTTGTCTTGGTTAGGATTGATTTGATTTCTCAAACTCTTATATTATTGGGTTTGATAATGATGTCTAGTAATGAACTAAAATATATGAAATGGGCAATTTTTGACTGTGACTTCCAGGAATCAAGGCTAGAATTAGAACTTAAAAAAAAAATGAACAACACTATTGATAACTAATAGGTTTATTGAATATTAAAACTGGTGTATATGATGTCACTATTATCTATAGAAGGATTAAGTTTTCCCTAGCTTGATGGTGGTTTGAAAAATACACTAATAATTGTAGAAGTAATGACTGTCCTGCATGTGTTTGTTTCAGCCACGAAAATGAGTGTATTTTGTGACAGCGACAGGCCAGTCTGTAATATATGTCTGGAGCACATCTGAGCTGACTCTTTTGAGCCCTTTGGGTCTTTGTTTATAAAGATAATCCATTCCTCCCAAATATCTGATGTTGATATTGCTAATTTGTCCACTTCCAATCATGCTATGTTTGGAAATCTTTTCCAAAACCACATTGCTTTCTTTGTTAATAAATTTTGGTCACTCTTTCTGTAAGAATATAAACATTTTGAGTGAATAGTAATAATGTAAACAAACCCCGAACTTGGAACTTTGACATAAAGCACATAGCTTCCATTGTTAAAAGAAATTGCTGCACTCTCTTTGTGTAAGAATAACCCAAATTAGGAATCTCAGGACCAATAAATTTGGACAACATATTAATCCTGTCTTATCAAAGGGAAGTGGAGAAGCTGGGGAAATTTTGTTTTGCTCAATTTTACTGAATCTTGACTAGTTATTTCTGGGTCTAATTCTTTTTGGAACTGTTTTAAAACCGTTTTGCTTAAAACATAATTAACTTTTTTCTTTTTCCATCATTCTCTAAAACATTGAATCTTTTTTTGATAGTTTTTATATATTCAGTTGGTAGTCGTTCCAATCACCACCTAGCAATTTAACTTGAAAGATTTCCTTTGTACAAAAAAATAAACCAATAAGAATTGGTTAAAATGCTAATCGAAATTCATGGCAGGAAAACTTTTCACTTATATATATATATATATATATATATATATTTTAAATCCAAAAGGATGATCAGATAGGTAAATCCCAAAAAGCCGATCCTAATTAATGTTAATTTCATTAATATTAAAATTGATCAAGGTGGAGGGCTCGTTGCAAATATTATATTCTATTTACAGAGCCAAATGATTTCAAACATACGCACCGTAGTGGGGGCGCTAGAGGGTGTCGTCGGTGATGTCTTTATGTGGATCACTAGGGGGTTTCGGGTCTCTCAACATCATACCCCCCTCACCACGCCAACCCGACCAGAAATGATTAGTCTCTGATCCACCCTCAATGAGCGCTTTCAGGCAATAGAAACAAATTTATAAAGTTTAGGCTCCGTACAAAGTCTTGCACATGCTTCTGATTGGCGACAGTCAAAACCAGTTTGCATGAAGAGGCGAACCATACATGAACTTGTCCTAATTTAAAAAAATAAAGATAAAACAAATAAAATAAAATAAAAGTATGAAGCTATTTACTTGTGAAAAAATAAAAAACACCTCGACTAAGAATTAATCACAGTTCGTTTAAAATAAATACAAATCTACAATTGTATATAATTTGGCGTTTCTAAAAAAAAAAATCTGTCTAAGAATTTATCAAAATTCGTTTAAAAGGAATACAAATATCTGCAAATATGTATAATTTAAAATTGTTTCCAAAAGGATTATGAAAATATAAATATCTATATATAAAGGTAATTTAAAAACGTTTTAAATATATAATAAGTGATGTACAATTAAAAAAGGAAAGGGTCAACCAAATAGCTTAAAAAAAAAAAAAAATTAAATGAATACCAATTATAGTTACACTCATTTAAAACCTATCTTGTACATTTTATGTTTACGAATACTATCGAAAAATGAGAAATCAGAAATGCAGAATTTCGAGAAATTTTAGCTATCCATTTGTTTTTGCAACATCCAGGTACTTGCCCTTTTAATCCATAACCAATTAGTTGTCCTTTCCGCTGTTTTGGTTATGGACATGAGTGCTTTCCTTTTTTTCTTTTTTTTTTTTTTTTTGCTCCTATTCAACTTTTTCCTTTCATGGGCTTCTTCTGCATTTTCTTCCCAGGGGACTCAGTTCCCACAAAACTCTTTAAATTATGTGATAAGAAAACTATATCTGGACGAAGTTTTGTAGTGGCAATTTGCTCTGGGAATTTCAATCTCGAGCCTATATCGGCCCTTAGTATAAAAAATAAAACAAAAAATTCCGATATTTAAATCTGTTGAATGGCTATTCAACGGATCTAAATATCGAAATTGTTTTATTTATATATATAATTCCAAGTGAAGAGGACTCAAGGTTTTTTTTTTATATTTTGAGTGCTCTGGCATTTATTTTATTATAAACAGTGCTCAATATAATGAGTATTATAGAGATTGATATAATTATATGGTTATGTCAATTTTACATTGCGACATAGAAATTTCTATGTTTCGAGATTAATTCTCATCATCAGGCAATGTTGGTGTTGTGCAGATGATTTATATTTATGTAAATCATCTGCACAACACCACCAACATTGCCTGATGATGAGAATTAATCTTGAAACAGAAATTTCCATGTCACAATGTAAAATTGACATAACCATATATATATATATATATATATATATATATATATATATATATAGTTAAAATTCTGGTCAAGTCAGTTGTGTTCACTTTTGTAAAAATACTTTGAAATAGTATGAATTTGTAACTTCTCAACCAGCTATAGGTTATATAATAGTAGGGTAAACTGTACTCTTTGTGTGATGGCTAGTCAACTCTGAATGCAAAAACTGTACAGAAATAATTTTATCTTTTTCAACATTGACATGTCAATTCACAGATAAAAACAAACTATTCTGTGGCATGGTCACCCAAGAAACTGAAACCACAATGGAGGGCAAGTTGTAAAGACTAAACAAATCCATAGAAAATATGGAATTCATGTTTTTTTGTTTTTTTTTCTGATCATTATTTTAAATTAAGGGAATAGAGATAATATAAACTTTTGTGTCATTAACTTGGGCAAATGTTTAAGCAATATCCTTTCTTTACTGGGTATCATGTAACTGAAAGACAGTGTGTAGTCATCATCTCTATATGAATCGCTGAAGATTATCTAAGCTTATATTGCCATGGATTGAAAAGAAATTGTTATGATGCTGGGGAACAATGCAACTACTTCCATGACTGAAGTAGTTACCTACAACTCAAGTGATGTTCAAGTCCAGGTAAAAGTCAAGATTTTGAATAATTCACTTGAAACAGTTGTGTTATATATATATATATATATATATATATATATATATATATACACATACACACACACACTGTGATGGTTGTTACAGTGTTTTTAAATTCATAGTATCACTACACAAAACATTTCTCATGTTTTGAAGCCAGCCCATTATGTTTTGGCTTCATCCTCAGGTGATTTTTTAGAAATGAGAATTATCTAGTTGAAAAGACCGTTTATTTGTGTTGGATTTGTTATTTTTGGGTGTTAGAGGGGTTGGTCTATATTTTGAGTTCCATTGACCTTTTTACTGGTCTTAGGGTCAAGTGTTTGTTTTTGGCAGAGTTCATAATAGGTTAATCTATTAATCTTGAAAGGGCTGGTGGTGCTGGCACCTAGCTTGTTTGGTTTAGGGGTTGGTAGGTGTTGTTTTGTTTTGGGGTTGGTTTCTCCTTAATGTATGTTATTGGGGTGTGTGCTTTTTTCTGTTTTTTTATTTGTTTTTTATAAAAAATATTCTTTACAAAATATCTTTCATAAAAAATATTTTATAATATTGTATAACATATGTATAACGCTCTACTTTTGTATCAAGCACTCTTTATAAAAGTAAATGCATGAACAAAAGTAAATAAACCTACGAGTTCAACAACTTAGTTACAATATATATATATATATATATATATATATATATATTTAGTACACTGGGTAACTTGTCACTATTTTTAGTTTTGTGAATGTGTGTTTTTGGTTTTATTGACTGTAGAGTAGGGTCAGTTGGAAACTTATCAGGTGGTGGTGGTGGTGGTGGTGGGTCACCATGGCAGAATTCACTTTGCTAGAAATTTAGAAACACCATGCTATACTACTTGGGATTTGTACTGGAAATTTGAATATGAACATTTCAGAATATTTGAAGTGTCAATCTATAGAGAGTGCAAAAAGAATTGAATGAGTGTAATAGTGATTATAAAGCGAGGGGGGGTTGCAGTGATGGCGTAATTAATTTTAATAAAAAATAGATTGCAAAGAAATTAAAAAATAAAAAATAATTTTATTTTATTATTTATTTTTTATTTTTTAATTTCTTTGCAATCTATTTAAAAAGGAAAAGTAGACTAATTTTTCTCCCGTTTCTGAAAGGTTTTTTTCTGTTGCTGAGGTGATGTGTCGTTCCCCGTGGGGATCTTCATATCGAAATGGCCATTCAACATCTTTGAATTAATCCTTTATATATATATATATATATATATATATATATATATACATATACACACACACACACGAGTTGAGTATATAGATCAAAATCAGACAAGATGAATAAAATAAGTAAAGAACTGGTAGGTTCAGATATTTTTCATTTTAACTAGCTTCTTCAGAGATTTTTAAAAAAAATCTGAAGAACCTTGTTAAAGACTTTTTTCATACTTGTTCTTTCTTTACTTATATATTGGTTTTCTAAGCGCCGCTTAGATGTGGCTCAAAGCCGAAATTATGGGGTACCCAGTGAAGATCGAACTCGCTACTCAGTTGTAACAGGTTCTAGCGAGGCAAGCTTGCTAACCATTATTGCATACACAGTATCGCTGTTGACGTCTGAGTTTGAACACGTCTTGCCAGAAAACAGACGCTCTCGTTTTGACGTAACTAGAAGAAAAATGTTCATGTGATCAAGTAACGGCGTAAAAATAATATTTCCATGGAAACATAAGTATTTGGGAGAGAAAAGAAAATGTGGCTTTACAAAGTAGTGATGAGTATTCCTTTGAACTTACTCGAGGAAGAAGAAAAAAACATATCCTACACGACGTAATAGGATATTCAGTTAATAATCGCTACTGTACCTAAGAGATGTCATATATTCGCGGGACTACAGAGAATTACTCAGGCGAAGTTGTTAAAAAATAAATAAATAAAAATAACGAAATATTTAAAGGAGTAATGGAAAAATGTATCATGATTCAGATGTTGGTGCTACAAAAGCAGCAACAAGAACAACAATTGCAACAACAAAAATAACATTAACAGATTTTTTTAATTATCTAATAAAACTAGGGAAAATACATTAGATTTATTAGCTCCGAACGCTGTTAGCGAATTTTTATACAGTCCAGACAAAGATAACTTCCCAGTTTATTATAGAAGATACAAAGGGATTTGTTCGCATTGGAATGATGAAATGACAATTCGTTTATTATTAAAAACATTGTTCCCTGCTTAATATGAAAATTATATTTTTGTAAATTATATTTTGCCAAAAATGCCAGGTGAGAAATTTTGAATACCTAATACTTGCCGCGGTTGTGGGGGTGGGCATTTCAAAAGTAATTGTCTTAAGAACAAAAAATGCTACGAATGTGGGTGAGTAGGACGCAAAAGTACTTATTGCAAATTCAAAAAAGAAGAAAAATAAAATGTATGTGAACGTGGTAAATACAAGAAAAAATTAAGACTTGAACATGTCTTTAACCGAGAAACATCTCGAAAGAGCTAATTTGTTTTTGTGAAAATTAATGTAAAAATAAAACTACAACTAGATACAAAATCTGATATCTCCATCGTAAATGAACAGACATGGAGAAAATGAGTAAACCCAGTTTATTAACTACTAAAATATTACTCATGGAGTTTCAGGAAAGAAATTGAACCTTATCGGATCATTCACCTGTAACACTTCTTTTGCTGGCAAAACTAATAAAGCAAGGGTGTTAGTATTAAAGAATACAGCTAATTTATTTAGAACAGATTGGATCTTTGGGACCTTCCAATTAATACCTTTCTGCAACAAAAATATTACCTCAAGTAACAATACGGCAGTTGAAAATTAAAAAGGAGTTTTCCGAAAGTTTTCTCAGAGGGTCTAGGGAGATGCACAAAAAACAAAAGCTAAATTTGAAGTAAAAGAGAATGTAACACTGACATTTAAGACAAAAAGGTGTGTACTTTTTGCAGCTTTAGAACCAACTAATAAGGAATTAGCGAGACTAGAAAAATTAGGTGTGATCTCAAATAGACAATTCCGAACGGGCATCACTAACAGTTTACGTTAAAAAAAGAAATAAAATCCGCGTATAGGCTGACTTTTCAACGGGACAAAATGAAAGTTTGAAACAGTATAAGTACCCGTTACTAAGTCCAGAGGAATTTTTTGCTAAATTAATCAGTGTCGTGACGCACCAAGCTGCTCCTTAAAGGTGAAAAGTCGTCCCTCTGACACTCAGTCATTGTCTCTCTAAAGGCATTGATGTGATAGTGGGGACTGCCAGAGACAAACTTCCTAACAAGCTCGGCCTTGCGAATGAGGAGTTTTGCTTCGCCTTAGGCGCCAGGGTTGAAATGTCTCAATAACAAAGAGGCATCATATATTATATATATATATATATATATATCTATCCCACCTGTCTCGCGCAGTGGGGATAATCTGTGAGAAAACAGCTAATAATTCTCTCAAATATTTTGCCAACATAGTTTTAAAAATAATGCATGGTTAACAGTAACACATTTCGTTTAGTTCATTCACAATACTGGATGAAAAAATAATAAAGTCAGTTTATAAAAATATATTTCATGTGCTACATTTGTCTGTGAGTTTCTGGAGTTAGAATTGGCTTAAAAAAAAAAAACTACCAGAAATAACTGTCCTGGCAGACTGTTGCTGATTTATTTTTTTTTTCAAATTTAAATATATATATATATATATATATATATACACACTTTCTGTTTATTGTTCAATAAAAAGAGGTGGCTTCTGCACACTTAAATTTAAAGTTGAGATCTGTTTGAGCCTTTTAGTGAGTATATAAGAACACAGGTCACCAAATAAATGCTCAAGGGAGTTATTCACGTGTCAATGTGTCGCCCCCGTACTCTAGCGTGAAGCGGATGGTGTTTCTGCTGGCCACGGCCCGAGTGGTGATTTGGACGGCGCGGATGGAGGAAGTCTTGCGAGGTCAGCACCTTTCTCATCAGGATCTGATCCGATATTTTGAGCATCAGTTCAAAATGCTTAGAACTGATAGAAAGCGATTGATTTCGACAGATTTCAACGAAAGGTAGATGACTGTGGCGACTCACTAGTCTGGTTTGCGTGAATGGGGCTGGCCTTGATTTTCTCTTTTAGGTCTCCTTATCGAACCTGTGGAACCCTTCCATAGTTAAGGTAAGTCTACTCTTGTGTACCTAGTTAAAGTAGGTGTTGTTTCTGGCCTGTTACCGGGTCTTTCTTTTGTTTATGTTTCATGTCGAGATTCCCAACCTCCCTCAGTTTTTTGAAATCTCGTTGTTTCATCTCGACTTAGTCAGAATTTTTATTTCCCCAAGCCGTATTTAATTCCCCCATCACTCTTAGTGAGAGCGCCTCTTGATTTTGTCTGAAAGACAGAATACAGCAGCCTCTTAATTTCGTGGGCTGGACGGGTTCAACTAACATCAATTTATTTTGTATATTATGTTGAAATTTTTTGTTTGTATTTTTTATTTCATGCCCCCTTCACTTTCATTGCAAATTGCATATAAATTTTTATATATTATTAAATACATAAAGAAAATTTATGAAAATTCATGTTGGAATTCTTTTTTAGGTTCCCTGAAAATCTGAGGTATTTGGGTATATAGTAGATCGATTAACGATGGATGCGTTCTTATGGTGACTGGAAAATTGTAAAGAGTGAATAGGTCGTGATTCTAATTAGCTAGGTATAAGATAGTTATTGATGACCAACCTCAGTTTTTACCCCTCCCCAAAACTTTGACCATGTACCACAATTAAATTATTAGATTTTTATACAATAAATCCCAGGAGTTATTCACATGTGACGGTAACCAGCTGGCTGTAGGTAGGTGTTCGCATGTGAAAGTCGATATCAGCCACTAGGAGAGAAAAAGCAGAAACATTAAATAAAAAAATACAATTATGGCACAAGGCCGATTTGGACGTCGGGGTAAAAAACTCAGGCTGGTCTTCAGTATCTATCCTATACGTAGCTAATCCGACTCACGACGCAAACATACTTTATAATTTTCTCATCCACCACAAGAACTTGTCCATCCGCATTTAATCCTTCATATACCAAAATACAAATACCAGCAGGGACCTAAAAAAAAAAAAACCCGAAATTAACATAAAAATTTTATTGCGAACAATAAGTGCAAAAATATATTTCAAAATATATCATGAAAATAATGTGGGGAGGGGCATGACATAAATTCCCAAAATAAAAAAAATCTAAACAAAAAATACAATTATCTATCCTATACCTAGCTAATCTGACTCACGACCCAAACATACGTTACAATGTTTCTCTTTCACCATAAGCACTTAACCATCAACAAGTACCAAAATACCACACAACATACCAGGGACCTAAACTTCCCAAATGAACATAAAAATTTGCAATGCTCAATAGTTTACAAAAATATCTAAAAATTGCATATGAAATGGCATAAGGGGGAGGGGTATGATAACAATTTCCCCAACAGAAAATTTTAAACATAAAACACAAACAAAAGACATGATGTTAACTGGACCCATCCCACCCTCAAAACAAAGAGGCTGTAGGAATGTACCAAAATGACCTCAGGTCAGATACTACCACCATGCAGAGAATACATTGTTTCTTTTACCCTCTCTGTCTCTAAATAACTCCCAAGAACTAAGATACCCAAATCTATTCCCTTTTCTTTCTCTGCTACTATTTCTCTTTCCCCTACTCTCTCTATCTCCCTGACCCATGCTTGACCTAAAGGATTGGCCAGTCCCTCTCTGGCTTCTAAGCAGGCAACATGTGTTCTGTTGCCAGCAGACACTTAACACGAAAGTATGTAAAAAATAAGAAAATAAAATATTCCTCTCAACGCTAATATTTGTATCCACTTCTTTGTCAATTATACCCACAAAGATACCAAATATTACAAGACCACTGTATTCTGCCCATAGGACAAAATCAAGCAGCTCTCTATCTACAGGGAGTGGAGAGGAGAAAATAAAATGGATGGGGAGAATCTTACCGTCAATCTGTTCTGTGAGTATCAGATTTTCCAAGCTCTCTTTCCTAATTATGTACCCTAGAGATTTCAACTGTCTCTTAAATTCAAGAACACATTGTTTCGGATATTTACTGGATAGCATAATAATTTTTAATTTGAAAATTTTGAATATAAATTGAATGTAAATTAAGCTGAGCATTTAAGAAAATTAGGAAAAAATTCAAATCAACCGTGCTACATTTGTTAAAAGCTGACAATGGAGACAGTATATTCATTGTTGCAATTATAAAATGTGCTTGCTTAAACTTTTGTCTTGCTCAGTTGTCTCCCTTAATCTTTAATTGACGGTATGAAAATAATCCAAAATGTCTGCTTTGCGGATATTAAAAGTACAAGCTCTGGTATGTTTATTATCTAATCAAGCGTTTATTGTAATTTTAACTTAAATTTCGCACTATAACATGAGAGATATTGTGGAGGAGATTGTAAAAGTTTGCTTGATAATTAAGCAATTTTAAGATTATTTTTTTGTGAAACTCATTTTACAAAAACAAAACAAGCTAAAAAAGCTTAGTTTTAGAACCGGCTAAAATTGATAGAAAAGTGTTTTTAGTTCATGTATTTATTTTCTTTCACATCATTTATGAATTGTTTCAGGCCAGCGAGAGAAATATGTTCAGTTTTTCTTTTCTCTATTTTTTGGCTAAAGAAATCAAACTTCTTATTAAAAAAGAAACCAAAAAACTAAGAGGATCGTAAAGATACTTTTTTTTTCTCGAATTCTTTTTTTTTTTTTACTCTAAATTTCATTCGAACTTCTGAAAATACATTTCGAATATATCCATATTTTTAAGAAGAATTTAAAAAAAAAAAGAAGCAAAATAACATTGTGCCTAAAATCAGTAATGTTTTTTTTTTTTTTTAAACATTTTTAATATTTTAAATCAAAACATTAGATTCTGGGAGTATTTTACACGGTCCTAAATTAAGCCAGGAAAAAAAAAAAAAAAAGAAACCGACAATCATCCTCACCTACCACCCAATTTGTTCCGCATTGTTTTTTTTTATTCCCCTGTACACAGCAAAATCTCTTAAATTTTGCCAATCATTGGTAAATCACGATATCTTTGTCATTAGCAACACCAACATGCATACTCTTTCTTTAAAGGAAGTTTACGACATTACCAATATGTGATCATCAGTCTTTTACTGATAGATCATAAATGCATTCGTATAACAATAAAAAACAAATCTTATTCTTATAAAAATCGTTTTACAAAAACAAAATTACGTTTACTGAATTTTCATCAGCAACCACCGCAATGTTCCTTGTTTTTTCTACACCATTTTTTACAGATTTTTAATAAGAAATTAATCATTTTGTTTAAAAATTGACCAAAAATCCGTATTATTTAAAATATTTCCAGTTTTTTTTTCTTTAGGTTTGTTTAAGCATTGTTACGTTCAAATTTTTCGTAGAATGCCAAAAAAAAAAAAATTTTTGATTGATAATGTTAGGCTAACATCAATCAAACTTTCCACATGTACAAATTTCGAAGTGTTTTACCTTTTAAAATAATTTTTAGGCAAAGAAAGGGTAAAAAAAAAAACTCCTTCTCATTATGCTATCTCTTTGTTTTTTGTTATTTTTTTTTGTATATACATAAGAAATGACTGGGTGGAATGAAGCTATTATTTTTTCTCTCTTTATGAAATTGGTTAACTTAAAAAGCATCATCGAAACTCCAGGAATAGTTTATTTTGTCAGACTACATTTCAATTACCTGATGATTGCTTTTTGTTTTGTTTTTTTTGCATATCATGATGAAAAAAAAAGAAATTAAACAAACATGATAAAAACAGTTTTCTCGTCAAAATGTTTAGTTTATCCTAAGAGTAAAGAGTAAAGACCAAAGTAATTTTAATTTTTTTTCCTTTCTTCTAATCTAGCACGTTCAAAATTTTGGTTTTTCTTACCGTACGTCAATGGGTGGGACAAAAAGAGTATATGGGTAATTAATTTTAGTGTCTTTTTTTGCAGAAGAAACACATTGTTTTAAAAATTTATCAAAAATCAAATAATTGTCGGATTTTAATGAAATTTTCAGTATTTATTCACAAATGAAGAAAGAAATTAGTTTTGAAATTTATTTTTTATTTTATTCTTTTTTTTTTTTTTTTTTTTTTTTTTTTTTAGAAAATCTTGTTAAGAATATACATTACATATTTTTACATGTTACCCCCACTTAATTTTCAAGAAATTAAAATTCCAATCTCATCTCATCATAAAAGCAGGACTCTTTATAGAATTTAAATCAATTTTTGTTTTTGCTAAGCAGAAACACCATTTACCAAAAAACTGCTCTGAATCGGAAAATAAAAAACTAAAAAAGTGCAATAAAACTATGATTTTAATTAGAAAAGCTTCTAATTGCTTTTATAAAAAATAAGTTAATGACACATGTATTTAGCTTGAGAAAAAAAAATTTCGGATCTCAGTATCACACTTTCTGTCCTCTGTTAGAACTTCCCAGGTATTTTAAATTTCTGCTCTTGTTTGATTTTTAGTATCTTCACCCTGTAACTGACATTTTGGGCACCTCTTTTTACTGATTACTATGCATTTAATTTTATTGTAGTTTATATGTAGTTCTTTCTGCTTTCTTTAATTACTTCCTATAGAAAATCTTCTTGTAGCTTTTTTTTCTGTATCTGCTATCAGCACTGTATCATTTGCATAAATTGTTCAGATTGTGGCCGCTAGCAACAAATCCTGGTAGAACTTCTAGAGCTCTCAGAATGGTCTCACTGTATTATTTGAATAGGTCTGGTGAGAAGACACATCTGTCTTACACCACTTTCTGTCTTTGTTTATCTGCTGAACTCGTTTTCTGTCCATATCCTGGCAGTACAGGTTCTTGACTGTTCTGTATATGTCAAGGTTGCCATCTCCATCAAGTCTTTGCGCTGTACTTTGTGAATACCTTTGCATAGTTGATGAAACCCAGGTACATATCCTTCTGCATTTATATTCCCCTTTCTGATAACATTTTAAGGCTAAATATGGTGTTCCTTGTTCTGGTAAATTTTCATTTTAGGTGCTGACAGCTTTTCCCCACTTCAAATTTATCCAAAATAGCATTATTTCTGTGCAAATGTATATGCTGAACTCAAATCAACAATTAGTTATTGAAGAAACCTACCTTTTTGATTTGAAAATTCATAAAAAAAACGAACTATGTCTCACACTTTTTCTCTCCTTTAACTCTAATGCAGTCATGTAATTAACTGCTGAATGTCTCTCGGCGTAGGACAACAAATTTCGGTCGATTTTTGGTCGATTTTCTTCCTTTACTGAAACTTCTGGCGATTTACTTCCTGTAATGAAAGTAATGTGCTATTGTATTTCTACGCTTATTACTTTCATTACAGGAAGTACATCACCGGAAGTTTCAATAAAGGAAGAAAATTGACCGAAATTTGTTGTTCTACGCAGTACATCATTCTGCAGTTAATTACATTACTTCATGAGAGTTACAGGAGAGAAAAAGTGCGAGATATAGTTTCTTTTCATGGACCTTCAAATCAAAAAAGGTAGGTTTCTTCAAGAACTAATTGTTGATTTGAGTTCATCATATACATTTGCACAGAGATAATGCTATTTTGGATAAATTTGAAGGGGGAAAAGCCGTCGGCACCTGAAATGAAAATTTACCCTTGTTCCAGTGTCCTTGACAAAATCACACTGTTTTTGCCCTATTTCCAGTCTGATTCTGCTATGCACTCTATTCATCAGAATTTGGATGATGAGTTTTGTTACATGACTCATTGAGCTGATTGTTTGGTAGAGTTCACATTCATTTGCACCTGGTTTCTTAGGCACTGCTATGTAAATCTATCTGCTTATATCTTCCAGGATTTCTCTGCTGTTGTAGATTTCATTTATAATTTCTGTGATTTTGTCTATGCTGAAATTGTCTAAGGCTGTCAGCATCTCTATTACAATGCTGTCTGGTCCAGCTGCTTTGTTTCTATTCAGTTTGGCAGTGCAGCTTCTAATTCGGATTTTAATATTTCTCATCTGTCAGTAAGAAGTTATGCTTTCTATATCACAAGCGTTCCTGGTAAAATCAGGTATAGGAATTTCTAGTAGCAAAATTTGGTGCCCATATTGAATTTTAAATAAAACCTCATCTTAAACACTTTCCTCTCATATCCATTTCTTGCAAAAATTGGAGTTAATAAATAAATTAAAAGTATTTCAAAGTGGGAAGTTACTTTTCAATCATTCTGTATATAGTTAACAGCTGCTTATCTGTTCATTATTATTGTTGCAGGGCTGATTATGGTAACTGATTCGACAGACATTTAAGAGAAGGTGAAGTGACACAGGAAATGACAAAAAACAAGATGTTGAGTGACAAAGATGCCAAAATCTGGCAACTTTTATTGTTCTGTTGTTACAGTTTAAACAATCTCTTGGGTTGTTGTTGGTTGAGTGGTGTCCACCACTCACCAGCTTAAGTCGTTGATGTGTGCAGTTAGCAGTTTGTAGGCCAGGGAATGAAGCATGAGTTGCTAGTTGTTGCTAGACCAGGCAGATAAGATTGGTTTGTTAAGTGTTGCTGCAGTCAGGTAACATAGACTGAGCTAGGGGTTGCTGCTAGGTTAAACTGGACTCTATGTTGGAAATCACTGCATCAAGCAGGTGCATATTGTGGTAAGACTAAAGTCATGCCCTAAAAAGGGCAGTTGTAGTATTACAAGAAATGACTTGTTCATTGTCCTAAAGTGATCGCAAGTCATTATGTGCCTTGTTTTCACTTTATGGCTTTTCAGGGTCAAACTATGATTTTTCTTTCTTTGTATAAAGAGATTAGTCATTATGAAGAAAATTGGGAACACATTTTACTGTCAGTAGTCACCATTTACTATTTCTGAGATGACTCGTGGAATTAATGGTCTCTGAAAAATGTTTTTGGTATATGATAACAAAACTTTTTGCTGAGTCATCTTCACATGACACAGCACAGAGCTTTGGGGTGAGTGACCTGGGGCTATGATACTATTCAAGCCCAGAATTAGGAAACTAAAGAAGATATCAAGGAAGAAAAGAGTGGGTAGGTAATAAAGCTGGAGTAAAATGAAAAAAAATGTAGATGAAAGGAAAGTTGTCAGGAATAGTGACAGTCTTGCTGTCTTAAGTTTTATTATGACTATTGTTCTTTTAAGGTGGGTGAAACAGTTAATATTTTTTTGTCTCTTGGAAATGATGGTACGCATTACATCAGAAGGTAGGTACGCACTATGGCATTAATATATAGATAATGATAAATATCCCTTTTTGATAACTGAATTTATTGTTTTTCAGATTTTAAGTGATCCTGTCATTGCTCCTTGTCTGGACACATGGAGCAAAGAGCAAGCACTATTTGTTTGTGGCCTTAGGTGAATGCTTTCAAGAGTTGGTTATATTGCAGTGGGAAGTTAGCATAAAAAAAACCTTATAAAAGATTTTGTTGGCTATTGTACATTGTATTATTGTAAATTTGTGGTAAAAGAAAAGTTATCCAAAAATAAAGTTTTATGTTACCTGAGTTTATTTTAACTCTTTTAATGCATTTTGTTTCAATACACATTGTTTAGGAACAAGCAGACTTTGTCTTATTCAAGAATAAATGTGAACTTTTAAAAAATAAAATTATTATTTATTATACATTATTTTGATATCTTATACAAGGTTAAAATCATACTGCTTTCTTAATACTTTAATTATTTATGTATAATACACACATTTTCCCCAGTTTTTTAAGCTTAAAAGTTATGTGTATAAGAACAAAATATTAACTTTATTTTTTTTTCCCACCCAAATATGTTGCCACATTCAAAACTGACCAAAAGTAAGATCAATCAATCTATCAAACTAACCAATGTGTAACAAATAGATTAAATCCCAAACAAAATATTGCATTTGTTTTGCTGTTTTAAATATTACCGTAGATATTAGATACATTTAGTCTGCTTTCCATCTATCCATGTTAAAGATAAACATAATAGTTACAGCAATCTTGTCATTCTAATCAATATTTTTGTAATCTTCAGTGTCATCATTGTTCACAGCCATCTTGTCTTTCTTACTCAATAAAGACATTAACTTCACTGCTTCCCTGTGTATTTCTTTAATGACTTGATCTTTTGAAGATACTTTATCAAGTTTCCAATATCCATGCACGTATAATGGAAAGTTCGGGTTGACAAAAGCAGCCAATCAGAGGAAATGACTTTGATATTTGGCTTGCCATTGGTTACACTTGTTGTTACCAAGCAACGTGAATGACTTGTTGATGCTGATGTCAAGTTCGAATATGCTTTTGTCAATAATTTAGTTTCTACTAGTGTAAGCTTATTTTTGTTGCAAGTTGTGTTGCATTTGTTTACTAAATGTATCAATGCGTTTGCTCTCAATACTATAAATTCAACAAAGAATTTAAACTACATAGGATTTTGTATTTTTAGTTGACATGAACTGAATACAAATATTGAACATTGGCTAAATGTATCTACCACAATATTTGGTATCTACAGTGCATAAAGAAATTCTGATTCCCTGTTGTCTGTGCCTAAGATATGCGTGTCATGACAGTTTCATCTCTTGTGCTCAGTGTAATAGATGTCTTCATCATTTTCAGTATCCACAGTCATCTTGTCATTTTTTTTTCTCATAAAAGATGTCTTCTTCACCATGGTCCAATGCATTTTTGAGGCAGTATTTTTGATTGGCTTTGTCACAATGTATTTATTGATTCTCTCAGGCTTCTGGACACCTCAACATGGTATAATGGTTAGCAAGCTTGTATCACTAGAATCTGTTACAACTAAGTAGTGAGTTTGATTCTCACTGGGTACCTCATACTTTCAGCCTTGTGCCATCTCTAAGAAAATCAACTCTCTCAGGCTTTCAATATTTGTGTACATGTAACAAAAATCTCTGATAATTGACTTCTTACTGTGAGTAACTCGTGTTCCTCTACCAGGCTCTCATTCTATATGTTGTAAACAGCTTTTTTGTATTTTTATATGAACATGTCCGTGCATTTGCTTTAAATAATGTGTAATTTCTTTGTTGAAATAGAATATAAATGATATAAAATTTATATTTTTAGTTGATATGAATTAGATACAAATGTTACATTTTTATTAAATTTAGCTGCAACAAAATTGGTTTTTGATAATACAATTTTAAATAATATTACTATGTAAATGTGTAAACTTAAAATCATATTGCATAAGAACTATTAATTAATATACAAGATGAAAAACTGTTTAAAATGTTATGATTCTTTTCTCAAAGTTGGAAACATCTTAGTATCCAATAAATAATGTACTGTACTCTCTGCATAAATTTACAAATATTCTGTTCAAATGGATATATCTTTCTTAGTAAAAGTTGAGTCTTAATAAAATACACAAAATATGGATTGGTCATAACATTATTAGTTTCAGTTGAATTAGTTATTTTTTTTTCTTGTGAGCATGCTTATTTCATGTTAATATAGCTAATGCTTTTTGAATAAATTTCTATCAGAATAAACAAAATATCATCTCAGCTGAAAGAAAATTGTTTTTTGTGATTTTTAACAAAATTTGTCTTTCCTTTTTCTCTCTTTATATCTGCAGCCTGATCTTGAGACGTCTTCACTGGTTTCTGCATCCGTTTTCAAAGACTGGAAGAAATGCATCCAGAAACATTTCAGCCGAAGCATTGTGCGTTTCAGCTACCAAATAATGTGTGACATTGCTGCTGTGAATTGTGGTGTTAAACCCAGTCTCTTGTTCGACTATGGCACAGTAAAGCCTGACCAGATGTTGTCTTTTATGCTTGACCTTCTACAGCAAGGGCTTTTACACCGGCTTTCCCAATCGACTACGTTCATTATTCTCTCTGTCGGAGGAGATGTGTTATTGTGCAACAGAACCACTCTACGGGATCACCTTTCACGTGTACTCACTGAGGGAACTAATGTATTCACAGACATCTCCAAAACCAACACACAACCAAAATTTATTGACCAACTACATATGCTTAATGGAAACATTACAGACATTCTTGAAGACCTTTTATCATTCTGTAGCAGTAGCAGTGAAAATAACTATGAAATCTTGTTCCCTTCTTCATTGAACCTGACTACTCTTGTAGGTATCCTGTTAGGGTACCCTGTTGTCTATTGGTTCAGTCGGTCAAATGAAGATGAGGGGAACTCTTTAGAAATTAATACTCTTGTAGTATTTAAAGTGATGGCTCACTTACGAATGCCACGAGTGTGTCATTGTAGTGACAAGTTGAACAAAGGGACCCTCTCTACAAACCCTGACATTTCTTCTTCACATATCTGTGATAAAAATTCTAAAGAATTCACATCAAATACAGGTCAGGAAACATTCAGACATGCCATTTATTCTTTCTCCGTGCCTGAGAATCTTGCATTGCAGGTGTCACCCTATGTTGAGACATGGATGGATAATATGATTGTCACCTCTTCATGGCACAATGCTTTTCAAAATCTGCATCTTGAAAAGAACATCGTCTTTGCACCGGCCATCACTTTATGAATCTTTCATTGTCTTAAAGAAACCAGGAACATTTTACCACCTTTAATATTTGGATATTTTAAAACTCTCATCTGGGTATTCTTTTCACGATCATTATTTTTATATTATTAATTTTTATTTTTTTACAATAAATACTTATAACCTGATGATTAGGGTTATTGCTTGTGTGCTAAAGGAAAACCTCTGAGTTATTCCAATTGATGTAACTGCTTGTCACTTTTTTTATTTATATGTACAAACACATGTTTATATAATCTTGAATTAAGAATTTTGGTTCCATATTTTATAATACTGATGCCAAAAGTTTCCAGTATATTTTTTTTTTTTTTTACACAATTTTATAAAAGTCTTAGAAGTGTATTTAAATTTTACTCAGGTCTTTATTGCTTCTACATGCATAACCTTTAAGAATTGTTTGCAGAAAAGTAATATTTTTTATTTTGGTAAAAATCTGTGCTGAGTATAAAATCCACATTCAACACTGTACTTCATGTTTAATTTTAGGAAAAAGTCATTGATGTTTGTTGTACTCATTCAGTAGATTCAAGTCTGGTTTGTGTAGTTTAATAAGGTGAATTTTTGTGTTCAAGGATAAAGAACATTGTGGAAGACCTTAAAACTTAAAAAAATCTGAACTGGTCATTTTTTAAGAAAGATACTGCACATACATGGCTGTATTTGACTACCGGGCACGGATCTGGGTCGATCTGTGCAATCATAATGAAAATCCGGGCAAAGAAAAATGTCTTTGTCAGAAATCAAACTGAACAATTCACAAAGAAAGAAAGAAAGAAAGAAAAAAATGAAGAAAACATCCGAATGAATGCAGTAAAAATCTGTTTATTTATTAATTTTGGGAGAAAAGACTGGTTATACTCAGAAAGTCCGAACCTGATTTCTTGCTTTCGTTCACATTCTGTGCCTAATTTCCATTGGAATAGCCAAAAAAATCCGCAAAAATCATAGTTTCTGGAAACAGATGACACTGATGACGTCACCACATTGTCAATTAATAAATCCGGGCAATTTTCTCTGTACCCAGTGTTTTTTAGCATTAGCTACGGCCCTGTGCACATATGAACTTAAAGAAAAATAAATCATGAATTAGTCAATTATTTCAATTTATGCTGTGCTTGGTTAGAGAGTTTGGAGTGTAGTATATTCTCTGTACCTATCACAATCTTCAGATTATCACTTGTTTAGCATTACTGCTCCTTGTCTGCTGACTGATTCCAAAAAGTTTATGAATCAAAAGCAAAATTATTTTTTATCATATAATATGTAATTTATTTGAAAAGCTTATTTAAGGTCAAGGGTATGTTTTGATTGAATAATAATGCCACAATTTTATATGAATAAAAAACTTTGTCAATAAGAACATGCTGGAAACTTTTGCATCAACCTAATTTATAAGTGTGCTTTGATAGTTAATATTCTATTTTATATCAATATTATCAAGTATGCCTTTTTTGTTCTAAATGTTAAATCTATATTAATAAGACAGCCATCTCAATGTAAATCACATATGAGTCATAAATAAAGAAGCTTATAATTCTATAACAGTAATTGCTACTTATGTTCACAATTTTTGAAGCAGACTCTAATTAATTTAAAATTACAACTAAAAATGTAACTCCATTATTTTGATTATATCCTGAACATTTCCAGACATTACAAAAAAATAATTTTTCTAAATTGTAATATCAACTTTTTTGAAACCCCATGTCATTGCAAACAAGTTTTTCAGAATCTCATAGTCCTATCTCAAGATATTTCAAATGACCAATTTTGTATTTTTTTTCTTTTAACTTAAGAGTGTTGTGGGACAGGTATTATACTTTGCCCAAAGGGAACTTGAGATGTTGATATGGTAGAGATATCCAATTGCTTTGGATGGTTTTCATGTAATTGCTTGTATGGTCATTTATTTGTTATTCAACACCTTAACTGTCATATGACAAATTGCCTTTCATAAAACCATACAGAAATTGTTTATTAGATTTGGATAAATAGAAGCTATTTTCATGGGTTTTCTTCATACTAACTTTAATAACGGCTGTATTTCTATCTATCAAAATCTTCTTGGCTTAAGCCACTTTCTAAAATTGGGCCAAATGACAGATCACCAGTAATTTGGGAAGTATCCTTTCTTGGTTGGGCTGAGAACCATTCAGTATATCTGTGTGTGTGTATCTTTTAAATAAGCAATATGAATTAGGTGGTATATTGGGATATATGTTCTGATTGTCTTTACTTGTTTTTTGGTCTTTTATTAAAATTCAAACAATCACAAATCATCAGTCAGGATTCTATGCCCACAGAGTTCAAACCATCCTGACTTGTTTCAAGTCTTCAAGGTTCTGACTAATACAGAAAAGTTTGCCATTTGGAGCTAGCCCACCTTCTTTAACAAAATTTTAAGTAAAGAATTTAATGGTTAATCTTTAATTTTTTTTCTTATTGCCAAAAATATTTAGCTAATATAGAATATGACTAAATCAAAATAAGGAAGTATTAGTAAAGCCAGTGCAAATAAGAAAAGTTAAAATCTTGGTCATACATACAGTTAATACTAAAATACAATTATGTTTTTTTTACTCTACCACTAGGCCTACAGTTAAATCATACTGAAAACTCCTGTTTTCGTTTGATCAACAAAGTTGTCGTGTTAAGCTTGATGAGTACTTAGATGGAGAACTGCCTATCTGATGTTTTGGTTTAAAAAATGTAATTAGCCATAACAAAATCAGTCTCTACTAATAGAATTTGTTGTGACACTATATACATAATCATTGACACATTTCTTCAGGAACTCTTGACCTAGATCTAACAATTTGGATAGGGGGTTGGGGCTTTTAACATTCAATATGACCAAAACCAAGTTAGTAATATTTCCTCTTCACTGTGCACAACCATGATGAACACACTCTAAGTGAGGCACCTTCATTTGAATGTTTATTGGGACTCAACTTCATCACAGATCTCAAGTGAAATATATATAATTAACCTTTTGGTCGTTCCTAAAACCAGCCGCAACGCAAGTGTAAGTGCAATCCTCAGGCTGCTGGAATACCAGAACATTTATAACCTAGATGAGTGTAAGGTGTTAAAAACACGGGTGCTGAACTTGTACAATCAGATAGAGAGCAATAACCAAACATGGCTAAGGTGTTAATATAGCTGTAGAGAAAGGTGGGGGCTAGAGAAAAACCCTTTAATGGAAAAGAGATTTGATTTCAGTGCAAAAAAAGCGCTCAATGAAAAGTCAGGATATTTAAAGAATCAGATGGAAAAGCATGCCATAAAGGCAACAACAGAAGAAATGTCTAAAAAGTGCTTAATCCCATCAAGACACTCAACATTCCAACTTCACAAAACTTAAATAGTTTAGCCTAGTATTAAAGCTGTCTGAGGATTTCACTTGCATGCATGATACTCGAGTCATGGATGGTTTTTGGAACAACCAAAATGTTAATTATATTTAGCTCTACAACCTTATGTGGTATTGAGCACGTTTTTTATTTTGGTGTACCTTTAGTAGTCTGGGTTATAAATATCTTTTTGTGGAGGAGTTGATTTGTGCTCGGTTAATTAAAACCAACCAGCAAAAACTCTTGCACTCTCAGCTATTAACTTGACATTTTCTACGCAGTCTGCTACTTTCACATGCATTGTTATATGGAAGCTAATCTAACTCTTTATTGCAAATGTTCTTCATTCCTCCTGTAATTTTCTTCTCTAACATCTTATTTTACAGCATATCTGCCATCTCTTTGTTGTGGTAGTTCTTATAGTAGCCCAGATTACCAATGTTGAAGTTCAGGTAAAAAAACTCACACATAGCTGCCTTCAACTTGAGCATAAGCAAACTACCCAAGACTATGTCTATGTGTATTACCATTTTCAAAATTATCAAAATATCATTCAGTAATCGAAAGAAGTCGAAAATATTTCTTTGCTTTCCAATGACTTCATTTCCCTGTCAACTTCATTTCTTTTACTAATTTTTTAATTTTTAAAATTTTTTTTATTATTAATCATCTCACCCCAAGCAAGGCATTCTACTGCCACTGTTGTGCAGGGAGTTACATAGGGGAAAATGATGAGAAAGAGGGGTTAGTTATAGGAAATGTCAGGAGGAGGGTAATAGACAGATGAGAATACCAAGAATGGGGGTGGAGTAGTAAAAAGAGCTTCAGAGAATGGATGCGAGTTAGTGAGATAGATGTCTATTGACCTTACATTTAAATTTCTGAAGATTGTAGCTGTCGGGGAAGCAAGTTTATATACGGAAGGGATTCCACAGGTGGGAACTACGTGAAAAGAAGCTGTTAGAGTAGAAATTGCAGTTACATTTTATCAGTTTTCCGGTTTCACTGTAAATAGGTTGTGACATAGTTGCTAATTTAGTAGCTCGTATAAGATCATACCTAGGAGGCACCAGTGATCTAAGTTCATTGGAGCAGAAGCCGTGAAAGTGTTTGTAGAACAGGCACAGGGAAGCCACGTCATGCCAGTGAGATAGTGACTGCAGCCAAGCTGCCAAGTCTGTATCGATCACATTACAGATTCTCCATTGGATTTTGTCAAGAACCCCGAGGTGAATAACAGGGGCACCTGACCAGATGGGGCAGCAGTATTCAATATTTCTCTCGACACCTCTGTTTCTTCGCTAACTCTATTTTTTTTTTTTTTTTTTTAATCATTTCACCCCAAGCAAGGCATTACTCTGCCACTATTGCACATGGGGCTACATAGGGGAAGGTAAAGAGAAGGAGTGATTAGATGTAGGAAGGTGATAGGTGGGTAAGGATACCGAGGATGAGGGTTGGGCAGAGTGTTTGAAAGAATGGGAGTGTGTTAGGAGGTGTCTATTGACCTTATATTTAAACTCCTGGAGATTGTAGCCGTCGGGGAAGCAATCATGTGGAAGGGAATTCCACAGTCGGGAAGTGTGAGAAAAGAAACTGTTGGAGTAGAAGTTGAAGTTGCATTTTATCGGTTTCACTGTAAAAGGGTGGGATCTAGTTGCTAATCTAGTTCCTCGTGCAAATTCGTATCTAGGGGGCAGCAGTGATCTAAGTTCATTGGAGCAGAAGCTGTGAAAGTATAGAAGAGACACAGTTTTGCTTTGCCAACTTCATTTCCTTTATCAGCTTTATTTCTATTTCAATTCCTCTTTCTTTGACAATGCTATTTCCTTTGTTAATTTTATTTCCTTTGCCAACTTTATCTCCTCTACCAACTTCATTTCTTTCCTTTCCTTGATGTCATTTGTTATTATGATCATTCGGCATCCTCACAGATGTCTACTAAATTCTTTATCAGTCACTGTGCACCAAATCGTACATGAAGTATAATGCCTGGTTCTCTGGACAAACAATGAACAATATATACATAAAAAACATAAACTTATATTTTTATTCTTTGTCAATGATGGTTGTGTGGAATGGTGGTCAGAGGGAATCATGCACATATGAAAGAGTTGTCTGGAGTTGTTGACTTGTGTGTATTGTCTTCTCTCTTCTTTGTTTTCTCTTCATCTTCTCTCAGTGTTCTCAGCAAAAAAAAAAAAAAACTTGATCTTATATAAGCTGAAATTTACATATATTTTTGCCTTCTTGAGTTTTCACTTAATTGTGTCATCTATGATTAAGCACATCTGTCAATCATTTTTGCTGACTATTGCCTTTGAAGTTGTCTTTACTGTATTGTAATCAAACTTCTGTTGGTTGTGTTTATATTTTCTGCCTTTGATGTTGACCACACTTCTGTCGGTCCTGCTTTTGATATCAATCCTATTTGTGTTGGGTCATTGAAAATATTACAGCTGTAAAGAACCACTTTAAACCTGGTAGCGACATGGGTGGACGCTTTGGTAAATACATACTTACCTGGCACAGATAATGTAATAACCTCTCAGTTACATCTCTGTCTTTAGACAGAGATGTCTTTAGACAGAGAGTAACTTACTTGTGGCTCTCCATGGATAGAGATGCAGCTGGGGAATAAACCAGCGTCTCTGCATAGAATTGGCAAACATCTGCCTACACCAGTACCCCTCTCATTGCACTAAACGGGAGAGCTCAGTAGTAATATCCATTCAAGCACAACTGACGGATGCGGCGCCCGGGGGGCGGGGGTTGTGACCCGTGTGTACGCACTCGGCTATTTCATAAACTTAACCTTGTGTCGCATCACACCACAGTGGGGAGATGACAAAATATCTACTTACCTGGCATTTGCTGGGGAAGTTTTGCGCCCCCTCTCCCAGACAGTAACTAACCTGAGGGAGGCTGAGTTTTATTGCTCGGCATATGAGGTGTCTCCAAAAGGAAAAGTGCTGAGGGAGCTTGGGCAAGTTTTTCACGGTATTATTGCCATTCAAACCCACTTTAAACCTTTAGGTGTGTCTGATTACTGGCCTTGTGTCACATTCAGTAGGTACGTGGGCGCACGAAAAACTGTTATCTCGGTCACTATTGGTTATATATTTAATTTAATAATTAAATTTTAATTTTTAAAATAAACAAAAAAATGTATGTATTTGATTTATGAGTCTCATTCAAGATGTTTACTTTCGATGTAAGTGAGATAAACCAATCTTTGTTATGTAAAAATGGTTTGAAATGTTAAAAACGATTATATCGAGTCTAAGTTCATTATGGTAATATCCCAATTAAGTATGAGTAGATTTCTAATGTTCTTTGGCGATACGCAGTTGAGTATTGTATAAAGTTGTCTCCCTTTTTTTTCAACATAAATTTGTAAACAACTAAAGTTGTAAAAAAACCCTTTGACAAATGAGAAAAAATATTAATGTTTTTTAGTGAATAAATTATATTTTCAGGTTCCCTTATTTAATTCTTGAAGCAAACTTTAGTTTTTTAAGAGCAAATAAAGCTGTTTTAGTGTTAATAATCTTTCCAGTAAGTTTACGTGTTGCCTAGCAACAATACTTCTTTGTCGCTGTTGGAAGTTTTTCATCGGAAAAATTTCGCATTCGATTTTTTTATTTACAAGTGAAATTTCACGACCCCATTAAGTCGGAGGAACGGGTAAGATCATTAATATTATTTTTTTTTAATCTACTGAATAAATAAAGAGTAAAATACTTTAAAATTGTTTTTTAAAGTTTTTTTTTTTTGTTGAGAACTTTCAATTTTCGAGATGGCAGATAAAAATGTTCAATTTATTTGTCCCATGATAATTGAAAGAAAATTATGAATTCTAATAATTTGCAGGAAATAGAGAGGATAAATCAGTCATTACCAGATTTTAGAAATTAAAGTATTAATTGATTTCTTTCTCGGTCTGTTTATCTGTATTCTAGGATTGTTAATAGAAATATAAAATTTGTCACTTTTCTGATTGTTGATGTTTAAGTGTTCAGCAAGTGTTGACGAATGTCAGTGAATAAATTTTTTTACATGGAGAAATTACAACATACACCCCTCTGCTCTGTGCATGTTGCCATACCGCCAAAACCCACTCCTGACATTAAACAGATATGATAAAACAGAAAACATTACTTTCGGATTCAACCTCATATCTGTCTATTGATTGTAATTAATAGTGAGCTGATAATGATTTCTCTTTTTATAGAGTTCATTATTAATCTGACTTTGTAATGCAGCACAGGTTTATTTTTTATTGTTGGATACACAGCCTTTAACTCATGATGGGTTATCCAGAAATTGTCTGCTTCTGTGGGATATTGCTTTAGATATCAGAGTGCATTCTTGTTTCTATCCCTATTAGTGTAATGGGGAGGTATTGCTTGCAATAAAAATACTCATGCACAGATTTCATATAATGATTGACTTCCTGTCTTGTTGGGTTAAAAATTACTTTTATAGCAGATGAAAACTTGTAAATTTTAATTTCTCCCAGACTATAAGTGACTATATATACAGGGTATCCTTCCATAAATGTTCTCACTTTTTAAAAGGTAATAAAGCAGTTTGACTTGCAAACAAGATTAATGGTTAAAATTATGAAACATTGATTTACAAAATAAATTAACAGTTTAAATTAAATATTAAATGAAATTAAAGCATTGGATCAGAAAAAAAAAATTCAAGAAGTTATTTTTCTTTATGTGCTGTGTCTCCTCAGGATCATAGCTCTCAACAACTTCCTGTTTTTTGTAGCTCTTGATAAATTTTGTTTTACTGTTATTTTTCTCAAACCTTGTCCTGATATCCATTTACTCCTGCTCACTAAATATGTTATGCATTGTTTTCCTCTGTTCCTTTTGCCCTTTATCTGTCCCAGGTGTGGGTATGGCATCTATGTTCAGGTAATAGAGTGGATCAAGATTTGAAAAGAGACATCTTTGAGCCAAGTTCAAATTCAGGTTGAGTTTTATACATTTCCCTTGAGAAAAGTATGGATTCATCTCTTTTCCCACCAGCTATGAGTTAAAAGTAGGGTAAACTGAGCTCTGTTGCTTTGGTTAGCAAGAAAGCTAGATGAAAGAAAAGTCTGAATTAAAGAATCTGAATGAGGAGAGCTGATGTGGAGTTTGTGGCACACTTCATTTCTTTGTTATTTTGAAAACTCTGATTGCTTCTAGAGAAGTCTTCACTACTATAATCAAATTGTATGAGTGTAGTCTGGTAGTTTCATTCTAAAAACTGAATTGTTGAATTTGAGAAGAGAGTTCTCTTTCTTTCAATTCATACATACATACATACATATACACACAGACATATATATATATATATATATATATATATATATATACACACACACCGGTCATAATTATTAGGCAACCCCAGTGTTTTAAAAAAATATGTATTTCATAATATTTTTTAGTATTTATTGCCAAGTAAATAATTGTAAATGAAAATAGAATGATTCTTTTGTTAATACTGCACAATAACATGTGCATCAAATGAATTAAATTAAATTTATAATTTACTAATTACCTATATTAATCAATGAAAGAATGAATAAAATTTAGGGTGATTCGGACAAGTTCATCTTTTCTTCCTTGTAAAATTTTGCTAAGTAATAATAACAAAAGAACCATTCTATTGTCATTTAGAATTATCCACTTAAAACCGTATGAAACACATCATTTCTTTTAAAAAACTGGGGTGGCCTAATAATTATGGCTGGTAGTGTGTATGTATGTGTGTATATAATATACTAGCAGTATAGCCTGGCATTGCTTGGGTGTAATGAAAGCTTTAAAACTAATCCATGGTCCTGGAGCTCAGACTCTTTGGACGTTGGCACGAAAGACTAAAAAGCATTAGTTGTTTCCAGTTAAAGCAAAACTGTAGACTGAAAGAAAAGTGAATAGATGTAAGTCAAATTTTGAAGTTTGGTGAGAATCGGATAAAAATTGTGGATTTGTATAAAGGACATACAGACAAACAGACACACACACAAACATCTTGCCTTATATATATATATATATATATATATATATATATAATTATCGATTTTCTGCACTATTGTAAGAACTGCAACCTTGAAACTTCTGAATATCATTTCTTATATCTTTGTCTATGAGTGTATAAAATTGGATTAAAATCGGACCACTCCTTCTATAACCTGATTTTTTTGATTATCGATTTTCGATATTTATCGGGGTATCTCGTCACAAAACCTAGCTAAGAACACTCGCAGACACTTACAGTACAGCTGTGTAAATTTTCAAGAAAATCAGTTGAGCTGTTTCAGAGTCTATAGATAATAGACACACACACACACACACATAGAGACAAAGTTCCATTTATAAAATAAGTTTATATATATATATATATATATATATACAGAGGAATTGTCTAAATTACACAAAATGAAAATAATGCTGACATCTCATTTTAACGTATATTTGCCAAAATTACACAAAAATATCTTGAAATACTAAAGTATAAATTTATTCAATAAAATCACTATTGGCTTAAACCACAATCTGCAGATGATTTCAGAATTTCCTGAAACTCTTTTGGTTGGAAGTTGGTGAATGCTGCCATAATCCGTGGCGTTACAAAAAGTGTTTTGGTCTTTCGCTCACCTGCACCCCACACAATAATCAAAAGAATTGCAGTCTGGGGAGTAAGGTAGCCGGATGTAAGAGGTAATGTCATAGAAATTGTGTGACAAACATGACTAGATTCTCCTGCTTATGTGACATAGTGCAAAGTCCTGTTTTCAGAGATAGGCTCTCTGATCCAGAGTAGCACTATCTCCTCAAGGTACTTGATGTAGGCTTCGTATTGAGTCTGAGGCCCTGTGGGAAGACGAATGAAGGCATAATGTTGTCATCACTAGTGATCACTTGAAACATCATGATACTGACTGGCTATATTATCCAACTCCAAATCTTTTGCACTGTCCTCAGACTGACACCCCAAGATTCTGAAATGTTTGTACTGGAGATTCTGGTATGAATCAAAAGCAGTACAGCATGCCATTTTAAAATTTCTGGCAGAGAGAATTTCATCATGGTGCTTTTTTTCTCACGGGTGGTGCTCAACTGACCCTACTATACTGTGCAGTTGACAAAATCAAAAGCAATATGCATGTACAAAATTAAAAATATAAAATAACAGCAATTTACCCATCGCACACTTTACATTACTCTACCTTTGTTTCAACTTTTCAGTATCATCAGGTGTTTTATTAGAACATTGAATAAGTTTTAACTGTTTCCCAAGAGATGGCATTCCCAGAACTCTGTGTGTTTGGTTTCAGATGGTAACACATCTATAAGGAAGTACTATAAGCAAGCTTGAAATTCAGTGTGATTTCACTGAAGTGTAAACAATTTTGCTTTTAATAGCATTAAGCATGTCGGATTTCATGTCAAAGTAAGTGTATTTGCAGGGAATTTTACTGTGCTATTTTATTCAAAAGAAATTTGCAGCTGAAGAATGCATAATTCTTGTGGAGACTTACAGTGAACATTCTCTGTCAGAAACAACATGCAGAGATTGGTTTAGATGCTTCAAAAATAATGATTTTGATGTTGAAGTTAAAGAACTCTCTGGCGTACCGGAAAAGTTTGAAGACAAAGTATTGGAGGCATTACTTCATGAAGACTTATGTCAAACACAAGGTGAAGTTGCAGAATTATTAGAAGTTGATTGCACAACTGCTTTGAAACGTTTTAAAGTGTTAGGAATGGTTCAAAGCATGGGCATTGGATGTTGCATGAGTTGAAGCTGAGAGACATTGAATGGTGTCTTGTCACGTGTAAACAGCTGCTTCAACAGTAGAAAAGGAAAAGTTTTTGCATCGTATCCTGACCAGCAATGAAAAGTGAATACTCTATGATAATCCTAAGTGTAAAAGAAAGTGGAGTAAACTTGGCCATATATCAACATCAGAAGCAAAGCTGAATATCCATGGTTTGAAGTTTCTGCTCTGTATTTGGTGGGATCAGCTAGGTGTAGTTTATTATGAGCTGCTCAAACTGACCAAAACCATCATGGGAGATCACTATCAACTACAATTGATGCATTTGATCTGAGCATTGAAAAAAAAATGGTTGTTATATGAGCAGAGACACAACAAAGTGATTTTGTGCCATGACAACACTAGGCCACATGTTGCGTGAAGGGCGAAAAACTACTTGGAAACACTTAAATGGGATGTTGTACCCAACCCACTGTATACACCATACATTGTCCCATCTGATTATCACTGAAGATCAACAGCACATGGCCTGACTGAGAAGCACTTTCATTCTCATTAAGATGCTAAAAAATGGGTCAACTCATGGTTAGCCACAAAAGAGGTGTTGTTTTTTTGAATGTGAAATTCAAATGTTGCCAGAAAGACGGGAAAAAGTTGTGGCTAGTGATAGACAATACTTTTAGTGGCATGTTTCTCACTGATTTTTGTAAATAAAACATTACTTTTCATGAAAAATATATATATCTGAGAATTGAGAAAAAATGTATACTTAAGTTTTGTTTTATAGATTAACAATTTGGCTTGTAAATATTTTTTTAACTAATGTTTACCCTATACAAAGTTCAAGAACCACTCAAGGTAGAGCGTTACTGAAGGTGGTTGTTGTGTGAGCATTTAGAGTAAGGGGCACAGTTTATATCTAGGAAACAATGATTAACCCTAGACTTGAAGGAATTAAGGTTATAGGGTTGGAAAAACATCCTCTGGGATTCTGTTCCACAGTGCAGTAATTTTTGGAAAGAAGCTATCCAAGTGGAACTTACTTCTTAGTAAAGGAATAGAAACGGAATGAGGGTGGCTCACCTAAATCTTGGATCTTAGAGTTTTAGAGTTAGGGGAACTAAGGAATGTAGCTTGTTTGAACATAGTGGCAGAATAGTGAGAGGCTTCCAATATATTATCTGTAACAAAGGAGTTGTAGAGTGAAAAATAATTTATAACCCACAAGGCAGTGTAGAATCTTTCGAACTCTATCAAGATTGGAAAGTGAAAATTAGACAGCCCTAACTCAGGTATGGCTGTTTTTAATCTAATATCTTGGCAGCTCTGATACAGTCACTTTCTCACTGATGCAATGTGACTTCCCGGTGTCTCTTCTACAAATACTTTCACGGCTTCTGCTCCGATGGACTTAGCTCACTGGTGCCCCCTATATATGAATTTACTCAAGCTACAAGATTAGCAACTAGGTCCCACCCTTTTATTATGAAACCAATAAAATGTAAACACAAATTCTACTACTGCAGCTTCTTTTATCTCACTTCTCATCTGTGGAATTCCCTTCAGTTTACTTGCTTCCTCGACAGCTACAATCTCTAAGAATGTAAACATAAACTCAATAGACATCTATTTCACTAACCTGCATCCTCTCTCTCATGCTTCTTTCTCCCTCCACTTCACTCTCATCGGCATTCTCATCCTTCTCTTACCCACTTCCTGACATCCCCTATAACCTGTCACTTTTTCTCCTAACTTTCCTTCTATGTAATCCCCTACACAACAGTGGCAGTAAAATGCCTTGCTTGGGGTAAAATGATTATAAAAAAATAAAAAGAATAAAGGTAGAGCATAAGAAGAAGTGTCAGGTACTTACTGGAGCAAGGTAGTACAGGCTAACATGGCACCAATAGCACTTGTAG
Source organism: Ascarosepion bandense (assembly GCA_037127315.1). Lineage (NCBI taxonomy): Eukaryota > Metazoa > Mollusca > Cephalopoda > Sepiida > Sepiidae > Ascarosepion > Ascarosepion bandense. The sequence continues at coordinate 1,931,172 of JBBBDQ010000904.1, forward strand.
ACTTCTTCTTCTATGTGCCCTGTCCCTTCAGGACGTAGGCGATCATGGCTTTCCACATTTCCCTATCCCTGGTGGCTCTGAGCATGCCTTCTCCTGTTACACCGTGCAATCATCATTCTGTCATCCACCTGATTAGGTCCTTCAAATATATTATCCGTTGCTTTTGCCTGTCTCATTTTCCCTCTATCTGGCCTGTTAGTATCAGGTTCTCCAAGCCCTCCTTCCTCATTGCATGTCCCAGGAACTTCAGCTGTCTCTTCCTGATACTCAGTATTAAGCGTGAAAACCAAATATGAAGAACAAACTAGGAAAGGACACTCGAAATGGGACTTGTAGACTACCCTGACATAATCCATATCAAAAGATCACAACTAAAACAATGGATAAATGTTTGTTTCAATTTTCAAATGTGTTTTTTTCTTCAAAGAAAGGAATTTATGTTATATATTGGACAAATAATATTTGATAATACATTTGAATTTACTATTTCATATTATCAATTTAAAAAAAAATACAGTTAAATAAAACTTAAAAAAAAATTACATTCTTGTATTTAGTTTTTTTCTTTTCATTCTCAAGAATTTCCTAACCATGGCGTCTGTTGTGGAAACATCTACTAGTCGAATGCTTCGTCGTTTGACTCGTAGAGACCAGTCATTTTTGATGAGACCACCTGTGCATGGCCGAAGGATCTTACAACCAAGTAAGATGCCAACAAGTAAAAGAGAAAGAGATTTATTAGAGAAACAGATGTATCTTCGAGAAAATTTACCAATTCTGAACAAAAGGGAAACCGCCAAGTAAGTACACTGATGACCACACACACACACACTTGCTGCTTCATGGATGGGATGGTTGTAGATTTTCTTTTCAGAATGTCCAGGTAAAATACCAATATTTCAAGTGTTTGTTTTCATGTAGGCAACACAATCATATTCTTTCCATTTCTCTCTATTTTATTCCATACTAATAGAGTAAATATCTATATACCTATATCTAGTGTATCAAGGCAGCAAATAATTTTCTAAACATATACTGTTAAATATAAGACAATGAATGTCTATTATGTTTAATCATGAGCCGTTCTAAATGTCGTATTTTGGCTTTAATTTCAGTTGTAAATAAAGACAAACATTCTCCAACATATTGCCATTGCCTAGCAGAGTTTTATGTCAACACAAAATAAAATTGTCGCTAATGGTGGATGTTATTGTGCTCCCATCTTAATAAGCTCTCTGAAGATGGCTCATGTGAGCCAAAAGCTTGGAACCAACTCAATAAAAAATTATCCAAATGTTGGAGAATTTTTGTCCTTATTTTCAAATGAAATTAAAGCCAAAATATGACGTTTAGAACAGCTCATGATAGACATTTATTGTCTCTTATATTTAACAGTTTAATGTTTAGAAAATACCTATATCTATATAGTTATTTACCAATGTAGTTTGGTAAATATCTATCAATATAGATATTTGATAAGCCTATTTTGGTACAAAATTAAATGTTGAAAAAATATATGAAAATTGGAAGACTGTATTGCCTCATTATTTACATTTTGTTTGTTGTTCTTATCTTTGGTGTTATTATCACAACATTTTGGCAACTGTACTCTCTGGTCTTCATCAGGTGTTTGTCAATCTAGGTGACCTTTAAAAAATTTTGAATTGAACCTTTCATTTAATTTCTGGAGATAGAGTGTTTTCATTTGGTTGGCCAGTTATTGCTTGCACTGTTTTCATTGACTCTAAGTCTGCACTACTCAGCCCAGGGATTAAACTCACAATTACAATGTCACCATATACATGAACCAAGGCTTCTAAGCTATTGTCCCATGGGACAATCCTGAGTATAGATTGTCTTAAAACTAGCCTGCCTCCTGATAGTGTTGCTGTTAACAATCTCATGATTTTATATATATATATATATATATATATATATATATATATATATATACCTCTGATGGTCACTCTTTGTCATGAAGGAAGGGTTTGTATGGTCCAGTGACAATGAGAGCAATTCTATCAGGGGTTCTAAACACCTGATAGGGCTACCATTGGTGGCAAGGTCAAAGACAAGGACCCATATTAAGTACAACCAATCATAAAGATCCCAATGATAGAACAATATATATATATATCTGATGACTTTGTGAATCATTAGCATCTTATGGTGGGTCACTCATGGCATATATGTACTGGGTTATTGGATAACAGCAGAAGAGAGTAATTCCTGACCTAATTGAGAGATGGGAATTCATATCTTGTAGATATCAGGATAAATCAATAAGTCCATAGCTTGAATTTTCAAATGAAATTTTCATTATATAACATTTGATTAAAATCTACTCTTGAATTGACAAAGAAAAATAAATATTTGGGTAAAATAAATGTCTTTTTTTATTAAGCTACAGACTGAAGTATCTACATGTATGCAATAATGTCAATAAGGGTTAAAATAACTTTGATTTTTTTTTTACTAAATAAAAAGAAGCTCTGAGAAGCTCTGTTATTTTCTGTTGTCCGGTTGTTTTTACTGATTTTGTTGAATTTTTAAAAAATATTATTATTGTGGTTTTTATTTCTATAAAATTTCTATAAAATAGAAAATAAAATTTCTATAGAATAGAATTAGGAAAATCATCTGGTACACACCCCCTTACAACCAGATGGCAAATGGCAAATTGGGAAGAAAATTCCTCAAGTTAATTAGGAAACACTTTCCGGAAAAAAAATCCACTAAGTAAGATCTTTAATAAAAACACTATAAAATTAAGTTACAGCTGTATGAACAATCTAGAAAAAATTATAAAATACCACAATAATAATATTTTTAAAAAATTCAACAAAATCAGTAAAAACAACCAGACAATAGAAAATAACAACTTAGACAAGAAAAAATGTAATTGTAAAAACCCCATAGACTGTCTGCTAGAAAACAGGTGTTTGACAGAATCGATAATCTATCAATGTGAAATATCGACAAAGGAAAACCCAAACAATGTAAAAGTCTATATAGGGAGTACTAAAAACACTCTAAAGCAGTGAATTTACCAGCACATCTCTTCATTTAATAATAGCAAATACAGAAATAGAACATCCCTATTGAGATATCATTGGTACCTAAAGGAAACAAAAAGAAAACACCCACAATAAAGTAGAAAATTCTAAAAGAAGCTAAAACATGTAAGTCCTTAAATGAACCATGTTCATTATGCTTATATGAAAAACTATTTATTATTAGATCCCTTAAAAATAAAAATTTATTAAATAAACGCAACAAAATTAATGTCATATGTAGACATTGTAAATTATTCACATTAGAAAATGGATAAAACCTAAATGAAATAACATGCATATAACCAACAAGTACATAAGGAAAATAATCACTGACGAACTAGGTAAAAATAAAGCCGAAAATAGAATAACTTTTTTTTTTTAAAAAATAAATCCCCCCCTTTGTATCAGGATAAAAAACTTTACAACAAATGGGTAGTAGGAACAAAGAAATCGCAGTTTAGTGTTTTTGGAAAAAAATCTTTTCTTTAACAAATAGACTAAAAATGATAAGAAAGGAAATAGGAGATTGGTACTAAAAAGGAAAATCACATCAAATGTAATAAAACTGAAGGGAAAATGATAAGATCAGATTAATGGGAGGTAAAACATTAAGGAAGAGAGACAGACAAGAGAAGAATAGGGTCAAGGAAAAAAGGAAAAAAAAGAGGAAAAATGTTGGTTAGCATATATTATTCAGGGTCAAACCCCAAAGTGAATCTCCATTCTGATTAGCCACACAAAAAAGCACCCACATACATTCACAGTAAACCAAAAGAATTTGTCATTTAAATGTAAATCATCTGCACAACCACACCAACATTGCCTGATGAGAACCTATCTCGAAACAGAAATTTCCATGTCGCAATGTAAAATTGATATATAACCATATAATTATATTATATTAAGCTCTATAATACTCATTATATTGAGCACTGTCTATAATAAAATAAATGCCAGAGCACTCAAAATAAAAAAAACGTTGAGTCCTCTTCACTTGGAATTATATATATATATAGAGAGAGAGAGAGTGCACATAGGAATCAACATTGCATAGGAATCAACATTGCATAGTCAATGCTGTTTTCATGTTTTTCTAGATGGAAATTACTGGAAGCTTGAAACTTACAGTAATTATACAGTGTCAATTTCTATGAAAACGACCAAAAGACAAACACCTTCTTACTCAGTAAAGTACTCAACACCTAGATTACCTAGACAGAGCAAAAACCACTTTACAACATTAATGCCTATCAAAGGACAGCCCAATTCATTACCAATGCTTCATGGTCGCACAATTTTTAGATGACTAGAACAAAGATGAAAGAAGAGTGGGGAGGGTCTAACTTCATATACCCTTAACTATAACATACTTACATCATGGTAAAAATATAAATAAAACAAAATAATTTTATTAAAAAAAACCTGTGGATAGCCCTTACCTCATGGGTGAGGGAATATATATATATATATGTTTACAGAGAGAGAGAGAGAGAGAGAGAGAGAGAGAGAGAGAGAGAGAGAGAAAATAAAGTGCGAGGGTGTGAGAGATCTGCTAATATATGTGTATGATGATTTTCTAAGTGCAGGTTAGATATGACACAAGGCCAAAAGAATGGAACACCCAGTGAGAATCAAACTATTGATAGGATTCATTTTAAGATTTTACATGCTCTATTGTAATTGTTCTAGTAGGACAAGTTTGTTAACTGTTACCCTACGTTGCATCTGTGTATGTTTTGGTTTGTGATATCTGACTTTTTTGATGGATAGAGTTGTCCCCCTTGCACTGGCAATAGCAGGTTTTAGTGTCCTTTTTATGATTATGGTAAACAATTCCAGTTGAATTCCTTGCATTCACTTACGCGCAAATACCCTTGGGAAAGGTATTAATCCGTCTATTCCTTCCAGTTATGGGTTAAATAACAGGACAGATTGCATTCTATAGCCTTGGTCGGCAACCAGTCTACCACAGAAAGCAATGGCAACCTACTGCGGGATAATCTTCTGCCCAGTCAGTCATGTCTCTTTCGAGACATGATCGCCCAAGTGTGTATCACGTATGGCACTTAACTGACTGAAACAAGCCAGGAGTTGAAAAAATATTTAAAGATTCACATGTGAAATTCTTCTAAAAATGGTAAAGGATAAATTTCATATTTTCATCATTTTTGATATATGAGAAAAACTATTTTGTTCATTTTATTAATTTTGAGATTAACTTCACCATCCAATATTTGTGTTTTAGTTTCACTCACTTTATTCGTTTGTACATGTTTCTATATAAACAGGATAATTGCCAAAATTAATTGTGAACAAAACTAGTGCATATAATTTCCTTCTTACATTTGTTGCTTACATGTGCCTACACCCTTTTGCAAATTAATTGAAACAACTACTTTAGTTTCCTTTCTTTTACCATACGATCAGTTTTAGACCCACTGGAGTGATAGGGTGTAAACGATTTCTATTTTTTCCTCAGATTAGGTCATTTGCAGTGGTGTGCAGTAATATGAATCTACTTTTGAGGTGTATGATGAAATGGACGTTACTACCAAGAAGCATACAAAAATTGTAACACTGCTCAAACACACTGGTAAGTCTTACAGAGAGATCCCTGATAATGTTGGTGTCAGTCTTCCAACTGTCAGTAGTGTCATTAAGGTAAAGGAACAAACTGGATCCATCAGTCCAAAATGTAAAGGAAAATACAGTCGGAAGAAAAAAACAATGCCAAAAGATGACATATATGTGATCAGAAAAAGTGTGAAAGATCCGAGGACGACATTATTTGTTTTGTTTCAATTAATTTGCACAAGGGTGTATATTCTATCAGTGCAATCAATTATTTACAAAAAAATCTTTCTTTTTACAGTTACTGGAAGTCTTTCAAGCATAGTATGTGTGTTGAGCTGCTCTCATCTGGCTTTCATTTATCCTTTGATGAGATCTTCAATCTCATTCAAGAGCAGAAGAATCGAATATCACCACATGAAAAGAAACAAACATTACTGGAAGAAGAAAAAGACAAATTGAATATCATCAAGAAACAATTGATGGAAGCAGAATCTGCCATGCTTGCTGGTAAGTTCTATAGGTCTATATCTGCATAATGCCATGTTGGTAGCAAATTCAAACTTCTGTATATTCCAACCAATTTATTCTTGCTTACTGCAAGATAAACAGATGCTGATTACTACTACTGCCAACAGATCATTTTCCAACAGGGCAGGGTATGGATCATCAATTCTAATGTTTTGCATTTATAACAAAATATTAGTTGTTCTTGCTGATTGTCAGATTTAAATAAAGGCCCAGCCACATCACTTTCCTTGGGTTTGGGGTTATATTCTTCAAGAATATTCAAACATAATTTCAAGATCAGTAAAAGGATGACAGTATGTTATATTGACACTTAAAATGTCAGAACTCTTTCTAAAGACATACCTTTGAACAACCTTAAGTGAGATTTAAAACATCAGTTGGGGCATTATTGGTATTAGGAAAATGAGAAAACCAGTTAAAAAGCTATAGAAATTGAAAAAGAAAAAAAAAACAATTGAAAAACAAAAAACAAAAAAGGGAAAATGAAAAATTATGGGTTGGAAACCACAAAAACAATGTAGTAGTATTCAAAGTTACTTTAAAATGCATAAGTCAATGTAACCATATAACTTTCAAAAAGATACAAAGTAAATATCCTTTCAGTTTATACTCTCCCTTCAGATAGATTAGCCTATCTTTCAGGTTCACACTTCTCTTCAAGTTTTTGAACAGTAGTAGTGTTCTAACAGAAAACGGAAAGTGTGACACAGAGATTAAAAGGTGAATTGGCATGGCAAAGGACATGTTCCAGAAGCTGAGTTGAGTATTAAGAGACAGGAAAATTTCACTAGAAACAAAGAAGAGAGTATCGGATTGCTGTGATGCCAGTTCTTCAATATGGCAGTGAATGCTGGATAATCTCATCGAAGATGAAAGAAAAAATTGAAGCAACTGAAATGTGGTCCTACAGAAGGATGCTGTGGATGTCATGGATCGAGCATAGGAGCAATGATGAAGTTTTGGAAAGGATGGAAACAAAAAGGAAATTATTATTGAGCATCAGGAAGAGACAGCTAAAGTTCCTGGGACATGCAATGAGAAAGGAAGGCTCGGAGAATCTGATACTAACAGGTCAGATAGAGGGAAGGAGAGACAGGGGAAAACAGTGTGAAACATACTTGACGGGCCTGAGCAGGTGGATGGAAGAACAAGAGTTGTGTGGTGTAACAGGAGAAAGCATGCTAAGAAAAACCAGTTATAGGGAGATGTGGAAGGCCATGATTACCTACGTCCTGAAAGAACAAGGCACATAGAAAAAGAAGAAGAAGAAGAAGAAGAAGAAGAAGAAGAAGAAGAAGAGGTTTATCATGTGTTTTTTGGTTAGGATTGGGTTTCTCGTTCCTTTTGAAGTCTACCTATACTCTTAACATCTCTGATTGATTTCTGACTAATTACTTATTTTTCTTCTCTCTCAATAAGAGTAAATAGGTTCACCTATCATCTAGTTCACATTCCTCTCCAGTTTTTTTGAACAGAAGTAGAGGTTTATCTCTTGTTCCTTGCTTAGGATTGGGGTTTTGGTTCCTTCCAAAGTTTACTTCCACACTATTACTTCTAACGTCTCTGAGTGAACTAAGAAATAATATTCACTAATTAAATCTTGACTTCTTCAAGTTTAGAATTATTGTCTTTTCTGCATAGATCCAAGGACTTCACTTCTTGCCTTTTCTTACATTAATACAACATCCCACAGCAACCCACTACTTTAAGTGGCTCTTGGGCCTTGTATTGGGTGAACATTAGTAAAAAAAAACTTTGAAGTATGTAGGGTTAAGGAAGAGGAAACACATGTTATTTTCATTGAAACAAGATATTTACAAATTTACACATTTGAAGTTTCAGTAGCTTGTTTCAAGAAAAGTAATCAAAACTTAAAGGTTCATAGTTTCAATGAATTGTGAAGAAGAGAAAATGTTCACATTAAATCATAGGACATGAAATAGTACTCCAAGAAGCTTCAAACAAATTGAGAGTTTGTTTTTCACATAGAGGTAATACGGTTTTATTCAACATAAATAAAAGATATATTTTAAGGTACTTAGCTTCAGAGTTAAATAGAGTTCTTTGAAATTCTTCATCTCTCATTAGAAGCTGATAATGTATCAGCATGTAATTTGATACTGGGGTTATTCAGATGCATGGGACTCTGCCTTTATCTCTCTCATCTGTCTTTTCTCTTCTCCTTGGTCCAACTTTCTCTGCCTATACATATATTAGAAAGCAATTTGCTGTCAGCTCATTACTTTTTCTCAGCTTGTAAGCTGGTCCCCTTTTCATTGGTTAGAGTAAATTTTTACAGTCTTGCTAAACTTTGCCTTGTCTTTTCTTCAGCTCAGAGCCAACCCCTTTTTCTATTGTTCAAAAATAATTTTTTGCACAGGCTCCCAAATTTGAAAACAGTGAAGAAAAGAGAGTTATTTTTATTCTGTATTCACCACAACTTGACTGTCAAGGAATTAGACAACTTTTACAGTGACTTGTGAAGAACTTCAATTGTCAGGTTAGGAAATAAAAATTGTATTGGTAACTTTCGATGTAAACTACAAAACCAAATAAATGATGGTCTTGGAGAATCTCTCCCCCACTTCTAAAAAAATCAGACTTAAAATCAGTGTTATCTTAGCAGGTAAAAGAAAGTATCAAAGATATCCAGGTCATAAGTAAAGTCAATATCAGAAGCAACTTCAGAATTGTGTGAGTTAGAATTTAAATTGACACCAAAAAAAAAAAAAAAAGAATACAAGAAAATGTTCTACACAAAACTACATCTATTTCACATGAAAGTTTTGTTTTCATCCCAATTTTCCTTACGGACATATCATGTTGAAATACTGGTTCCTGCATGATCACTAAAGTTAATCAATGTCGAGCCCAGTTAGTACCTAGATGGGTGACTGCTTAAAAATACCAGCTACTGTAAGCTTGGATATACAAGCAGTGTAATGGATAATAGTTTGGAATTGGAAATTGGAATGTCAAGTTCCAGTTGGGTTTGTCATATTCACTTATATGCAAATAATCTTGGAAAAGCTATGAATCCACATCTTCTTCCCCCAGTTATGGGTTAAATAGTAAGACTTGTATCAGTAACTCATTATTATCTTAAAAAATCTTTACACTCCAAAGATATTTTTGGATTTGAATAACCTGCAAAAGATTGGTAAATGGTAAAAAACCAAATCAATCATCCTAACTTTTGCCAACAGCATTTTCCAAACAGCATGGAGCTGAAACCTTCTATTGAGCTAAGAAATTGGCTCTCAAACTAAAAGCTATGCAACAAATGAATTATGACCTTAAAAGACTGCAAAACAGTTCAATTCACAAGAGAATAAACATATGTGAGAGACATCTTATAAGACATTCTGTCAGTTAATTGCCATACATGATACATGTTTGGGTGATTTTCACAAGAGAATAAACATATGTGAGAAACATGTTATAAGACATTCAATCAGTTAATTGTCATACACGATACATGGTTGGGTGATTTTCAATCAATGACTGACTAGGCAGAAGATTTTCCTGCAGTAGGTTTGTGGCAGACATGAGATAGAACCTGGGACGAGCACAACTGTTTGGGACTTGCCTTGTCCCCACCAAAAAAGAGCCCGTATTTGCTTAGCATGTAAAGCTACTGTAGTGAAAATGAAGGAGAAAGAAAAAGCACTTACCGCTCTGCCGTAATCTGTCCTTGGCCAGATAGCGTAAAAGAATGAGGGGGACTTGCATTGCATTTTTTTATACAATAAAGATGCAATGCATTATGGGATTGCATTAAGACGCAAAGGATTATGGGTATATGTACAAATATAAAAGCAACTCATTTTTCCCAGTGTGGGGTTCTTGGAGTAACATTGACAGTTGGTGGCTGGAAAAGTCTGTTAGTGCAATTTTGAGACAGAACTCAAGAAGGAATGACTCTAGGTTGGAATACTAGCTGGGAGAGCCAGAATTTACTCGCTGGTTGCTGTTTTCCAAATTGATATTGGTCTTCTCACAAGGTTGCCATTTCTTTCTGTGCTAGACAAGTCTATGGAACCCAATCTGTCCTGCTATTCAACCCATAGATGGAGGGAGAAGAGATGGATTAATGCCTTTCCCATGTGCATTTGTGTGTAAGTGAATGAAATGAATTCGACTAGAATTCAAACTTGTCTCTCTGATTTCTCATTCTGAACTGATATCCATTACACAAACAACACACATTAACAAACTTAAATGGCAAAGAGCAGATTATGTTGCAAGTGTGTCAGAGAATATGGGGTCTCTGAAAATCGTCTGTGAAATTGTGTTTTTAAATAAGATCGTATGTTCTAGATAAATTAATAATGGTTTGGAATTATGATGTTTAGAAATGAGAAAATGCAGCAGATATTGGGGGAAAAACTATACTTAACAACAATGGTAATAATGACTGAACAAAATAAGCAAGCAGGTGGTAACTATTCTTGGTTTATTCACAATCAAACAAAATGTATTTAACTCGAAGTGGATTTTAATAAGAAAACTGATTTTATTCAACAATATTTAGGAAGAATCTAAATGAAATAGTTTAAATTTTAAGTACAGTAACATTTACTGTAAATTTTATTGACTTTCTCTCTTAAAATCTCATTTTAATTGGTTACTCAAATTTTACTCAAGGAATCTTACTAGAAAACAAACACAAATTTTTAAGAAGTTTTTCATGGGATTTTTGTAATAATTACTGTTTTTTATTTCACTTCCAAATGAGACAAAATTTGTCTGTCAAACTGATTTATTTTTGTGATTTATTTTGGAAAAAGTGAAGAAACCATATGGAATTACTTGTTTGCGAATATTTTTGGTAAGAAAATAAATATTTAGACTTTAGAATTAGTAAATCATTCTTAACAAATGACTAAAGATGTATTTTAGTTACATACTTTTTATATCACTGAATAATATACACTGATAGAAAAGAAAATTGCAACATTCAGAAAGACCATGCTGATTTTAACCTGAGTAGAGTATAGTAGATCTCTTGATAAAAATTTCAAAGTTTTTTGCTATATTGCAGGAAAAAACATAATTTTTCCATAATTACAGGGAAAAACACACTTAGTTAAGATATGATTCCTGTAGTTTCATCATTTCAGTGCTATGCTTGTATATCTGTGACATTCAGGGTTCTTCTAAAATAAGTTTGAATGTCACTGAACAAGTGACTGTGAATTATGTATCAAATCATGGATACTGTATTTCTTTCTTTGATCGTTAACAAGTGTGCCTAAATTTATTTCTTATTTTAACATTACATATTTTTGCAGAGAATTATCGATTGGCATATGAAGCTCGATTGGTGTTAGCAGACTATTTCCGCAATGAGGAAGACAAGTGGTTGTCTGATCATTTTCGGGAAACGTGTTTGGAAGTCAGTTGTTTAGTAGATTCTGATGAGGGTAAAACTTATGCTGAAGGATACTGCAACATGGCTTTAGCCCTCAAAGACAGTGGTAGGTTTTTTTTTAATATTTTTTATTTTTTTCACCTGAAGTGTAAATATAGTAGAATATGGTAGATGGTAACTTTCAAGTGTGATATCTTCATAACATTATATGGTTTTTGCTGAAGTGATTTAGATCAGTAAAGTAGATCTGGCAATTTTAGATCTTTGTGCCCACAAAAAAATGGTGTGTGAAAAGAACAATTTTTCTCTTGACATCACTATTATTTTAACTACCTTCACTCCCTCGGCAATGTTTATTGTTATGCATAATTATCATATGAAGGATAAGTCCCTCATTTTTGGAAAGCACGCTGAAGTGTATATAGTATTTGCTTTCCAAATTGTAACATTGTCTTGTACGTAATGTATGATGGGAGGTATATATATTCCAGAGAGTATTTAAAAATAAAACTATTGTCCCTCTGATAAGGTGATAATTTCATATGACCTACCTTTGAAATAAAACATGTGATTTTTAAAATATCCTGCAACATTCTGATTCACTTTTGAAATATTTACTTCTTTCTTAAAAAATCTGGATCTTGTTTCTGTCTTTGTTGACCAACTGATCCAACTTTTAGATTATTGTACTATGAATTAGAAACAAGTAGGTATTTACAGAAAATTTTGAAGGGTAAATAACATTATTTTCTTTTTATAGAAAGTTCCTAAAGTAGAAGCAGTAATGATTGAATTTTTTTATATTTCTTATAAGTTTCAGAAATAACAACAGTTCAAAGATAGAGTTAGAAATAAAATTTAATTGCATTCTATTTATTTCTATTATCTTGAATTGACAAACAGAAGTATAATCACATATACACTTGATATTATTTGAAGCCTTGAGAATTCTATATTTAGCATAAAAGCGTTCTCTTGGGCCTTCCTAGTAATAATATCTTAAAATCTACTTTGGTCAACTCTTATCTTATTTATATTTACAATAAAAGCATTCTGGTTTGGAGTGAGGCTTTATGAAATTTTCTGCTTTAGCTGTACTGTCAAAAATAATGGCAGCATTGAAGTAATTTCATAATTGCATTTTATTTCTTGACTATCAGAACCTTTATGTGAGTTTGTAGTTTCTTGTTTATGCTAAATATTATATTAAATATTAACCTAATATTAACATGAAGTTAAAACTAAAAGTAGGATTAAGTAAAGTTAAAAGTTGATTCTCTGCCCTGTCATTTGTTATAAGTAAAATAAAAAAAATAAAAAATTTATTTAGTCACATCATTGTTCTATTTATTTTTTTATGTCACCAGAAGAGTCAACTTATAGAGATATGCAGTTAATGTATTGAACTCTTAAGATGATTGAGAAAAATGTTACACACACACACAATATATATATATATATATATTATTGTAATTTTGTTACTGTTAGATTTGAGGGTTTTTTTTTAAAATTAGATTTTGTATTATCTCATGAGTAAAATTTAGTATTGTAATTAATTGAATTTTAAAGAAATAATATTTAAAAGATTTTAAAGACAAAATATTTTTCTTTAAAATTTAATTAATTACAATTCTTCATTTATAACTTATGCTCCAATATAACTTAAAAATTATTTTACTAAAATAAATGATCCACACAATACTTATTTGTTTTTTACTACAATATACCTCAATATACTATAATTATTTAATTCTAATTCTAACCTAAACATTCCAGCCTCTTTACTCATGAGGTAGTACAAAATCTAATTAAAAAAAACAAAAACAGAAAACAAACTAAAATCTAACTTGCTGTTAAAAATTATTATCTACCCATTTAAATAATGTATGGTCCCACTATGTATATTACCCAGACAAAATGAAAAAGTGACATACCTTGACATCAGGCCATTCTGCTTTCTTTCGCGATCCAAATCTTCAACTTCATAGTTACCTAATTCTCATTCTTGATTGAACAATATTGACACACCTACAAGCATATTTTCCAACTACCACCCCTTCATTTTCTAAATAACCATGAATTCATCTTATATTTTTTCAATAAATCATTATCATCATCTATTTTAAAATATCACCTGAAGAAGAACAGTATTGTTTTGATACATTAAAATTTATAGTGTAGTAATATAATGCTTTTATAAACCATTGTAATAACAAAATTACAATATTAAGCTCTACTTTGTATCAAGCACTCTTTATGATAATAAATGCTTGAATAGTGGGTTTTAATGTAACTGTTTTTTTACTTTATTATAATATATATATATATATATATATATATATATATATATATATATATATGCTAAACATATACTGTTAAATATAAGAGACAATGAATGTTTATTATGTTTAATCATGAGCTTTTCTAAACATCGTACTTTGGCTTTAATTTCAGTTGAAAATAAAGACAAAAATTCTCCAGCATTTGGATAATTTTTTATTAAGTTGGTTCTAAGCTTTTGGCTCACATGAGCCATCTTCAGAGAGGTTATAAGTATGTTAAAACAAAACATCCACCATCAGCAACGCTTTTATCTTGTGTTGACATAAAACTCCGCTAAGCAATGGCAACAGTTACCAATAAAAGCAAATGCAGTTTGCAAATTTGTAATGCTGTTCTATGACATCACACCGCGTGATAGCTCAAAATGACAACACAACCATATATTAAAATGTAATGTAATGTGTTATGACCAGATTTAAGCATGATTTTATTAGGTGTGGGTTGTTTGGATTTATTGTAGATGGCCTCCAATATCTGAAGGTTCTTTTTACTGTGTGGATGAGTGAGGATCATTGTATTGTTGGCTAAAATCTGTCTGATATTACCTACATGGTTATGTTTTTCTGAGAAATGTTGTTTCATTGTACTCTGAACCAACTTAATAAAAAATTATCCAAATGCTGGAGAATTTTTTTTATTTTCAACTGAAATTAAAGCCAAAATAAGATATTTAGAATGGCTCATGATTAAACATAATAGACATTCATTGTCTCTTATATTTAACAGTATATGTTTAGAAAATTATCTGCTGCCTCGATACATTACATACATATATATATATATATATATATATATATGAATACACACTGTATTTTATATGTGAGGATGAAAGAAATTTTTGTACTAATAGGTTTATTTCTGTACAGGTGACTATCTTATGGCAATGGAAAAGTTGGAATGGTATTATGAACTGACTGCTGGTCGGGAATGGACAAATGAGGAGGGACTCAATCTTCATCAACAAGCCAGCAGTTATCTTTTTCAAATCTACACATTTATAGCTATGAAAAAGAAAGATAGTGGCCTCACAGAAGAAGCTCTTTTGTATTTGCAAAAAGCTTATGAAAGAGCTTTAGAAGGTAAGTTGAAATATCAAATAAAATTTTCAAGCCAGAATGTCTCTTGTAGATGATGGAAGTGGTTCTTGTGATCTCAAAGATAGGTGTGTTGGTTATGTACTGGCATTACATTTGAAATTTGTGTCAGATCAGTTGACCAGGAGGTCTCTGTGAACTGCCTTGAGAGTTGCTGCACAGGTCCTTTTAAGCAGTCTTGGTGGATACACGAGACAGCATTTTTGTCATGTTTTTTTTTTAATGGCATCATTTGGGATCAACACTGATGGTTAAATTTTATTTTACCTTTTGGAGGATTGGTTTTGCGAGCTAAATGCAAATACGCAGATTCTCTGTGTAGAGTAACTTTTTTACTTTTTATTTTGCTTTCATAGTGTTCACATCTGGCTGACAGGTTTTGATATGTGGTGAATCAGAAAATGGTCTAATTTGAAGCAGATTATAGCATAAGTTGTATAGGATAACTATTTAGTATGTTTGTTTTTATTCCATCTTAGTTTGTATCTGTTTCTGACTGATTCTTTGCTTCTTGGGGTAGGTGGGGGTTGAGAAATTACAATGGAACCTCTACTTATGAAAGGCTATACATACAAAATTTTCAGGTTACGAAATGCCTTTTCAGAAAAATATTGCCTCTTGTTATGAAAGAAAATTCAGGATATGAAAGGCAAAAATTTCAAAATAGGCACTGCTACTCACAGCTCCCAGAGTCTACTTCATTGCCTTCCCGAGTGTGTCCTCATTCTCAATAATGCCCCTGCCCACCTGCCCGGCCTTGAAGATGATATCCTGGAGGAATTCTCGTTTATTAAGGTGCTGTACATCCCACCTAACACCACCTCTATCCTCCAGCCCCTGGATCAACAAGTCATTTCGAACTTCAAGAAACTCTATGTGAAACACCTGTTCAAGAGGTGTTTTGATATCACTGAAAACACCCAGCTTACCCTTTGTGAGTTTTAGAAGCAGCACTTTGATATTGTTGTTTGTCTCAAGATAATCGGCATGGCTTGACAGGAGGTGACTAGACATGCCCTTAATGTGACTTGGAGAAAACTGTGGCTCGATGCTGTTACCTCACAAGATTTTGAGGGGTTCAAGGTGGAGGTGGAGGGTGAAGTTGAGCCTGAAGTTGACAAAATTGTTTCGCTAGGAAAGGGCATGGTGCTTGAGATGAATGACGAGGACATCGATGAGTTCATTCAGGAGCACTACAAGGAGCTTTTGATGGAGGAGCTGAAGAAGTTGGGGGGGATTCAACACACGGCAGTGCAGGAGGAGTTCAGTAAGGAGAGGAGGAGGCAGCCATTATTCCGACAGCCTGAATAAAAGACATTTTAGAAAAATTCCATGAAGTTTCAGAATTTGTTGAAAAGAATCACCTAGAAAAAGTGTTCACTAGTTGGGTTATCACTCACTATGATGATGCTTGTCTTGCACATTTTCAAAAGATTGTTAAAAGCCAACAAAAGCAAATGCCTTTGGATCAGTTCTTTACAAGACGTCAAGCAAAAACCACTGCTGAGAGTGAACCTGAACCAAAGAAGGTGAAAGGTGATGATTTTAGCAGTTGAAATGAGAAAAATTAAATGCAAAAAAGAAAAAAAAACAGAAAAGTAAAAAAAATGATAAACATTCAAAAAAGTTGAAATAAAATTAATTTCTTTTGAGTTCATAATTTTAAGTTAAATTTATTGATGTGTGTAATTTGTGTGCATTCATACATACGTTTTCTCTCAGCTATCAACCCTTTGCCTCCTCCTCCATCGTCCCCCACCAAGGCTTTCGTCTCGTCTCTCACTCACCCCACTCACCGTTGTCTTTGCATAGTTGCCCAACCCCAAAGGTAAATGTAGTTTTTATTTTTTACTTTATTCTTTGTTCTTTATTCTTTACATTATGTACAACTCTCATTTCTATGTTTATCTAATTCTAATATGTATTTGTTACAGGTTTTGATGCATTTTTATAATTTATAAAAAATTTATGTCCAAAATTTTGGGGGGCGTGGAAATTTTTAGGGCATTTATAGGGTAAAAAACATCTCTTCTTATGAAATTTTCATGTTACGAAATGATTCCCAGAATGAATTAATTTCATAAGTAGAGGTACCACTGTATATATTTGCTATGGTAGATGTTTGAATGTTTAGATGTTTGCAAAGGCAAAAATTTCAAAAGCAAGCAGGTAATTTCCTCAAGAAATTAACTGTACATTATCATTTCATTCATATATGTGTAAAATCTGATAATATTAGTTGAACCCACTAGGAAGTTTGCTTTTTGGATAAGTCATCAATATTCAAGTCTAAATAAAGACCATGTTTCAATACATGTAACATCTCTCACCTCTTGTTGCACATTATAACTTGGTCTTTATTTGTATGATAATGTTTCATCAACCTGTCTTTTAATTAAGTTCTTCATTTGATTGCTGATCAGTGATAGTTTCCTGTAAATCACAAGATCTATTGTTACAGCATCAGTTGGCCTTGATAAGCAGTCTGTAACAACATTTTCTTGTCCTCTTATATGAGAAATGTTTGTGATATATTTGCTTATAAAGGTCAGATGATGCTGTTGTCTGTCCAACTTTAAAGGCAAATGGCTAGTAAAAGCATTACACAGAGGTTTATGATCTGTTAACAAAAGTATATTCCTACCTTCTATGAGGTGTTTAAAGTGCAACATCTCTAGATATACAGTGAGCAACTCATGATCAAAGGTGGAATATCTTTGTTGGGTTTGTGACAACTTTCTAGAGAAGAAAGCAATGGGAATAGGCTGGTTATTTATCATTTCACCTACCACATGATACAAACTATATGTGACAAGTTGATAACGTTCAAATCTGGGAAGTCTAATGCTGTTACACTTGAAAATAACTTCTTCACTGCTTGGGAAGAAGCTAAATCATCTGTGGTTAAAATCAGTTGTTTTGCATTAGGATTCAAATAGATATATTCTATGAGTGGGAAGATTAATTTTGGTATTAATTTTCTGTAAAATTGACCATTCCAATAAATTGTTGCAATGTTTTTGAATCCTTAGGAGGAGGAAAATTGTTTAGGTTCTGGAGTTTATTAGTGTTAGGTTTGATTCCTTTCTTCCAAGAATTTGAGTTTTGTAGCATTGAAAATACATTTTGAAGTTGAAATTTTAAGATTGTACTTATTTAGCTTCCAAAATACTTGATCTAGATGTTCAGAATGGAAATCCTTGTCATTGGAGTATATTAAAATATTATCGGTATATACAAATGTACACTCCATATCCTGGAAGATGTCATCCATCATTTTTGGAAGGTATTTGCGGTGTTCCAAGACATGTAGTGATATTCAAATAACCCATGTTCTATCAAGATTGCAGTTTTACATACATCATCAGGTTGTATCAGTCTTTGGTGGTGTGCCGGGGATAGATCACTCTTTGAAAATATCCTTTTTCCATTAAATTTTGTAGCTAGTGAGTTAATATTGAAAATTGGATAGTAGTCTGGTTTTGTAATGGTATTCAACTGACTGTAGTTGCCCACTGGCCTGTGTGTACCATCCGATTTTGGCATCATGGGAAGTGCTGGACTCCACTCTGATTTGGAAGGGGAAATTATACCAGCTTGTCGAAGCTTTTTAAATTCTTCCTTGTCTATGTCAGATTTCTACTTCGACAGCTGTTGCACTTTTGTAAATACAGAAGGATTGCTCCCTGTATCCTCCCATTTTTTTAAAAAGTTACCTTTGCATTTTCATCTTGGATTGAAACATAACCTTCATATTTTTGGCTTCTGTTCGAGATGATATAGATTTAAAGTAGATTAGAATTAGTAATTCCGACTATGGTTGTCTTTTTCTTCTTTTGGTTGAACATGCTGAATAGGGTTGGGGTTTTGTGGATTAAAATACAGCAGTAGGTCATCAGTCTTTTTCCCAAGTCCTTCTGTTTCTAAATCTGCTTGTGCTGTTAGGGTGAATTTTAAGTTAATCGGCATTGCTTGGATAAATTTGTGTCATATGATGTTGCTGCTCACTCCAATTTTTGTAGCTAACACCATTGGTTCATTTAAATAAATGGATGGTCTGACTGTCAGGGTGCAAGAAGACATCAATTTATCAAGCAACTCCAGCTTAGATTTTTCATACAGAGCTATGACTGCTTCTTCAAGTTTTTCATAGTCTATATGAATAGACTATAGACTATATAAAATGGTGGGTAGTAGTTTGCATGCTGTCTCTGGCAGTGATGCTAACCTATGAGAAAATTGCTGAATGGTAGATTTTATCTTCATGATATTAAGCTGTGCTTTCATAATTGTGAACCAAATAAGTACATTTGATTCCATGAACATGGTTGGTTTGACTGATACTGTTTGTATCAATTTGTTAGCACCTGTGGTTGATATATTCATATCCGTTTTGTTGTTAAACATCTTGACTTATGTGAAAGCCATAAGTTTTAGTTTCTTTGCATGTCATAGGTCACCAGTGAAGGAAGGTGACAGAGGGTATAAAAGTGAGAAAATGCACATGTGTATTTTAACAACACAAGATAAGCACTTTATTTACTAATTTACACATTTGTAATTGTCAGTAGCTTGTTTCAAGACAAGTAATCAAACATTATAAGTTCATAGATTTGATGAATAGTCAAAAAAAGAAAATGTTCATATTAAATCATCAGACATAAAGTAAATTTCCAAAATGCTTAAAACAAATCAAGAGAGTTTGTTTTTCACACAAAAGTTATTTGATAAAATTCAAAATAAAAGATGTATTTTAAAATACTAGCTTTTCTGTTAAATAGAGTCATTTGAAATTCCAAATTTTCATTAGAGGCTGATAATGTATCAGCATGTAATTTGTGGTACCCAGCTTTTCTCACTCTCTCCCATTTTTCTCTGACTCCAACTGTCACTGATCAACTGGGCACTTTAATAAGTAGACTGGCTCAGTCACATGGTCAGCTTAAAATGCAAATCCATTTTTTTGTGGGAAGAAGCATGACACAGGTCATTGTAAGTTCAATTTATTATTTTTTTATATATCACTCTCTTTTCATTGGTTAATAAATATTTCCCACTTGTTTGCAAAATTTTCCTTGATCTTTTCCTCAGCATAGAGGCAATCTTTTTTCCTATTGATCAAAAAATAGATTTTCATGCTAGCTCCCAAATTCGCAAAGTGAAGAAAAGAAAGTTATTTTTATTTTATATTCACCACAAGTTTATGCTTTGTTTTTGAGAATATTTCTTTTACTATTTGTTTGCTTATTTTTCTGGTGTTAGATTTTTGATGGATTTATTAGTCTGCATGTAGGTTTATTTAGGAAGTTATCTTTGTGCTCTTTTAGTTTAATGAATGGTTCTACTTTCCGTAGATGTTTGATTCTGCTGTCTAATTTTAGTTTGGTGTCTATGATTTTTGTTTCCTTGTTTATGAGGTTTTCCATGTTATTGTTAGTGATTTTATAGAACCTGGTAATTTCCTTTTCAACTAATGCTTTGTAGTCATTGGTGTCCATTTTTTAGATGTTTCTAGATTTGTCAGCTTGTCTATGTAGATTTTTTTAGTTGTTTATAATTTTTTGGTCTTGTTTTAGTTGGGTTTGGAATTTGTTGTTTATTTTTCTTGTTTCTAGCTTATTTATAATGTTTATTATGTTGTTTTCAATTGTTTGCTTTGTTGCGGTGGGCATTTTGTTGATTGGATTCTGAAATTGTTGTCATTTTTTTCTTTGTTGAGGAAGTAATACTTTCATCTTATACATTTCATAAAGTGTTCTATTTATTCAGTGAGCTAAATTTTGTAGTTATGCATGATTACTGTGGGTATTTTTTTTAATGAGTAATTAAATTGTATTTGCTCCATGTTGGTGTGTGGTAGTTATGTTATGGTTGTAGTGAACGGTTGGTTGGACGTTGGTAGAAAGTGGCTGTATAAAGACAAGTTTGTGTGAAAATGCTTGACTGGGAATATTTTGTCTTTCCTCTTAGAGCTTGAATAGTGTTTAGTTATGATAATATTTAGCTCCAAGGTTGTTGTTTTTTCTAATAAAATGTATTTTGGCAAGTAGGTTTTTTATTGTAAAGAGCCCAATATTGAGGTGAGGATGAAGCCTTGATAAGCACAAAGAGTTTGTCACTTTAACTGAGCAAGTTCATGCTGACTTCAAAGTTTTGTGAGGACACTGTTATGATATTCTCACTTTTCATGGCGGGTTTGCTGTTAGGTCCTGGGTTTTTCTTGTTTATATGGAGCATCTTGTGATTTTTGTGGGAATGGTCTTATTTGTGATTGGTTGATTTTCTTTTTGTTTATTTTTCCTTTTCATTTTTTATTATTATTGTGCAGGTGTTTGATTTATTTAATTTTTATAGTTTATTGTTTTTTAGTGTACGTGTGAGTGGGTGTTTACTTAATTGCTTTATATTGAATAAAGTGAGAACATCATAATGGTGTCCTCATAAGACTTTGAAGTCAGCATGAACCTGTTCATTTAAAGTTGTACTTATATATATACTTTGCTTTGATATAAATATTTGTTTTCCTGTTTACTATTAGTTTTCTGTATTTTTTCAGCTAAAAATCAAAACGATATTGGAGAAGCCATCTATAAACTTGGTCTTGCTTACCTTGATGCTAAGGATCCTGATGTTGCACTTGAGGTGAATAGAATAAATAAAATCTTTCTTTTTTTATTTTGATTTTGTTATTACTTTTTTTTTCTGGTTAACAATTCTTTCTGTTTTCTTCAAAGTCAATCTGTGTAGATATTTCTCTTGGAAATAGCTTTGTACTTAAGGTTGTAAATCTCTTGGTTCAGCAGTAAAACTTGAAACTTGTCTTCTCTCACTTCTATTTTTCTTTGCAATCAAAATAAATTGATTGATTATTTTTTTCAGATAATAGCAGCACATAACATATATGCTAACCTACTAACTAATGGAGAGACAAGTGGAATTATTATATAATTGCTAGATTTGATTTCATTAGTTTCTGTAGCTGAAATGTAGAATAGATATTATGGCAAGACAGTCTTCCCAAAGAAATGTTATGTGAGTTTCTGTCTCACCAAAAGCTTATTTTTTATTTGTGATCTATGCTGTTTAATAATGGTTTGCAATAGAAAACAACTAAAATTTAGATAAAAGAAATACTAGATAGAAATTGATAATAAATCATTTAAAATCCATGATGCCTGTATTATATAAATGTTAATTTGAAAATAGCTTCATTCAAATTTTACCTGGGTCCTATGACTATTAGGTAACATCTTTTTGTTACTGTGACTAAGGCAGATAAAATGGTTATAAAGGATTGATTTCTACAAATGTTCACTTATTTACCCTTTTCTCTAAAAACCATTCTGGTTTAGGGATACAAAATTTGTTTACCTTCCTTTAGTTTAGATTAATCACATAGATCACATGATGGCCACTTAGTGTCCTCACTTCATACAGTGACAAAAGTGGCAGTCAGTTAGTCAGTTTCTTGAGTAAAGACACATGAGTTGTTTGTCCTGTCTGGGTCAGCCAGTTGTCATGTGTTGCAGCTTACAAGTCCTTGGCACTATTTTTCTATGGAAATATATCTTCACCAGATATAGAAATTATCTCTGGCTTGCTGTCTTCAATTTGGAAAAAAACCAAGGCTTACTGTTTCCTCATTTATGAAATATGTCCTTGCTAGTGATATAGCAGATACATCCAGCTTGCTCAAATCTGAACTCGTAAATATGGCTTCTCCAGAAACACAGAAGAATCTCCATGAAGCTTATATTCTCCTTTCACTCTGTCATATAGATATGGTTTATATGGGGAACATATAAATATGTATATATAATTTTTTGTATGACGTAGGTGCATAAAACTCTCTTTGAGAAGCATATTTTTCATTCCTTTGCATTTCAGTCATTTCATTCTGTCTCTGAAATAAGTTGTTATTATATCATGGATATAATAATGCCAATAATGGAGGGGAAGCACAAATGGGAGAATAAACTTTTCTTTCATAGCACATCCATCATCTGGGTCAACTCGGCATTACATGATATTATTGGTGACTTACCCTATATGTGATATTATTATCTCCATTAACTGGTAACCATGGTAGGGATATATATTTTTATTCCCATAATGACATGTCAATCTTTTCCAAAATATGTGATAATGAACAGACTGTAATGAAATGTGGATTCATACCTTTTCCAAAGGTATTAATGCAAATCGAATATAAACAGCTTTCATCAGAGTTTGAACATAGGCCGCTGATTATGTTATTTATACTGCTAAACATTATGCTGCACCACACTTGTAATTGTAAAATGTATTTAAGTCTGTGATACTTTGTCAATTGTCTAAGTATATAAATTGGTAAATGAGAGACACTTTGTTTAAAGAATTTGTTAATAGCAATGCTTCATTTTTTAAAAAAATTTTGCAGCACTTGAAAAATTTTATGGAAATTTCTGAAAAACTCCACAGTGCTTATGGTATGGGAAGAGCAGCAAATGGTATTGCTTCTGCTTATGAAATGTAAATATATGTTTTTCTATTTGACTTTTATTAATTTTATGAAGAGACTGTAAGGATAAGAGTTTCTTGTACCTTAAGAATCTGTTGAATAAGTTCAAGAATATACTGACTATGTCCTCATGCAGAGAAATAACCTCACCCCAAAATGAGGACACTTGTTTGCTGTCACCATTTCTACCTTTTTTTACTCTTGACAGGGTGCTTACTCATCTGTAGTGCTAATTCTCTTAACAAGTTAGCATCATCTTGATAAAATATCCAAAAAGTACCAACTTGCTTAAAATTTTTAGACATTAAAAAAATTGCAGGCTTTATTTTTTGAAAAATTCAATGAAGTGGTAGACTTCTTTTATATATAGGTTATATTCATAATTTTGATGTCAAATAAAGAAAATGCAATAAATAGTGATGTCTAAATAGAGAGGATCAAGAAAATATTTTTTGGAAAATGACTGTAATGTTATAAACTGAATTGAACACTCAGTTGATGCTGGTTTTAGAAAATACAAACACTTTAAATAGTAATGTAGATTGGACTCTCAAGCCTTGGATGGCAACCAGTCTAAGAAATGGAAAACTGAAATTCTAAACCATAGAGAAAGCAACAGGAAGCCAATCCACTATCTTTCCCAAGAAGTCATGGCAATTCACACATAATAAAGAAAAGGAATCTCTAAAGAGCCATAATTGTCTATGTCCTGAAAAGAAATGGGATTAAACAAACATAATCAAAATTTAGTATTTTGTCTGTTGAACAAACTGCTATTCATTCTTCTTATCAACTAATCACTTGAAATCATTTCAATATTTAAAACTTGAAATATATATTATTGAAGAATAATCAATAATAATTGTAATCTAACAGAAATCAAAAGTGAAATAAATAATTTCTAATATCTTAGTAGATGAGGTTGCTCCTGTTTTAATGCAACAGTATTGAATTGCACACCTTTCCACTTTCATAATTTACAACTTCATGTTAAAATATTACTGTATTTCTGCAAAAAGCTTGTAAATTACATTTTCAAGTATAAATTTTCAAAGTACATTGAATTCATCAGCATCATTAGTAATGTCGGTCCTCCAGTTTTGGAGGTTGGGTGCAGGGCTAACAACCCTGCCCCATAAAAAAGTTTGTTACAGAAACAGCCACAAAAAGTTGCTGCCCTATGCACCATCTGGGTGTGATGGATAAATGATGATGATTAGTAATGTCATTATTGCTAAATTGAATTTTGAATTCTTTGTTAATCCCAGATTGTGTTTGCCGCCTTCATTATTCAACATAAAACTCTTTGAATATTCAATACGAACAAAATCCTGTGATGATTCAAAATTGTGAAAATCAGTTTAAATACTATCAAACATTCTCATATAAACTGCTTTACCAAATACTTTTATTTTTTTATGTCTGTGGCATAAAGAATGGGCCAGGAACTGGGATTCATTAATGTTTTATCCAGACAGTCTTTTAGAATTTATAGGCTGTGGAAAGTCAATAACAATCAACTTTAATGTGATTTTTTTTTTACTGAAATGAATTTCTTTGTGTTTGTATAAATGCTGAGAATGATGTAAATAAACATTAAAATATTTATCTTGTTGATCTGATAGGTTTTAATTATCATTTATAAATTATTTTAAGCTCCCTACCAAATCAAAATTGTTATGCGAAAAACAAGAATATAGTTAGAATAAAAAGTTGTATAAGGCACAATCAAGACTCAAACCACAGCACAAAATTTTAAAGGACAAGCATTTATTACAGTATACAGAAAAAGAAAAAATGCAAATACAAAACATTTACAAATAAGAATTTTGCATAAAAAGTTCTTTTTGTGTGCCTTATGAATAATTAAGGCAAGATAACATTTCCACCATATGACAAAAAAGATTGCACCTTTTAAAAATGAAAAAATAAGTGAAAAAATTTTTGAGGAAGGAAAAATTACACAAGGTAGAAACACAAATGTGCACCCAACTAATTTCTTTAACTGATCACTGAATAGGAATGTGTTGTGGAGTAAATAAGAGACCCCTGGTAAGACAAGTGAATTAGGCAGGATGCCTTAAATAAAAAAACTCAAATAGAATTCAGGACAGAGTTGGAAATAGGATCACAAGGCCAGTAAATACAGAAACCTATTTTTCCATAAATTCAAAATATGAATCCACAGCAATTTACAAAGAAATAATTTTAGTGCTTTTTTAACTACTAATTATAAAACAGATTTTCACACAACTGTAACAATTTTTTACACTTCAACTTGAAAATACATTTTTCTCAAAGGTGTATATAACTAAAAACAATCTAGATGATTATTTATTTATTACACTAAAGACTTACACTAAAGACTTACACTAAAGACTAAGTTATAAACTTTTTATACATTTATATTTGTTTACCTTACAAAGTTTTACACAATGTTAAATTGATTTCTGTCTTACAGGAAGGGTAACATGGACATGTGCATGACTTACTTGAGAATGTATGTAGATATTGCCGAAAAGAATGGCTTGGAAGAAGCCTACAGCATTGCATGTCATCATTTGGGTAGCATTTGTAATTCACTTGTAAGTTGTTTTCTTTGAGATTTATCATCTTATATTTTTTGTTTTCATTATTAAGCACTGGCAAGTTCATCTTTTATCTCATTATGATTGATTTTTATTAAAGGTTGTCATCTTGATCAAAACTATCACCATCTTTTAACAAGTGTTCCATTAAATAAAACTCAAGACTAAGTTACTAATAGTATTCCTGGATTTACTGACCTGCGTCAAGTTTGTATATCACGTTCAATATAACCTACTTTTCTATCTCCATATCTGTTTTGTTGATCATTATTTTGTGTGGATCCTCACCCAGAATCTATTTATTCAGTAAATCAATGATAAGATTTATTTAATATAATCTACATCGAGATGAATCTACCCAAACCTCATTCTCGGTATCCTTACCTGTCTATCACTCTCCTTCTGACATTTCCTATATCTAACCATCCTTTCTCACCACTTTCCCCCTCTATGTAACCCCCTGCGCAATAGTGGCAGTGAAATGCCTTGCTCAGGGTGAAACGATTATATAAAAAAAGTGTATACATTATTTTTTTTTAATCATTTTACCTTAAGCAAGAAAATAAAGCCAGTAAGTTGCAAGAGGATACTGAGTGTGAAAGAATATGAGAATAGAAAACATTATTAAGAAGAAAGAACAATAAAAGAACAAGACAGAATATAATGATTGACATTGCATTTACATTTTTGAAGATCAAAGTTGACTGAAAAGCAAGAAGTTGAAAGAGAGTGAGAAATGTGAGAGAAGAAACTGTTAACATAGAACTTAGAGTTACATCTAGTCAGTTCAACTGTAAAATGATGAGACCTTGCTGTAAACTGAGTCAGTTAAGTGTCATATGTGACACATACTTAGGCGATCATGTCTCTTTTGATCCATGATTGATTAAATAGAAAATTTTCCTGCAGTGGGTTGCCATGACTTTCTGCAGTAGACTGGTTGACAACCAAGGCTATAGAACTCAATCTATTCTGATATTCAACCCATAGCTGGAGCAAGAAGAGCTTCTGACAAAATTTGAACTCATGTTCCTTATTTTTAGATTCTATTTAACATGGATGGTTGTCATTCACAACTCTGAAGATTATTGTCTTTTACAATACTGAATGTTATTGTCTCTTATAACATTGAAGGCTATTGTCATATATCCTGTTAATGTTCTTCCATGTTGAACAACTACAAGTAACAGTAAATGACTGGACAAAATGTACTGTGTAATAATCTGTAGCAACCTAGAGCATGACTAACTTTGACTGCTAGTAGCTATGAGTGATGAGTTGCTATCAAGGGAATTAAATCTGTATTTATTAATACTTCATACTTAATACTATTGTCTCACAATTTGAATGCTATTGTCCTGCATAACACAAAATGCTGATGTTTTTTATAACTCTGAATGCTATTGTATTCCACAACTTTGAATGCTTATTGACTTTCAGTTTACTGAATGTTATTGTATTTCACAACTTTGAACGCTGTTGTCTTTTGCAATTCTGAGTGTTATTAACTGTCAGAATACTAGATGCTATTGTCTTTTAGTACACGAAATATTTCTTTTGAAGGCAATTCATGATGAAGCTGTGGAGTGGTTCAGCAAAGCCTACAACATTTCCCGAGCTCTTAACAATTACCAGTCCCTTGGTGCCAATCGTGTTCAGTTTGGTACAGCTCTTGCACACAAGATGAATGTGATTTACATAAGTAATGTGAAGATGCCAAATATTGACGCTTTGCTTAAATGGAAAAGCTTTCGTGCTGAAGAATTCATTTCTGAAAAAAACAAGGCTGAGGAAAATGCTGAAATTAATGCTGAAATTTTGTCTTCTGACAAGGAAGAGCCAAGAGAAGTGGAAAATGAGTCCACAGAAAATGGTGAAGAAGAAATAAGAGTTGGCGAGCAATAACAACTGCTCCAAAGAAAATGTTTCCAATGGAATTTTTTCAGATTCTAGCATGATGCAAATGTCTTTACCAGGTCAGTCTATTTGTTGTGTGTTTTTCAAAATATGCTTGTGAAATATAAAGCAATTAATAACTCTACTTTCAACACACATACTTGTTTTCTACCATAAAAGACATAATTAATATTAAAAAAAAAAACAATACAAAATATGATTCAAATGCTGGGATGTGTGTTTGTATATACAGTGGAACCTATTGTATGCAAACACCCTACTGACATTAAAAAGTGGTCGTATATACGGAAGGTGCTCGCTCACTAAAGACTTGTGACCTATCCTCCCCATGATCGTATATTTCACTCTCCAAAATGTACATATTTTAGTATTTTAACATGTAATCTGGTAATAAATAAATGAGAACATAAGATGGTCTAACTTTGAAAAAATTTATTCAGCATAATTATTTTTTTAATATTAAAAAAGTATTTACAACGGTTAACAAAAGAAATAAAAATTATTTATTCACACTGGTGTAGGCTTAAAAAAATCAGTTATTGCAGTCTGTGTGGTGTTTTTTTTTTGTAATGTGACCACTTTGATTCTTATTGATGTTGGCACTTATTTCTTAGAAAATATGTAGTTGAAAAAGTTTGCGATGTATATGTTTTTAATTTTTTTCTTAGAAGTGAGTGAGAGTAAAAGAGAATCTGTGATAATATATGGAAAAATAAACAAACATGCAAGAAAAAAATGACAATGATCAGAGTAGAGAGAGAGAGAGAGAGAGAGAGAGAGAGAGAGAAAGAGAGAGAGAGTAAAATGATTGAGAAAAATAAAGATAATGAAAGAGATAAACACTGAAAATTTAAATTTCATATAGATGTGATTTTTTTTCTCCTATGCCCAAAGTTATCCAAGTTGGTACAGAGACCTACATATCTCTTGAACTTGTCAAATGTAATAAGTACATGTTAATACAAGGCATCTGCCATTTGACCACCACCATTTCAACAAATAATAAAAATTCCCTACAATAACAAAACAATGAGAAAGTGATTCTGGCTTAGAGATTAAAGGAAAATAAAATAAATGACTAACTTAAATTCTCCTAATTTAGATGTTAGAACTGTACTGCCAAAATGAATTTTTGTTAAAGTGGTCACTTAACCAGTGAATGTTATTCTTTCATGCTGGTTAGTGGTCGCATTTTGGAAGAGGTCGCTCACTGTGGGTTAATTAACATTAGCAAATTGTCTGTGCATAAAAAAACTGTTGTTAGTAGCAGTTGGTCACTGATGACGAGGGTTGCATATACCAGGTTCCACTGTATATATATATATAAAGATGGACATTGAGGTCAACACACAGCAGCAACAATCTGTTTCATGCTAAAACACAATCTTCAGGCCATGTGTGTCTGACTCTGAAATAACCTGACACACATGACCTGGAGATTGTGTTCAAGCATAAAATTTGCATACGTTCTACCCCTGATATTGAGCATTTGAATCGATAAATATAGCACACATTAAAACTATGTATTTTATTATTTTATATCTTTACTTTTATACAGGGTCCAATGAGTTAATTGTCATCATTTGACAGTTTTAATTTTGTGCATATGCAATGTTTGTTTTTGATTTTGTTGACTGAACAGTATAGTTGGGTCAGTTGGGTACTGTCTCTGGGAAAACGAGCACCATGATGCAATTCACTCTGCCAGAAATACAAACATTTCATCGTGTTTCAGAGTCAATTTGAGGACAGTGAAGAGGATACAGAAAGAATTGGATGAGTTTAATGATGATTATGAAGGGACAGCAGCTCGGAAAACTCACTGTGTTCTGATGAGAAAAGAAACTCCCAAATTTGTTGGTGAGGGACTCAAACTCAACATGGAAGCCTACATCAATTGTCTTTAAGAGGTAGTGCTGCCCTGGGTCAAGAAGGTGGCTGCTGAAAAACCCTATGTATGGCAGAATGATTCTGCACCATGCCACACGAGTAAGAGAACCCAGTCGTGGCTATCAAACAATTTCACACTTATGCATCACCCCTTAAATCTGGCCACCTTACTCCCAAGACTGCAATCCCCTTGATTATTATGCACAGTTGAGCGAGAGACCAACAAATCTCTATGTAACACCAAAAATAGACTGAAGATTATGAACTGAAGGCAAAGATTATGGCAGCATCCATCAACTTAAACAAGGAGACTGTCCAGAAGAGTTACAGAAGATTCCAAAATTATCTGGAGGCCATGGTCTAAACCAATGACAATTTTAATAATTTACTTTAGTATTTCAAGATATTTTTGTGTAATTTTGCTAAGTATATGTATTAAAATGAGATACCAGTATTATATTCATTTTTGTCTTAATTTAGATGACAATTTATCATCACACTCTGTATCTATATAATCTAATCTAGTAAATTTGATAACATTTATATTGGTAAAACACAATTAAATTTAAAAAAAATTTATCCAAGTAGTTATTTTCATGTTTTTAAATTTTCAGAAAAAGTTGTCTATCAAAACGCAGAAAAGTCAGATTTTGGGGATTGATTCCTGAATTTTTTGTGAGTTATGATTTAGACTGTCTTCATTATTTCATTGGAAAATAAAATTTGTTTTTTGTTTTATTTTTGTTTCTGTTTATTTTATCCTTGTTTGACAGAAATCTCATTCAGGTTTTATGAAAGATGCTGTGAAAGTAATGATTCATGCTTTATTATGTTCTTGGTATTGAAGTAGAGATCGACCCTTCTCATTAATAATTCATAATTTATTTTGCTTTATTGAATATAGCCAGTGTTTTGCAACCATACCAATAAATGCACCCTCGTCTATTGAACAGGTGAAGAGGCTCATCCCTTGTTTCCTGTTTAGGATGCGGTTTCCGGTTTTCTCTTTTCCAATCTTTTCACTCCTATGTAGCACCCTGCACATCAGTGGTGTTACCGCCTTGCTTGGGGTGATATGATTAAAAAAAAAAAGAAAAAAAGGATTAATAGTATAAATGAACAATCTAATAAATAAATAATATTTATTGTTTTTGCTGTCAATTTTCAAGAACAAAGAAAATGCATAATTTCACTTTCATATGTTTAGGTTTTATTGAAATTCTTATTATATTTAAAAAAAAAACTTTGATGAGGAGTAAAGGTAATTAACATAATAGCAGTGTCAAAGGAAAAACCATCTTTTTTAAATTTCATTTTTTTTGTGGTCCAAACATTTTGATATTTCTGAATATATATATATATATATATATATATATATATATTACATTAGTCAACAACATACAAGCCTGTTTTGCTTTATCACAGCTTATCAGTGTGGCTAGACATCCACTTGCATCCACTTGGGATTGAAATTTGACTGATTTGGTGTTAGTTGGAGTCCCTACTCCTTAAGCCATAGGCGCATGGAATGAGAGAGTGGGAAATTTTAGCATGTTATATATATGCAGTGCATACACCCACCAGCCACCAGGAGAACTCAATTCATTACTGGAGAGTAATGCGTAAATTGCAGAAGTGGTAACTGTTTTTAAAATTTTCCTCTCTAGAGAGCTCAATTGTAATTTGTAAGATAATTTGTTAAAATAAGTTTGTTAAGTCAATAAAATGTTATTTAATTTTAAGAATTCACCACAAAATTAACATCTTAGCAACTTAGTTATTGCAATGCATTTTTAATGTTCTTTTGCTTTATAAGGCTTTATAAAGCAAGAAAATACTTGATAATGCCTCATCAAACAAATTCTTTGCTTTCTAATGCTTTCTAATGTTTTATAAAGTAAATTCTTTTGATTTATAAGGCCTTATAAAGCAAGAAAGTTCTTTCATTTTCTTAAACCTTCTAAAGTGAATTCTTTTGCTTAATAATAAAGCAAATTCTTTTGCTTTCTTAAACTGCATAAGTAAATTCTTTTGCTTTCTAAAGCCTTATATGACAAATTATTTTACTTTTTAAGGTCTTATATGGTGAATTCTTTTGTTTTCTAAAACTTTGTAAGGTAAAAAGTCTGAAGTAGGAATAGAGAAAAGCAAAGTAAAATTGAAGAAGCAAATCATTAATGTGGAAGAAGTTAATGTCAGAAAGCAAGATTAATTGTTGAAAAGAGAAGTCAGAAAGGAAGGAGTTTAAGGGCAACGGGTTGAGGGTGGAGGAGAAACAATAATGAGAAAATACTCACTTGAGAGTGCTGGTTATAAAGTACAAGAAGAAAAAAAAAAGGAAATTCGGAAGTGTAAACGATAGCAGAGTAATTATTTTAACAACGCCATAGCTTCCAGTTCCAGTTGTCTCTCATAAGAAATCTGGTGACTGTCCAACTATTGATAGGTAGTAGGGGTTGACAGCAGTTAATTAAATTACACCTTTGTTATTGTTCCTTAACCACACCACATTTGTCTAGTCTTTTGGTTGAACCAGTTTGTACTTATACAATTAGAAAGCAACCATGAACTTTGTACTTTTTTGTTGAAGAATCTTAAAAGTGTACAAGTGTGCTACTTTATGAATTTGTATCCAAGTATGTTCATGTAAGTGTAAGTGTTCATGTAAGTGTAAGTGTTCATGTAAGTGTAAGCGTTTAATAATAAATGTTTTGATGCAGTGTATAATAATACAAGTGTTTACGCAATGTGTAGTAATGAATGTGTTGATGCAAAAGTGTTAATAAATGTGTTGACGAAAATGTGTAGCAATGTAAATGTAATGTCGATTTAAATGTGTAGTAATACATGTTGATGCAAATGTGTAATAAAAAATGTGTTGTAATGTGTGTAATCAATATAAATGTATTGTAGTACATGTGTTGTTATAAATATGTACTGATGTGTTGATGTAAATGTTTAGTAATAAATGTGTTGATGCAAATGTGTTGGTGCAAATGTGTAATGGTACACAGATTGATGCAAATATTTAATAATACATATGTTGATATAAATGAATAGTAATAAATGTGTTGATGCAAATTTTTAGTAATACATGTGATCTTATAATTTTTACATTTTTTGAGTTTCATTTTTATTAATTCTTAATTATATATATGAATATAACATCAATCTGCTAAGTGACAAATTTCATATTAGTATTATATATATATATATATATATATAGATATATTTATTCAGAAATTATAACATGAATATGTTATAATATCACTACAAAAGTAGCTATTTTGTTTCAACACTAGTTTTTTCTTATCAAGTAATGAGGTTTATTTCAAGTTGAAGGGGACTAGTAAAAAGTTCAGAAACAGTGTGGGACTTGGGCCTTGAGAATCACGGTTATTAAGTGTTGGTTTGATGGTCGGTGCTATGGGGAAGCATGTTGGGTATTGGCTGGATGGTGTGTGCTGGTTTGGAGTCTGTCGAGTATTGGCGCAATAATCAGTGTCGGATTGGGTCTATAGGTTGACAGTCAGTGTTGGGTTGGGTGCTTTCCGAGTGTTAGTGTGGTGATTTGGGCCGGATTGAATACCTAAGGGGAGTTCATTGGAGTGTCCGAGTTGGATGAATATACCCATCAAATAAAGGCAAATAAATGTTTAAGTATTAGTGTATGTATGTATGTATATAGGTGTACATCTGGTTTTTTTTTTTGTATTAGTAGACATACACTCCCGATCAAAAATATAAGACCACTTAAAAATCTTTAAAAATAATTTTTTTTTTACAGATAGATTTTAAACTTCTCCCACTTAAGGTTACCAATACTACAATCTAAAAGGTTATGGAAACAAAAAGCTACATTCCAAACATCTTATTTATAAATTTACAATTTTATAAAATGAAGCGATTTACACATGATCAAAATTATAAGACCAGGGGTATAAATTGTTAGATCTATGGTAATTCCAATGTTTTTAGTTCAGTTAGAGATTAGCAATCATTGCATAAAGGTGTTACCATGCCTAAAGCAAGCAAACTTACCGAAGTTGCGTGTTCTCGAATTCTAGAATTCCATAAGCAAGGTTTGTCACAGCGGGCGATCGCAGCTAAGGTAAATCGCAGTAAAACTGTGATTTGCAACTTTCTAAAGAACAGTGAGAATTATGTAAAAGCAAAATCCTCTGGTAGGCCCCAAAAAATTTCTCCTGCATTGAGTAGGAGAATACAACGGGTTGTTATGAAAGACGAGGGACTTTCTTCTAGTCAAATTAAGGCAGTCACAGAAGCTGATTGCAGTCCCGTAAACCATCAGACGACACTTACGACAAAAAGGCATGGTAAATAAAAAACGTAAACAAATTCCTCGGCTACTTCCATGTCACAAGGTGCACACTTAAAGTTTGGTCGTAAATACCAAACATGGGACGTTGAGAAGTTGAAGAAAGTCCTGTTTTCTGATGAGAAAAAATTCAATCTAGATGGTCCTGATGGCTTCCAATGATATTGGCATAACAAAAACATGCCTTCTGAAATTTTCTCCACACATCATATTGGTGGAGGGTTCCTAATGGTATGGGGTGCCTTTTCTTACAGAGGGACAATGGAGCTCCAGGTGGTGTAGGGTCGTCAGACAGTGGCTGGTTATGTCAGCATGCTACAAAAAGCATCTTTGATGATGGAAGGCCATTGTTTGTGTGGGGATGGATGGTTATTCCAACAGGATAATGCTGCAATCCTCACTGCAAGATGGACCTTGAACTTTCTACAAGAAAATGGTGTCCATCGCTTGGGACATCCTGCATGCTCACCAGACTTGAACCCAATTGTTTATCGATATGGCAAACAATATTCAACAAAAGATGAACTTCGTGAAGCCATCTTCAGAAGCTGGAGCAACATCCCCTGCACCTTAATGGAAACGCTTATTTCTAGCATGCCCGACAGAATTTTTGAAGTCATCAAAAGCAGTGGAGGTAGAACTCATTATTAAATTTGGTTGTTGAATGTTTTCATACACTTTTCATACACTTTTTGTACAATTTCGTAGAATTTTTGTCTCTGGTCTTATAATTTTGATCATGTGTAAATCACCTCATTTTATAAAAATGTAAATTTCTAAATAAAATATTTGGAATGTAGCTTTTTGTTTCCATAACCTTTTAGATTGTAGTATTGGTAACCTTAAGTGGGAGGAGTTTAAAATCTATCCGTTAAAAAAAAATTATTTTAAAAGATTTTTAAGTGGTCTTAAATTTTTGATTGGGAGTGTATTGGTATTTTCTTTTACTTGTGATGTGCATGTATGCATATATTTGTATGTGTGTGTATATCTTATATATATGTATGTATGCTTTTATATATATATGTGTATATATTCATATTTGTATGTATATATGTTCAGATGTCCATGTATGCATGTCTATATATATATATATATGTTTATGTATATGTGTATATGTGTGTGCATGTATGTATATGTATGTATATATATGCATATATATATTAACGAAACTTGGTTATAAACAACCAACAATTTAAAATGATTTGCTTGAACATTTTTTTTTATTGATACTCGTATTTAAGTAGGTATTCTGTTTTTAATTAAACAGTATTATATATTTATATCTACTGGCCTGATTATTTATGATAAATTTTTATTACGAAAATGTGTGTCATTTGGCAGGATTCAAACCTGTGATCCTTATCCACATAGGGGAAGCTACCATGTGATCTGGCATGTCTTAGACCTCTCGACAACGAATGACTATTTGTCTAAATGAGGTTTTAATCAAGCCTATATAACACAGTTTTTGATTTATCGCAATAACCATATCTGTTCCAAAATGTATTGTAATGTCAACAAATGTAAATATGTTACGGAAATTAATGGAAATTAACGAAACTTGGTTATAAACAACCTACAATTTGAAATGATTTGTTTGAACATTATATTTTTTTTTATTATTGATGCTCGTATTTAAGTAGATATTCTGTTTTTAATTAAACAGTATTATATATTTATATCTACTGGCCTGATTATTTACGATATATATATATATATATATATTCTTATCTATGCATGTTTATATATGCACGTATGCTTCTGTGTGAATATTCTCGTGCTTATTTGTGTATATTTATACCAGAAGTTTTGTCTAAATATTTTCATGTATGTGTTTTTTTTTATTTTGTATATGTGGAGTTTTTAGTCATGTACGTTTTTTTAGCTTGTGTATTTGTGTGAGTATATATCTAATTATGCTTATGTCTTCATGCACTGAAATATGATTGTGTCTGCCATGACCTCATTCATTCAAGGCTATTTTCATCTTATGAATTCGCTCTTACATGTATCCAATATTGTAGCCCATTACAGTCAGTTTCCAAACTTAGCTTTAAAATTTAACAGACAAATTGACAAGTTGATAAAAACAAAATTTTGAAATTTGTGTATGACTTAAAATTCTGTAAAATAAACAAATTAGATTTAAATTATAGTAAACACATTATTAGAAGATATTTTATTAACTAATCAGTTTCAAATAAAATTTTGAAAAACAGTTTCATTTAAAATTATTAGTAAGATACAATATCCCTACTCTGTTAGCTTAAAATAAAATTTAATCAACTTATGGAAAAAGAAAAAATATTACCCAGCATTTAAAACTTATATAAAATTATTAATCTACAAAATTTCAGCTTTGGTGAGTGTCTAATTATTAAATTATCATAAATGTTATACTCTTCTAGTAGCACACTTTAGAACAGAGTAAAGTATTTTCTATTAAATATTCGAGTGTATTGTGTTGAATATTAGGCCAACGCTTCATCCTTTTTATTATAAGGACCATTGTGTGTGTGTGTGTGTGTGTGTGTGTGTGTGTGTGTGTATTTTTTTTTTTTTCTCTCTTTTTAACACTCATGAAGAGACAACAGCGAGGCAGTGTCGACTCAGTCCATGAGAGAGACAATAGTGAGGCAGTGTCGGCTCAGTTCATTCTCTTTACTACCTGTTATTAAACTTTACTATCAGTTATGAAAGCTCTTGACATATGTGAGGTATATACATATAACCCCTTTATTATAATAAAGACTCCTATCTATCTATCTATCTATCTATCTATCAGGTACTTCTATTCATTTTCAATAACTAACTTTTAAATTGAATTTTTAAAAACAAAAAGTTTTTTTTTGAAACTTTTATTTTAGTTTTAATTGAATGCTAAATTATTAAATTTACTATTTCGGGTAAGCAAAATATACTTGGGTATTTCAGATGGAAATTATGTTGATTGGAATCTAAAATTTTCAGATTTAAAAAATTTTTTCAATTTTTCGGCTAATTTTGACCGATCGACAAATTTGTAAACAAAAGTTAATTCTTGGTTTTAGATATCCTGCAAAAATAAAATAAACATTTGTGACACATTATTTTTGAAAAATTAGCAAATTTAATGTTAAATTAATCTGATTTACACAAGTATTGCTTATTTATAGCATGAAATTTAGAATGAAACTATTTAACTATTTCTTAATCATAGAGTTGTACTTTCTGACCTTTCCGCCGTATTTGAGATGTGTTGACAGCTCGACAGATGCGAGACAAGATAAGTATATGGCGATGACAAGTGACGTAATCGTACAATTTTTTTTCCGTTAAGGGAAGAAACTGTGAAATACGTAACCTTTTAATGTACACACAGAAATTATCATACAAAACAAACAAACAAAAAAACTTAAAATACACAAAATAATTAAAAAATGAAGAAATACGTTGGCTAGATGATTTGTATTAAATTAATGAATTTTTTATTAGTAAATATAGTCAATAGTCTTCATTTTATAACCTACAAATCTATCGTCTACAAGTCTTGGAAAATTTGAAACTTTATAAATTATTATAATTAAAAAACAAAAAACAAAGAATTCTCTTAAAATTTCATTATTAATCGAAAATCTTTTTCTTTAGACTATACTGTCCTTAATTTATATTATTTATTAAAGCAATTAAATGCTTATCTAATTAAATAATGTTATAGTTTTATTGCGTTTTTTATTTTACTATTCGGAGAAAATTTTCAGTAAAAGATGGTAAATGGTTTAAAAATAATAATACATGATTTACATTTCCCGATGAAACCAGTTTTGCCTACATAATTCAATTTCTTGAATTTACGTAATTTCCGGGCAACATAAGTAAAAAAATTATTTTTACCAATATTTTTTAAAATAATTATTTAAAAAATAATTTCATTTATTTGTGAATAAGTCCTGAAAGTTTTATTAAAATACGACCATTATTTCATTTTTGCAAGAATTTCCAAACTAATGTGTTTGTCACCGGAAAAAAAAATGAGTTATGTAATATTGCGTTTTCCATTGTAAACTCCGTTAATGAACTGGCTTCTCGCTAACGAAAATAAAAATAAGGTTTTTACCAAAATTTCGAACCTGTTAGAAAGGATTGAAAATTTAAAAAAATAATTAAGCAACATTTTGATCTTTTCTCTCCCTAATAACATAAACATTTTGAAATAAAAAGCTCGAAATTTATTAAATTTGGAACCATTTTCTTCATACTATGCTGTTTTTTCAGCGATCTAGTGGAGGTACCTAAATTTCCATCCTGTCACGCTAAGGGGTTTTAATATATATATATTGTTTTTTAGAAATAAAGATATGTCTAAATATCAGATACTCAATAGTAGATACACAAGTATGTATGTTACCATCATTTTATATAAATATTTTGCGTCATTTTCGACGACACGGCCCCACTCGTTTATAAATAAAGGACGACGTATCAAGTAATGCGATCAAATAAAAGTGTGAGTAAAAGTTTGAATCAAAGTAGTAAGAAGAGTTTTAAGAACTCTTTGTGTGTCTAGTCTATTTCCTGTCTTACGAAAATTATTTTTTAAAATTTGAAGAAAAAAAAAAGTAAAATCATTTAAAAAGATTCTGGAATATAAACATTCTTCAGTATCACCTTTTCCGTTTTCCTGCCTTTCTTTTCGTTTGTGGACGTCTTCAACTTATTTTCAATTCTTTAACCTTTCATGAGAGAAATAAAATTACATCATTTAGATGGATGGCGTCAATGCAAAACTAGAGACACGTAGAATATTATGTAGGAAAATAAGGAAGAGGCATAAGAGAAAAATTATCACAAAGACACGAATGATAATTTAAATGATGAATGTGTTCTTAAAAGTTAAGAGATGCTAAATACGCTTGAAGAAAAACAATTTGAGTTAACAATTGACAAAACCATTACTATTGAAAATGTAAGTGTCATAGAGTTAATAAGGAAACCAATTATAGAATGCTAGCTTGCAAGGTCATTTTTGCCTTTAGAAGCGAGGAAAACAAAATTATTC
Source organism: Ascarosepion bandense (assembly GCA_037127315.1). Taxonomy (NCBI): domain Eukaryota; kingdom Metazoa; phylum Mollusca; class Cephalopoda; order Sepiida; family Sepiidae; genus Ascarosepion; species Ascarosepion bandense. The sequence continues at coordinate 1,970,416 of JBBBDQ010000904.1, forward strand.
TCAGAAAGAAAACATACCCTGATAATTTTAAAGTGAACGTCATTGAGTTTCAGGGAAAAATTTAAACACTTCAACATTTTCGAGAATGATAAAATATACCATAGAAACTATGTCTAGCAAATTGGTAACGATAATTAAGGAAGCAGCAATATAACACGAAAAACAAAAGGAAACGTGACAGCTTCAACCAAGAACTAGCCAATATAGTATGGCATACCTTGCTATGCAGCAGTGATATGGGGACTAATTAGAACAGATTGAAAATAATATTTTTTAATAATTTCACTCCAAGCAGTGCAGTAAAGCCAGAGGGTTACTGAGTGTGGAAGAATCAGAAGAAGAAAAAAACAAGGAGAGAGATCAATAAAAGAACAGGTATTAAAGAAACAGAAGATGACGATTGATATTGCATTAAAATTTTTGAAGACCAAACTTGACTGGAAAGCAAGAAGCCGGAAGAGAGTTTCACAAGCGAGAGAAGAAATTGTTAAGTAGAATTTATGATTCTATGACAAAACCATTACTACTGAAAATGTAAGTGTCATAGGGTTAATAAATGTCTAGATTCCATGATACCTCGAATATATAAAATTTTACTGAACAAATATTTAACTGTCAAATACATGAAGCTCAATCAAAGATATGTGGTGAATACGAAATAAAAATAATTATCTTTTCTTCACTGTTTTCAAATTCGCGAACAAGTGCGAAAATTTATTTTGTTCAATAGAAAATGAGATTGGCTCCAGGCTGAAGAAAAAAAAACCAAGGCAAAGTTTAGTGAGGCTATGTGAAAATTTACATAAAAAGGAGCTGCTTATAAACTGAGAAAAAGTAACCAGCCGATGTCAAATCCCCCTTTTTTTTATATAAATAAAGAAAGTTGAATCAATGAGAAGATAGTAGAGAACAGAGAGTGAGCAACCAGTCACAATGTAACAGAAGATTATCAGGTCGCCTATCGGACACAAATGTCCCAGCGACCCGCATTCACTACCCTCTCAGTTTCTCCCTCGTGCTGCTTTCTTTATATCTCCTTCCTCTTCACCAACGCGCCGTCAACAAAAAGAAAGGCAGAGTCCCATGTGTCTGAATAACCCCGTTGTCAAATTACACGCTGATACATTACCAGCCTCTAATGAGAGCAGCGGAATTTCAAAGAACTCTATTCAACTCATTAGGTAAGTACCTTAAAATATATCTTTTTGTTTATGTTGAATACAACCGTATAACTTTTATATGAAAAACAAACTCTCTCAATTTGTTTTAGGCATTTTGGAAATTTATTTCCTGTCCATTGATTTAATATGAACATTTTCTCTTCTTGACAATCCATCGAAACTACCAACCTTTAATATTTGATTACTTGTTCTGAAACAAGCTACTGAAACTTGAAATGTGTAAATTTGTAAATAAATTCTTTATCTTGTTTCGTTAAAAATAACACGTGTGTTTGCTCGTCATTATCCCTAAACATTACAGGTACAGAGCTTCTTGAACGTGATACAAATCAAGAGAGAGAGAGAGAGAGAGAGAGAGAGAGAGAGAGCGCAAAGGACAAGAAGATTGCCTCATCCCGATTTAAATGTAGAACACACTCTCAAAATTGACTCATTCATGATTAGACCCAAACTTCTAAAAATTGAAAGCTAACAAAACATCTAATATTGATTCAACCAGTGTGAATATTCTGCTATTCATCTTGAGATTCTCAACAAAATCCAAAGAGGAACCTGCAATATAAATGATCTTGACTTGGCAGCCCACCTTCAGTCAATTTCTCACTAGCATGATCTGGCTTCTTTCTGTCTTTTCTACAAGTATTTTCATGGCAACTGCTCTGACGAGCCTTTTTCCTGGTTCTCTGGCCACATGTATTTACGCGTGCTACAAGATTGGCATCTAGGTTCCACCCTTTTACCGTCAAAATATTAAATGTAACCGCCTCTTCAATTCAAACAGTTTCTTTTTTCACACTTTCCGTTTGTGGAACTATCTTCCGTTTGCTTGTTTTCCTGATAGCTACTATCTCCAAAAGTTTAAATGCAACGCCAATCTATCTTTTCGTACAGTGCCTAAATCAAAGACAACTATTTAAGTTGAAAGTGCCTAAATCAAAAACACCTATTCAAGTTGAAACAAGTGCGTATTCGCGGCGAAGTTCTAAGCTAGATTAAATCATTCCTAAAAAAATCTGGCAACCTTTAACCTTCGTCCTCGCAAAAACAGGTTTTCTCTTGACATCGCTATGTATTATTTTAACTATATTCACTCTTCGGCAATGTTTATTTAAAAAAAATAAACGATGATTATAATTGCAATAAAACCTAAATAGATGATGAAAGTAAATTAATACATTTTTAGTTCTTGAGAATTTACCACAGAATATTAAACACTATTGTTTATTTACAAGAATAATTTCATATTTATAACATTAAAACCTCTAAGTGTAAAACTAATTTAATATTTATCACTTATCAATTTATAAAGAAATAAATACAAGAACATTTTTATTTTTAGATTTATGGGCATTTACTGAATTATGTGAACCATCTATAAAGAAATCTGTATTATTTTTACTATTTTATAAAGTACGATTGGCATTTAGCCGGTGTTTTGGCAACCATTCTAATAAAACCATAGTGAATAAGCAGTCTAATGCCGTTTATTGATTTTAGTTTCAAGAACAAAGAAAATGTATGAATTCACTTTCATCATATGTTTAGGTTTTATTAAAATTCTAATCATCACTTTTAAAGCAATAATCATTGCCAAGGAGTGAAAGTAGGTAAATAATAGCAGTGTCAAGGGAAAAAACTCTCCTTTTGATATACGTTTTTTTCCCAGTACGATGGTTAAACATTGTCGAAAAACTATCACATAAGGACAGGGGTCTCAGTCTAGCGAAAGGCAAAATAAATCTACCATCCCTTCGCCTGTTCATCGGTCTGTATGAGGTATACAAAATGAAAATACTGAATCAATGGTTAAAAAAAATAAAAGTAAAACAGACATGAACAAGTACTTCATATTCTCAAAGATGCTGTCGTATTTCGTAAGTTTTGATTACACAGAAAATACGGGCTTACACACGCCTATACCTTTTTATCAGTCAATAAGAAAAGCATATTTATACATTCACCAATAAAAAGCACCTTTCATAAGACAGTTGGTTCTCTAAATGTTACCATGTGCTGACATCAGCGAAAACAACATAAATACAACCTTTTATTTATTGGCCAATCAGGGGCAAGGAAAAAAAGGAGAGCCGATCTTATTTTCCACAATCGTACAAATACACGTGATGTTTGCATTTCGCTTCAGAGAGCCCCGGGTCATCTTCTCCGGACGCTAAGTCAGGGCGACCGGTATTTTCTTACTCTCTCACTTTATCCTTCTTCTTCAAGTACTTTTAACAAAGAAAGAACATTACAGAGAGCCACAATCGTTGACCGTACGTTTCATCAAAGCAACGTGTCTTTTTCACACTCTCTCACATTCTCTTTCATACTTATTGATTCGCCTCTTTCCTCATTGACTTGTCGGCAACAAAAGAAAGAGACGCAGTGACATCAGATTTGTCTTTTCTTCATAAATGAAAGACGAACAAAGAAATCATACACAGCAGTGACATCATTCTTTTTTCTTCACAAAAGAAAGACAAACAAAGACCTCATACACTCAGCGACATCATTTTGCTTTTTTCCACAAATCAATTTCATTTAACCTTAAGTGAACGTGAACTCTTAAATACACGCTTAAAAGAAAAGCTTTATGCAGAACTTTCCAATATATGCGTTACTTCAAAACAATAAAAATTGATGTCATTTTTCTTGTCTAATAAATTTACACTGATTTATAGAAACGAGGCCTTTTTCTATTGTTGTGCAACCTTCTGATACCTTCAAATGTGGTTGGCTCGGTTATGTTTGACACAGGGCCATTTCTCAAACGTAGCTGACGCTCCTTACATGCATGATCGCCCCCACAATTTAATGAAACAACACACGAAAACGGTGGATATATTCATCTTAACTTACCTTAGGCAGATAGACAACTGGAATTCTTTATTAGTGATGTTATAAACGTACTAAGGCTAGTTAGGAGTAACTGAGGGTACTGATCAAATAATATCTAAGGGACTATATTAACTAATTACTAATAGCATAACAAAGGGAAATACTAAAACCAATATCAGAATTGTTCAAAAAGAGGAGAAATATGGCTGTAGTAAGAGAGAAAAATACAATAAAAAAAAAAAGACGTGAAAAAAAAAGATTAACTTGAAAAGAGTAAAAGATGCTTTCAGTGTTCGAGCTCTGGTAAAAGCTAAAATTTCTAATTTTTTTCTTCATTTCTCTTTTTCTTGGCCTTCTTTAAAATTATTTCTACCAAATCCAAGCTCCTGTGCCAGACACACAAACTTGATAGAAACAGCCAAACATATTAATAAGCGCAAAATTACAATGCACAAAACAACCACTACGTACAATTTTGAAAGGAAAACACATTTATTTACAGTTTACAATTACGAAAAAAGGTACAAACAAAATTTGCACAAAAAATTATTTTGTGTGTCTATTAAGGAGGATAACAAGTTATGATAAAAGATTACCAGCAAAAAATGGGCAAAATATTGCAACTCAGGAAAAGATAAGGATTTTTTAAAGTGACGAAATAGAAAACAATAAAAAAAGAAAAGAAAAGATGCGATCCCTTTTGAGAAAAATGAAAAGGCCTCTTTGCAAATTGCTCCACAGGCGTGTCTGGGACAGTATTTTTTTAAAAGTCCTTTTTTACCCAGTTCGTTCTTGAGAAAATTTCTCAGAAATCCTTTCATTTAAGGCTGTTCAACGCCAGAAGAATTTTCACTCGAACATCACATTTCTCTCGCCTTTCAGTGGCTGACTGGTAACAGAGCCTTTTTGATGTTCTATTGATGTCAATGCCTTTTTTCTTCCCTTGCTGTTGTATCTACTAACCTGAGCCTGATCTATTAAAAAAAAAATTAGGCTTATCTCTGCCCCACTAGTCAGGATGTTATTAGAGTTTGAGACCACATCTGACATTGGTGAATATATGCAAAAAATAATTTCCATAAACTGGAAATGGATTCTTCATAGATTTTGATGGGTTACAACCTTTAAATTTTGTGTGGATACAGGAGCAGACTAGCTAAATTCTCTTCACTGTGGGATGATAGTAGTAAACGAGCCTATCCCTTCTGGACTCTAGTGGTCAACTGACTAGCGTCTTCCTCTGTTTTAATCTCTTACACAAAACTTAACTCCTACTCTTACTCCTACTCCTACCAAAAGAAACGGTTCCATATTTTGCCGCCCAAATTTGAATTCTTGGTGTCAGTGTCTACCTTTTTCTATTTTTAGAACACTCGCTATTTTATAAACCATAACATAAGTTCCCCCTTTAGAACGGAGTGTACTAATAATAATAGTACTCGTTATATTTCTTCCAGGAAACTTTTCGACCTGAACGAGATTTTGTATTTATCATGGGAGAATCTTCTTTTTTATTTCTTGTATTTATTTCTTGTTCTGAATCACTAAGCGTTTTGTTTTTATTCATCTTTTCTTCTACTTGTTTCTCTACTATTTGTTTTTGTACTTCTATATATGGTTTCAACCTGTCCACAGAAAATTGAGTATCCATATCATTATTTATCTTAGCCAGAAAATATTTAGGTGTTCGCTGAAGGACTGTGTAGGGACCTGAATAGGGTGTCTCCAATGGTCTTCGAACACGATCTACTCTAATCCAAACTTTATCACAAGTTTGAAGTTTTTCTGGGACATAAGATTTTGCAGACTTATTAACTCTTTTGGTGAAGTCTCTCATATCAATTTGTAACATGGTTTTATGTAAATCTCTTGTGAACTTTTGAGTTATAGCTTCCTCGCTTGTGCTATGTATTAGTAGCTGTGGTAGCAAACATTGTGTGCCTGTAACAGCATAAAAAGGAGAAAAATCAGAGCTATTGGGCATACTGCGAATCCCAAGAAGTACTATTGGAAGAGCTGAGAGCCATGACTCTTTTCGTGCTATAATAGCAGTTTTAATAGTCCTGTGCGTTCTCTCAATCAAACAATTACATTGAGGATGATAAGCTGTCGTACGTAGTCTATAAAAACCAATTATTTTTGCTACTTCACTGAACAACTCACTTTCAAATTGTCGGCCTCTGTCGGTTATAACATGCAGCGGGACACCCCAGCGTGTGACCCACGTGTTTATAAAAGCCTCAGCTACACTAGCTGCAGTGATTTCGCTGATGGGTTGTGCTTCTACCCAACGAGTTGTGTGGTCAATACATGTGAGGATATATCTATACGGGCTGATGTAACTGCTATTTGGGCTTTTTGCTGGTGGGAGTGGTCCTACTATATCTATGTGGACTGTGTGAAATCTAGCTGATGGTATTTCTAATGTCTGTATAGGTGATTTTGAATGTTTGTAGACCTTTGCTTGTTGGCAGGCTGTGCATGATGCACAAAAGTCTTTGATTGATTTATCCATGTTTGGCCAGTAATATCTAGCTTTAATAATCTTAATGGATGATTTAATGCCAGGGTGATTTATGGAATGGATACTATAGAATATGGACTCACGCAATTTAGATGGAACAAAAGGTCTGGGGTAAGACGTTGGTAAGTCACACCATATAAATTGGTTATCTCCAGGTATGGTGAAATTTTTTAAGTCCTGAAAAGATTGAATTTCTGTATCAGATGCCTGTGCTTCTGCAAGTGCAGGTAACTCACACGCATCTATTTGTACAGCAAGAGTTGGTCGAGATAGACAATCAGCAACTATATTCTGACTACTTTTTACATGTTCAATATCTGAAATAAATTCTGTCAGGATAGCTAATTGTCGTTGTTGTCTGTCTGATTTAGCGGAGTTTAAACTATAAAATGCACCATACAATGCCTTATGGTCAGTTAAAAGTAGCACTTGGCAACCTTCTATGAGGTAACGGAAGTGTAGCACTGACAAATAAGTTACTAAAAGTTCGAATGTAGAATATCTCATTTGTGTTTGTGTTAATTTTTTAGAGAAACATCCGATCGGTATTGGATTTCCTTCCACCATTTGGTGCAATGCCGCACCGACAGCATAATTACTACTGTCAGTGACTAATTGATAATTTGTACAGTTAGGTTAAGGGTGAGCTAATGAGGATGTATCATTAAGTTCCTTGATTACAGAATTGAAAGATTGTCATTCAGATTCATCTAATGTGAACGAGCTTTTAGGGGATAACCTCATTCTCTCAGATAAGGGTAAGACTATCTCTGAAAATTTTGGTATCACTTTTCTATAAAATCCTACCATTCCAAGAAATCTGCGTAGCCCTTTTGCGTCCTTAGGTTATGGAAAAGATTTTAATTCTTCTATTTTACTAGTTGTAGGTTTAATGCCATCTACGCTAATATGAAAACCTAAGAAATCTAGGGAAGTCACATTGAAAACAGATTTTGTGGCTGAAACTTTTAAATTGTGTTCATTTAAAATATTAAAACAGTTTCAATGTCTTTTTTATGAGAAATCTCATCATTGCTGAAAATTAAAATGTCATCAATATATATAAAAACACAATCAATGTCTTCAAAACTTTTGTCCATATACCGTTGAAATGTAGCTGACGCATTTTTTAATCCAAACGGCATATAATTATATTCATAAAGACCAAATGGAGTGGTGAGAACAGTTTTTGCTACATCGTCCGGATGCATTTTAATTTGGTGGTAGGCTGAAATCAAATCGATTTTGGAGAATCGTCGTTTGTTCGCAAGTTTTGCTGAAAAAGAGTTTATATTTGGTATAGGGTACCTGTCAGTCTTAGTTGTTATTGAGAGAACGATAGTCTCCACAACATCTAAATCCTCCGCTTTTGGAAAGGGAGATCACTCCGTCTTTTTGTAGGGTTTTAAATTCGCTACGCGCGGCTTCCAGTTTTTCTACATTAAGCCGCCTGGGTTTTGCAAATACTGGCGTATGGCTTCCTGTGTCAGTTCTGTGGTAGACGCCGCAGTGTTTTTTGTTACTGTTCTTATGTGGTGTGATTAGGTTCGGATATTTTTCTTTAATCATGTTCCGTATGAATGACGGGAGCTCCGTTTCATTTACGACTAGATTCACCGCTGATGCAGATATTTTTAAACTCTTCCTCTGGGTTGTTGTAGGATCGTAAATGGTTTTGTTACTGCAGTCTACTATTAGACCAAACTTGTTGAGGAAATCCAGTCCAAGGAGTGGGTTGGTGATATCAGCGATCACGAATGTCTAAGTAAAAGATCTCCTTAAACTGGGTATTCCAATTTCCAAACTCGCTTGTCCGTAGCATTTTATTTTCTCTCCATTTGCAGTGGATAGTGATATGGGTGTCGGTTTTAATGTAATACCATCTACTGCAAATGTTGGTAATATTGAGATACTTGCGCCAGTATCTACAATAAATTTTAATTTGGTAGCCCCTAATTTTGCGGTAATTTTTAATAGCGGCGAACTTCGTGGGACTGAACTTGTTCGCCCTATTAGTTTTCCAAATCACTTCCCGTAGGTGTTGCTGGCCGGGAACTAGGCAACATTTGTAGATTGTTCTTTTTGAGCCATTTACACCAAGGTTTACATGTTCTTGCTTCATTGGCGAAATAAATATATGCTCTTCAAATTTTTGTCCGTTGGTTGTTCCGATATGGCCTGACATTTAGTGGCACTGAAGTGTCTTGACTGTATTTTCCTTTATAACTTGTTTGTGAGTTATTCTTAGTAGATAAGGGTCGCTGAACAACAAATGCCTTATCGTTATTCAATAATGGCATCAGTTCATCTGCTAACCTGCCAAGTTGGGTATGGTTTAAATCTTTTTGCGAGGCTATTACTGGAGCTATTGTTGACGGTAATTCCTGCAGGAATTTGTGTCTCAATGTCGTCGCTAATACCTATCCGTTTAGCTACGGATAGCATTTCGTGCAAATATGTCGACGGTCGTCTTGAAATGGTCGTAGCCGACATTAATTTTTCTAGAAGCTCCGGTTTTGTTTGTTCGTGAGCTTCTATTAGAGTCCGTTTTAATTCCTCGTAGTCTTGTGATGCGAGGGTAGCATTTGGTAGTTTACCCACTTCTTCGGCTGGTAATGTCGATAGTACTGTATAAAACTTTGTTTTCGACGCTGTCACATTTCGTAAGTGAAACTGGGCTTCTAATATCGTAAACCATCCATTTATAGAAGTTTCCATGAATTCTGGTGCCTTGATATTGACTTGATGAGTCGTTTCCTCTCCTGTCTGCTCCATTTATCCTTTTATATGTGTATATATATATATTTTGTATATGAGGTTGCTTTCTGTTCGTATGTCGGGGTCACCACTGTTGTGTTGCTTCGTTTTGGTATAATTAGAAGATAACACAAACTTGAATTAATGATGTTTATTTTTGGTATAAATGCAGAAATTTTTTATGCCGTAAGAAAAAATTCTGCACTCTGCAAAACAGGTTCGTTAGCAAAGGCTAGGTTATAGCCTTGGTACCACAAGAAGAAGAAAAAATTAAAGTCTTTCTCAGTTTACCGTGTTCGTAGTTCGTTTCTTGTCTCGAGCCCGGAAAAAAGTTTTTTGTTGTTGTTTTTTTGGTTAAGTCTCTTCTTCAACCCTTGTTGGTTATGGGCCGACCTGGGAAACTGTATCCCTTTTCTGAAAAGTAAAATTTCTTTCTTCCTCTGGAAGAAGTATCTTTTCTTAAAATAAATTTTCTTTCTTCCTCTGGAAGAAGTGACGTTTAAACTTATTTTTTTTCCGCCACGTGGGTTAATGACAAACAGGGGAAACGACCCTTTTTAGGGAAATAAACTCTCTTTCTTCCTCTGGAAGAAATATTGTTGAATCTTGTTTCTCCTCTGTTCGTCAGAAGGAATTCCTTTCTTTTCTTCTTTTGCGAGTTTCTCAAACCTGCAAATAAATTCAGACTTCTTTTTACGTCTTTGGTCTGACGGAGCTAAAATTTTCAGGACTGCTCAAGTCGACGGAAATAAAAAAACTGAGGGTTCCCGCTCCTTGAAATTCTATCAGAAGGAGCTAAAAAATCAGAGGCGATATACGCGACACGTGGTACCGCAAATACATTTCAATTTCCCAACGGCCTTAGCGAGAAAAGAAGAGAAAGAAAAAACGACCAAACGAACGGGCAAATAAAATTTTAACATAAAACTTTAGGTTTTTACATCCAGTTACAACCTTTAAATTTTGTGTGGATACAGGAGCAGACTAGCTAAATTCTCTTCATTATGGGATGCTAGTAGTAAACGAGCCTATCCCTTCTGGACTCAACTGACTAGCGTCTTTCCCTTTTCAAATCTCCTACACAAAACTACTGTTTTTAACTCCTACTTCTTACTCCTACTCCTACTCCTACCAAAAGAAACGGTTCCTTATTTTGCCGCCAAATTTTGAATTCTTGGCGTCAGTGTGTCTATCTTTTTCTATTTTTAGAACACTCGCCATTTTATAAACCATAACAGACGCATAACAACCTGGTAATACATAACAAAGCTAACATTTTTTAAATAATAAATATTTTTTTATACCTTTCTACAAAGCAGTTATTAAAAAAATGTTTTTAACGAGTCGCAGTTCATAAAATCTTCTTCGTACGATTAGGTAGTTATAGGAGTTAAAATAAATTACGCAACTTTACGAGAGACAAAACGACCCCCACTAACAGATACATTGGTCTCGTTCTCTTCTATCATCAGATGGGAAACTAAGGGAAGTAACTCTAATTGACTTTTTGAGAGAAGTACTTTTATACTTTTATTATTTATTTGTTTATTACGATGGATGTTTTGATTTGACTTTTGAATGTCAGGAAACTTCGATGCGTAAAGAAAACAAATGTAAGTATTGATTTTTGACATCCTTAAAAATGATATTTTATGAATAAATTTGTAGCTGAGACGTCATTTACATTTTAAGGTAATTTTTTTGAATGAATGATCTCATCTTACGGAGAGGAAGAAAAAAGAAAAGGAAAGATTTAATCGCAAAAACTGCTGGCGTCTATTCAAGAAGTTAGTACGGAATGTAAAATAAAATAATTGAAGTCAAATTAAGAAGCCCGTGCATGCTTTATTTTTTCTTTTGTTTTTGAGAAGGTGACAATGAGTGCAGTTTAGTCATATGTAAAGCCGTAAAAGTAAACATTTTTGGCTTTTCGACTCCAGGAGTAGCAGCAGCAGTCACAAGCACGCGTCATATCCTCCAGTCCAGTGGCTTCCAACAACAATTTTTCTTTACATTTAATTATTTCATGTTCCTTATACTGTCTGAAAAAGTGACAAAACTTTTTAACTACTGTTATTGCTAACTACTAAGTAGTTTCAACATCCAAAAGAGAATTGATTTTTTTTTTTTTATGTGACGAAGTCAACCTGTCAATCCAAGTAAGTGACATATTTTATTAAAAGATACGATGTCACTTCAAGTTTTAATTAAAATAATTAACAGTTATTATTAAGAAATTAATTATGAAGATATGTGAAATTAAATATGTAAATGATTACAGTAACTCAGTATATCATCCTTTCGGAAATATAGGTAGTTTGGAATAGTTTTTATTTTTTTTTATTTTATGAGAGTTAGATCCCTCCCCCACAAAAAGCGAAAACTTATTGAAAGCTCTTTATTTTAGTTGTTTTCCTTTTTTGCTCAAGTCAAATTAATGCTTTTTTCTTTCGTTGCAAATTGAGACCAGTTTTTCGTTACTTTTTCATTTGTTGGACTTGATAAAGTTGTTGATATTTGCATAAAAAAGAAAAGAAAATTCACCGAAATGAAAACAACACTAAGTTTAAACTACTAGAAAATCGTGATCTTCTAATGGTGAATTTCGAAAGATTTTTTCAAACATAAACAATAACAGTAAAATTGTTTTAAATGTAATGTAAAGTTATTGTTATACCTTTCTAAATCAACGTATTTGGAATTCTATGTTCGTTGTTAAAATGTTTGGTGACACTTTCAGTTGTTTTTTTCCTCATTTATTTAATTTTACGCAAAACTAAATTTTTAAAAAAAATTATTTTTGCTATCTTAATTTATTTTTACAATTAAAATGTGCGCTTTTCTGTCTGTTTTTTTTTTTTAAATTTAAGATCTCAGTAATAGCCATTTTTCTGTTACTGACAACTAAAAAAAAAAAGTAACCTTCGAAAACAAATGCTTTTTGTTTGCTTGCGTTTTTTTTTCTTTGTATTTCTTTTTACTTGTGATCGGATTAAATTTCAAATGATTTTGGCATCCCCAACATATAACATTTCCGTTTTGTTTTTGGAAAAAATAGTTCTTTTTTTAAATTTGCGATCATCTCTTCCTCATTTCAAAATAACGAAATCGGTTGTTTATAAATTTAAAGCGTTGAAGCGTCTTTCTTTTTTAGCAGAAATATGAAACAGGTGAAAATTTCTCAAATTTTGGTTCTTCGATGAGAATTCCTTTTTTTTTTTTTTTGTTTAATGACAGCCCCTAAAATAAATTTATTTTAAAAAGTTTGAATGGTAAATAGAATTAATTAATTGCAAAATGCGCAAGAAATTTGTGCTAGGAATTTTAATTTTTGCTATCTATACGGCGTACGCGCTCAATATTTTTACTTGCTCTTTTCTTTACAATCTTTACAACAATAAATAACAAAAAATAATTTTCAATACATGGTCAGTTTACGTCCCGATGACATGTAAACCATTTTTTATTGTCTTTTTGGGTGTGTGGCACAAAAAGTGATGTTGGGTCAAGAAAAAAACTATAAACAACCGTACAATAAAAATTAAAGACAGTCCAGTTTGATGTTTAGAATTTGTTTCAATTATTCAAGAATTATGAAGCAGAAACAAATACAAAACAAAAACACCAAAAAAAAAAAAAGAAAAAACTTAAAGACGATCGAATTATTTAAGTTCAAACATTTCAGGGGGGGTGGGGAAAATAGCAGTGAACTTTCCTGAAAGATGCAAACTGGATATTTTATGTGCTGTGTCCCCCTCAGGACTTGAACGATTGTAGCTCTCCACAATTTCTTGTCCTTTCGTTGTAGCGCTTAGTAAATTTTGTCTTTTTGCTATCCCTCCTAATCCCTGTTCTGCTAATCATTTGACGAGCCCATTAGGTAGGTTAGGCGCTGCTTTCTTCTGTTCTTTTCACTCGAATGTTCTGTGAATGTCAAATTTTCTAAGCCTTCTTTCCTCGTAATGTGCCGTAGAAATTTCAACTGTCTTTTTCTGATGTTGAGTATATTGCTTCCATTTTCTCTAAAACTTTATTGTTGTGCACATATTTAGTTTGTGATATTCTCAACGCCCTTCTGTAGAACCACGTTTCTGTTATTGCAAGTCTTTTCTTCTGTGATGAAATTGTTCAGCATGCACTGATATATAGAAGGCCTGATTAAGTCATTAACACATTTTCTAGTCTAGTCAGAAAATATTGTATAGTGACAGTTATTTACAAATCCAAATTTTCCTTATTCTTGTTAGAGGAACCCCTTCCTGGTGGACCTCCACCACTTTCTTTCTCTGACCATACTGGTATCAGGTTAGATCATCTTACTTTTGGCCGTCTTCTAACTCTTTCCATTTTCCTTAGTTTCTATTCTGTTGTTGTGGACAGGACGATGTGGTAGTAATTTGAAAGTGGAGTCACCATTATAAAGTAGTCTGGTTGTCCAATCAACTACATTTATAATAAAAATAACTCAGAGAACAATATAACAAGAATAATAACAATGTATTAAACAGAGTTACAGGATTGATTATTTTGTGCACGCAAGATTTAGTGGAGAAAGTTCTCTTTTGGATGTTGAAGAAAATGTATCAATGTTCATACTGGAAGAGTTTCTGAAAAAAGGAAATACAATGTTTGTACTAATCAGTAGTTGAATATAACTACATATGTAGTGAAGTATGTTTGTAAGAGAGAGAGAAATATTTTTGGTGTAACTAATTGCTAAATGCAATTAGCGCAGTATGTGAGTTGGAAAGGAACTAACGGCATTCGGACTGTTAGCTCTGAAAGACAGATTCCAACTGGTCTATACACGTGTGAACATCAGCTTATATATTTCTGAATGAAGTGCGGGAAGAAGAGGTTTCACGTGCAGTACTAATGTAAGAGTATGTGCGTATATGTGTGTGTACGTGCGTACATGGCGATATGTGTATAAGTATGTACATGCATGTAGAAGTGATTCTACACTGTTGCTCTAATAATAATCCACCAGTTGTCTCTGAGACAAGTGACATGGTCTGCCTTTCTTGATGCTTTCTTTTATGTCCTTTGCTGTTGAATCCAAGTGTTGTTCTTCCTGTCATGTAAGACTATATACAAAGTATACAATGAAATCATCTAGTGAGTAACTTGTTCCGCCCAACAAAATGATTATGTCTCATATCTCTAAATTGTAATCTACAAGACTTGCATTAAATACAGTTTGTCATATTGAGAATAAAGTATTAGAACTCACTGTAATTCATTGGTTAGTGTATAGTAGACGTGATTTAATGTATTCATCCTATCACCTCAAGTGTAATCCATTGATCAATTAATTACACCCATTGAGTGAAATATAAATTTGTTCTTGTACCCAAATTGGCTTAATCTAAAAAAATATTTACATTATAAACATAAATAAGAGTATTAAGGTTTTACCTATCCTCTTTTTGTTCCTTTTTCTTTTCTTTATATATAAAGCAATTCATCTGCTGCTTACTATAAGAATATTGGTATATTTGGGCTACTCAGATAATTTTTTTTTCAGTCATTTCATTCCAAGTAAGCCAATAATGCCACTAAGACACAAGGAGTTAATAAGAGTGAATGAATCAGAGAAAAACATTAAGGAGAAAGAATAATAAAAGAAAACATTTCAAAGGGAGAGAAGATGCTGATTGACTTTGTTTTTAAATTTTTGAAGATCATAGTTGACAGGAAAGCAAGAAGCAGAAGTGAGTTTCAGAAGTGTGAGAGAAGAAACTTTTAGTATAAAATTTATGGTTACATCAAGCAATTTCAACAGTAAAATGATGAGACTTAGCTGAAAATTTAGTAATGAGCTTAAATTTGTGAAGTTAAGGTACCAAGGTGGAAAGTTCATTAGAACAATTGCCATAAAAATATTTACAAAAAAAGAAACAGGGGAGCTATGTTACAGTAGTGGGAAATTGACTGAAGAAGTGATATCAGCTCAGGACTGATAACATTGAGGATTCTTCCTTGGATTTGAAGAATCCCTTAATGCATAAACTAGATAAACTTTTTCTATCAATTATTTGACACTGTTATTAATACTGAACCATTGTGTATATTTACATTAGAGCAGACTACAGCTGTTAATTCATAATTATTTCTGTGCTTGTACTCCATTTGCTTATATAACACAACATGGGAAATATACATTTCTACAAGAGAAGTATGAAAAAGGAAAACTGCGTATTTGTCTATATTTCTGAGATTAGGTAGTATTTACACTATTTACATTAATTGGACTATTGTCTTCATCTTGGTTGCCATTTGTACGATGTTTTGGCTGTTGTACACTCCGGCTTTCTTCTTCTGCTAGGAATTTCAAATCGAATTCTTTTTTTATGATCACTTGGCTATATCATTCTCATTCCTTGTGTGAAACCTCTTTTGGTAGTCATGAGTTATCTCTCTCTAATCTGACTCTCTAAGTGACTGCTGTAGTGAATATAGACACTGGTTAGTTCCAGTGACTTGACCCAAAAGTTGTGAGTTTAATACCAGGCTACAGCAGTGGTAAACAAGTAACTTAGAGAGTCTGGTTAGAGGGAGATAACCCATGACTACCAAAAGAGGCTTTGCACAAGGAATGAGAATGATATACCCCAGTGATCGTGATAAAGTGTTCGGTTTGAAATTCTGAGCAGAAGAAGGCCAAAACGTCATACAAATGGCAACCAAAAGGAGGACAATAGTCTGAATAATGTAAATAGTGAAAACTGTGTATGTTAAGAATCTGAGAAGAGACAAATGAACAGTGGGACAACTCAGAAAAACATAGTTTTTTTTTTTTTTATAACTGAATAAAAGTAATTTATTAAGGATTAAAACCTTAATTAGTGAATATTTTTCTTCAAATAAGGCATTTGCAAAAGATGAACCAATTTTTTGTTTTTTAATTATTTTATTTTATTTTTGTAAATTATTAGTTTTTATAAAAAATATTTTAGAATGCTGATTTACTTTATTGAAAAATAAATGACATTATGATTTACTTTATTAAAGATAATTAAAAACAAAAACTGCTTTCATTTTGTTTTGCAGTTTTTGATTATCTTAATTAAAACGTAATTAAAGATAAGTGTGTTTTTATTGAATTATTTTTTGTGTGTTAATAAAAAAAGTAATTTCTTTAAGATTTACTTTATTAACAATAATTAAAAACAAAAAACTTGTACATATTTAAGTAATGTCTTTTCAAATACTTTATTTGAAGAAAAATATTCACTAATAAAGGTTTTAATCCTTAATAAGTTACTTTTATTTGGTTATAAAAATAGTTTTTCTGGTGTTGATTTGTTCCAGTGCTCAGTTGCTGGTGTTGAGTTGCACCCACACAACTTGGGAAATATATATTACTCATTCTTTTTAATAGAAATATGTAAAGTGAAAATTTCAGTGTATTTTAAGAATCTGCAATATTATCAGTCATGGCCTGGCATCTTGGCTGGTCTTTTTTTACATGTTAAAAAATTATGGTGTTTTGGGATGAAATTTTGATTTGATTCAATGTTTTTTAGCAAATCAGAAAATGAATGTTGTCTTGGACAGTCACTCTTTTAGATCTTTTTTACATTCATGCAGATATCATCTGCTTTGTTCTTTAATTTCATCAATGATCTTTCCAATGTCATTGTTTTCCAACAGTATCTTTGCTGATGACACATTTATTTACTCCTGTCTTAATAGTAAGTTTGATAAGCTGCCAATTTGATTTCATTAAACCTATCTTGAAAATGACCATCGATCTGTTGTTAACTGAATTTTGCTTTCCACTAGCATAACTGATACTGAACTCCAGGAGAGCAACTAACTGCGTCTTTTTGGCCTCATATTTTCCATTGACATGATGTAGAACAACTAGATTGAATCAGTTCCTAAGTCTATCACTATTTTATACTAAACAACTTTTCTTGCCAGAATCTATCTTGCACATTTATAAGTCCATGCATCAAATATTACTATTACATCTGGTCTTGTGCCTCTGATATATATCTTGAAATTCTTGATAAACTCCAAAGAAGAATCTGCAATGTTATCTGTCCTGTTCTGGCATCTCAACTTCAATCATTTTTCCATTACTGTAACATAGCTTCCGTGTAGCTTTTTTTTTTTTTATTTTTTTATTATAAATACTTGCATGGTAATTGTTCTAATGAGCTTTCCTCTTTGGTATTTAGAAGTCTCATAATTTAATTGTTGGAACTACTAGTTGTAACCATAAGTTCTATGCTAAGTTTCCTCTCTCAAGTTTCTTGCTTGTGTTACTTTTGTTCCTGCTTTTCTGTCAGTTATGATCTTGAACAATTTAAATGCATTATCACTTGTCATTTTTTTTGTCTCTTCAAATCTTGTGCTTTTATTGACCTCTCTTTAAAAAACAAAATGAAACAAGCTTTTTCTGTAACAATTTGGCATTGTTAAAATATACAATAGCTTGTAAAATTATTTGAAACTTAACTCTTTTAGTCTTATTCACTTCAATTAGTGCAGCAATCTATTAGTGCTAATGTTCTGATTCAGACACGCGTACTTTGGAGGGACATTTGACTTAAACTTTTAGTGCATTGTACTTTTGAGTAAATTGCATACATTATGCAGTTGGAGTGTAGTAGCATCATTAGAAGATTTTCCTGTTGCTGTAAAACTGGCCATATAATTCTTTTCTCTGCTGAATGAGAATTTGGATTGTTTTCTGCTAGAGAAATTCACAGAATATTCAGTAAAACTCAAAACCTTTGTTTTAAATTTGTCTTAAGGGACTGACTATTAATATAAATATATATAAACACAACATGCAGCAAATTCCTTTTAATAAAACAAGTCTTTTGATATTTGTTTTGTACTTCTGAGATGAGGTAGTATTTACATTGTTTGAACTTAAAAGGAGATAACTAAGATATCCAGAAGTTGCATGGCTGATAGAATGAGAACAATGTACCTTAGTGATTAAAATAAAGGGTTTGGTTCAAAATTCTAATTACCTGAAGAAAGCCAGAGTGTACAATGACTGAAACTTAATGAATATGAGAATAAAGATGAAGATAGCTGTTTGAACAATGTAAATAATGTAAGTCTTTTAATGTTAAATTTTCTTTCTGAAATGTTGTGCTAATCTTATTATTGCAACCTCATATATATCCATGCACATATGTATACATATAAACAACTTTTTACGGTATATCTATTAATTCTTTATCACTGTTCTTTCTCATTTTATTTATTTATTTTTAAATACTCGCTTATAAGAACTAACATCTGTACATATAAAAATAATGTAAGCTTGTATGCACATACATATCCACTCCTCACAAGGTGGTATATTTCACATTTCATACATCTTAACAAACATTACACATATATACCGGCATATATCATTTAGATCTTGATACTAACCTGTATACATATGAGTAAAATGATCACTATATGAAGATATAATCAGTTCAAGAGGGTGCAATCAACTACATCCAAGATCAACATAATTTATATATTATCAGGTGCTCCCATATACACAAAAAACATATAATTAGATGCACTCTTATAGATGAAATATACTTATAATTAAGTGCACCCATATGCACCTGTAATGACTTGGTGGTCAATGTCCATGAAAGATCACCTCTTCACAACTGGTCTGGATACCCCCAACTGAGATGACGCTAATGCCTCTGTCCTTAAATCTTTTTACTTATTTTCCTCTTCATTCTAAAGAAATGCTTATTCCAGTAAAAGTTTTTGTACTGAATGGAATGAATATTGTGTGGTCTGATGAAATGAGCTAATTTAGCTCATTGAAATGAATTATAATTTATAGCCAATTTAAATGATGGGTTGAGTTTTCCTCTCTCTCTCTCTCTCTCTCTCTCTCTCTCTCTCTCTATATATATATATATATATATATATATATATATAAGGGTATTTCATAAATGCTTTTACAAACTTTGTGGTCAGTTTCCAGTCACCACTTCATTCTGAACAATGTGACTAAAATGTGCTGAAGCTACATTATGCATGAACCACACCATTTTTGTATTAGCAGCGGTACACCTTCTAGCAGATTTGGAAGTGTGTTCAAAATAAAGTTCCTATAGAAAACTTTTGTAAGATATGCTAGGAGAACTATGACTTACCAGACTGTCACCTGGAATTCCAGTCCACACATTAATTGTAAATTGATGCTGGTGTCTAGCCTGTATTATACCATGGGGATTCTGATCTGACCGCAAATGTTGATTTGTTATTCTATTTCTTCCAAATGTTGCCTCATATGTAAACAAGACTGAAGAAACAAACAACGGATTGGCAATTTGTGCAATAAACCATCAGCAATAATTTCTCTTGTGGTGAGTGATCAAAGGGCAAAAGAGTATGGTACAGATACAGGAACTGCTCTTGAAGTACTTTCCATGTGGTACTATGAGATGTGCAACATGCTGGGGCCATTTGACATGTACTGATATCTGGATTGTCTCTAACAGCCTGTAGAATGTGTTCTTTGTGGTCCGGTGTACAAGTGGATTTCAATCTTCCTTGATCCATAGTTTGTGATGCTAGGGATTCTGTCTTAACAATGCAACTCTAAACAGCAGCAAAGGTTGGTTGACTCATCTACCTTTGTTCCAAAAATGTAATCTCTTACAGCCATGCAGTCTCATGTCCATTACCATTTGCACAGCCATGTGTAAAAATCATATCTGCCTGGTCACGATATGAATATCCTGTCATTGTTAAACGGAATACTTCTCAGTTAACTTAGTACTTTACATATTAAATGTTGAAGACAGACTAGTCACAAATGTACATGAATAACAAATGTAACCTAGTCTAAATGGCAACACAGTGCCATCTATCATGATTTTTCTTTAAAACTTTAAAAAAAATGAAGGATTTGCAGACATGTTTATCTGGACTTCTGTGCTTGTTTTGGTGTGAGGAACCCACCGCCAAAGTCTGTAAAAATACTTTTCACACACACACAGAGCAAGAGAAGGAGCGATTGCTAACTTGTCATCTAAATTATGCAAAAATGAAAATAACATTGACATCTTATTTAAGATATATTTACCAAGATTATACAAAAATATCTGGAATACTGAAGAGTAAATTTATTCAATAAAATTGCCATAATATTTGCCTTCAGTTCATCTTTGATGTTACAAGAAGTTTTGTTGGGATCTTGCTCAACTGTGCCTCACACATAATAATCAAGGGGATTGCAGTCTGGGGAGTCAAGTAACCAGATGTAAGGGGTGATGTGATTGCAGAAATTGTCTGAGAGTCATGTTTGGATTCTTCTGCTTGGGTAGCATGCTGCAGAGACAGATATAAGGTCTTCTAGCAGTCACCCTCTTGACTCAGGGCAGCACTACCTCTTCAAGGCACTTGATGCAGGCCTCTGTATTGATTCTGAGGCCATTATTAACAAATTTGGAAGTTATTTTTTTATCAGAATGATTAAAGTGAGTTTTTAAAGCTGCCATACCTTCATAATCACTATTATACTCATCCAACTCTTTCCAAATCCTCTGCACTGTCCTCAGATTGGTACTCAAATACTCTGAAATATTTGTATTGGACCTTTTGGCATGAATACCAAGCAGTGCAGCATACTGTTTTCCCATTTCTGGTGGAGTGAATTGTATCATTTTACTCATTTCTCACAGATGTTGCCCAACTTACCCTACTATACAGTACAGTTAGCAAAATCAAAAACAATGTGGATGCATGAAATTTAAAATGGTGATAATTTACCCCTTACACCCTGTATATATGCTGTTACTGCTGTGTGTTGACTTGAATGTTCACTTTTATATTTACATATGGTTTATCCTTGACAATACTGAGCACTTTAACCCATAAATATAGCATACCTTAAGACGAAATTTTATAATTATATAAGTGTGTGTGTATGTGAGAGAGAGTATTGAAAGATGTTATTACAATCAAGTTATTTGAGAAAATGTGCAAATTATGAGAAAGTTGTTCTAAATGTATTTTGGAATATGGCAGATGTGAAATGAAACTTTTTAGGATGTAAGAATGCACAGATTAAAATGTAATAAAAAATATAAGAATATAAGCACAAAATATTTTTCTCTACCCCAACAAAAATAAAAAAAATTAAAATGCAAACTTTAAATATTTTAATTCTTTTATTTTTTTTCCCAGTAATGGTGGGGACTATTGAATTGTGGCTGGCTTCTTCTCAAATTCTCCTTTTACATTGTAACTTGGAAACAGTGGATACTGCCTGAGAATTATTTGCCTTGAAAGAACTTGCCAGCAGATGGCCAAAAATTGATGACTGAAATTGAATCTGACCATATTTTATTATGGAAGCTGGTAGCTTTGAGAAATTCTTTGGTCCTTACTTATCTGAACGTCAGTGGGGAACTGTACGGGAAGATTATTCTCACAATGGAGACTGGTAAGCAAGTCATTTGTTTTTTTTCCTTGAGAAACCTCTTTTAATGTAAATATTTTGCCTCCTTGCCCTTGATTCTTGCAATCTTGTGTAAGATTTAAATTACAGTACTTGGAGAAATGTAATGGTTTGACATTTGGCTATAAAGAAGTAACGACAGAAGAAACAGCGACACAGATTTAGATTCAATTAGGAAGAATCTTTTTTTCTGATTTGAACAGTAAATATATTGCCATTATTATAAAAACTTCAACACAAGACAGTTAAAATTTGGTAGATATAAACCTTGATGGTGAAAGCATGGGACAAGATGGCTGTTTTATTAATTACTCATTTGCTTTATTTTTAATATTTTCATATCACCATTATTCCAGGATTTAGAATTTACTAAAGATTGATATCTTTAGTTTTATAAAAAAAAAACAAGTTTTATTTCTTTTGTGGAGGTGTAATAATAATGCAGTCATAAAAAAGTAACAAGCTTTGTTTTATAAGCAAAATAAAATCTATTCTTTCTTTTTTTTTGTTGTGTGTGTGTGTGTGTGTGTGTGTGTGTGTTTGTTTTTATGTTTTTATGTTTATTTATTATTTTATGTTTATATTTATATTTCTTTCTAAAAATGTGATACTTACATATTCTTGATCTTTCAGCTGGAGATTTTTCCCTCATGATAAATCTCGTTATACTGTCTACTTACATGGAGAAGATGGTCTCTTGGGTTGGTGTGACTACAAGTGCAAGCTATGTGTGTCTTTGGCACTATGGAATGGCAAAGACAAGATTCTTAAAGAACGATTGTTTGGTCTCACTGGACTGCAGGTGAAAAACTTTTCTGAAAATTAATTTCAAATTGTTTTACCTGTTTGTTGGCAAAATGTGATTAAACATAATGGTAACTTTTGCCTTTTAATTTCAGATTTGATGAAATTTTGTTTTCTCTACATATATTTTTATATTGATCATTGTAATAACAGTTCTCACTTTCTCAAGAAAATGGATAGAAAATGCATTTGCATTTTACTAAAATCTAGAATAATGTTAATATGAAAAAATGATTTTCTCTATTAGGGCCTTGAATAAATTCTTGCTGATTTTTCATGAAAAGTAATATTTTATTTTCAAAAATTGGTAAGAAACATGCCACTGAAAATATTGTCAATCACTAGCCCCTACTTTTTCCCATCTTTCTGGCAGCATTTGAATTATATGTTGGAAAAAGGACATGTCTTTTGAGTCTAATTATGAGTTGACCTATTTTTTAGCATCTTTATAAGAATGAAAATGCTGCTCAGCCAGGCTATGCACCATTGATTAGAACAAGTGATAATCAGATGGGGTAATATTTGGTGAATATGGTGGGTGAGGTAGGACATCCCATTTAAGTATTTCCATGAAGGTTTTAACCTTCCAACAGGTAGCCTAGCATTGCTATGTTCCAAAATCACTTTGTCATGTCTCTGCTCATATAGTGGTAGTTTTTTCTTCGATGTTCAGCTCAAATGCGTCAACTGTAGTTGATAGCAATCTCCCATGATGGTTTCGGTCAGTAAACTACACCCAGCTGATCCCAATGTTGATGCATGGCGGGCTTACTCCATAATCTTCTATGTTTAGGATTATTGTAGTGTATCCACTTTTCATTGCCGGTCATGATACGATGTTAAAAACCTTTCCTTTTCTGCCATTGAAGCACCCAATGTCCTTGATTTTGAATCATTCCTAATTTTTTTAAATATTTCAAAACTGTTGTGTGATCAATTCTTAATTACTCTGCAAGTTCAGCTTTTGTCTGACATGAATCTTCATGAAGTAATTCTTCCAATACTTCATCTTCAAGTATTTGTGGTGTGCCAGAGTGTTCTTTATCTTCAATATCAAAATCATTATTTTTGAAGTGTCTAAACCAATCCCTGCATGTTGTTTCTGACAGCATGGTCAACAAGAATTCTGTGTTCTTCAGCTGCAGCTTTCTTTTGAATAAAGTAGTACAGTAAAATTCTATGCAGATACACTTTCTTTGGTAGAAAATTTGACATATTTTATGCTATGAAAAACAAAGTTGTTTACACTTCGGCAAAATGACATACACTGAATTTCAAGCTTGCTTGTAGTACTTCCTTATAGATACATTACCAATTGATACATGCATGCAGTTCTGGGAACACCATCTGTTAGAAAATAGCGAGAACTTATTCAAGGTCCTAATATATCATGTTTTTGTAGCTACAAGATCCGGATGATTTCATGTTAAACTGAGTGAGGACCATTTGTCTTTGACTCATGTTGCTTTTCTGCTCCTTGTTCTCTTTGTATCATATGGTTGTTTCAGTTCCTGGTGTTTGTAACCATTATGCTTACACAGCATGTAAGAAAGCTTAAAACTCTTTATTTCAGTCATGCCAACTTGGTTTGTGAGCATAAAAATGTGTTTTCATTAAGTTGAACTGAGATAATAATATGTAGAAAGCCTTGTTGAATATAGCAGCAGTTTTGTTGGAACAGATATTCTCAGGTTCTGTCTCTTAAGTTGTTTTCTTGCCTGCCTGCCTTATATGCAGATAGGTTTGTTCTTTTGTTGCTTTCAGGTGCAATTTTTTAAATTGAGACCTCACCACTCATCACCATTTTGGGGAGCTTTCATCATCAACATTTTCAACAAGAACCAATGATTTTTTTTTTATCAGATTGATTTCATTTTAATTCATTAATATTTAAATAAATTCTGCTTGTAATAAAAGAAGATTAGTTCTTGTCTTTTGGGGCTTTTAGAACTGTTAATGAATCTTTTCAATCCTGACTGACTCTGAAGGAGTTTCAAATTCATCGTTATTTTGTCATTTGTTATTTTTTTCTGCACTTTCTTAGAGATTATTTCAAGAAGACTTTATTGGTCATAAGATTTGGGGCATATTTAGCCCTTAATTGCAACTTATAGGTAAATTGATAATTGTTTATTATTTAGTCATGCATTTTTGGTATTTTATCTTAGTTCTTTTAATAAGAATTTTGTTGTGAATATAACTGGCATAGTTTTGAATATTTATGTGTTGTTGGCAATATATCCAGTTCTCTTATGTCTTCTAGTGTTTTGAATATTTCCTTACATGTGTGTAGAATGCATTGATTTTAGGTGACTGAATGGGAGAATAACAAATAGGGAGGTGAAGAAATGAAAGACCAAAAAATTGCTTTTAAATATTGAAATATTCATTTTAGATTGGAAAAGGACTTTAATTACTGTGAGACTAATAAAAAAAAAAATGGCAGCCTTCGGTTGGCAGGATCAAAGTGTAGTATCTGTTCTCAGATACTCACTTCCAGCTTGCCAGCTGCCTACAGCACTTGCCACCTGGTGGTGGGTGGGTAGGTTTCGAAGCAGTGACCAACTTTGACAAGCTAAGACTAGCTTTATACCAAGTTACCATGAATGTGGGGGCTGGGTAATCTTTAACCAGTTGACTGAGTGTATGCGCTTAGGCTCTCCACATTAAAAACCAACCTTGTGTCCCAACTCTCTCCAGTGGGGGAGTAGGGCAAATATCAACTAGTAAGTAAAAAAAAAAAAAAAGTGGCACCATGACTTTTGTAATCATGAGAGTGTATGAAACTTAACATTCTCATGAGTGCATCTATGCATTTGTTCTGAAAGAATTAAACAAAAATAAGCAATTGTATGGCACAGTACGACATTCCAGTCTGTGCACATGGGCCAGTTCATTCCCTGGGCTGTGATTGGCTGCAGATCCATGAGTGGTTACATTTGTATATAAATATCTGTTCTGTTTAACAGTAGAAAAGACATATATTAAGTTACTCCCTTACTATCTGTTGTATTTGCTAGCTGGATGCTAGTTAGATTATGTATTTTGATTTTGTCTACATAGTGAGTACATTATTTTGAACTTTGTGTGACTCTTTCTTTTAATCTATATGGTTGTTTCTAGTATTTTTGTGAACTTCCTTTTTTTGTGTATTACAGGCAGGTGACAACTAAAATGGTTGAGAGACTCAACCATTTTAGTTGTCGCCTCCCCGCACTGTTGGTGCAGAGTGGTCCTTTTAAAAAAAAGGACTTGGTATACTACAACCAACTACAAAAAAGATATAAAGATTAGATTAATGGAAATGAGTTGTTAGCCATGAGGAATTACTATTACAACCAAAAATGTTAAGCTCCAGACAAAGTATACAGGACCCCAACGAACAAGGGTACTTGGTGCATTGCATGCCTCTGGAGATTTCCTGCAACTATGTGGGAGGTTTGTTTTTGCAGTTTGACTCTCTGGCCTAGGTGTCTCATATGGCAAGCAAGGTAGATGATTCTACCAAGGATGTTAGACTGCTACTAACTCTTGATCATCCTAATTAAAACAAAATACCCAATATTTTGGAGTGTTATGGAGGGAAGTTGTTTGTTGTAGTTGAGGGTCGAAGACCATATTGCTGGATGTGTGGTTCCATGGGACATTTATCTAAAATAATCCACTGGTGGAACCAGTAGCATTGGTAATGGAAATAATATCAGCTACGAAAGAATCAGTGAAGGAAAAGTTCAACCAGGAAACCAGTTTAAAAGAATGGACTGAAGTTGTGAGTAGGAAAAAGAAAGCAGCTTCCCTACACCCTCAGCAGGACATCTCTATGAAGAGAGCATCATCTCTGGAGAACAAGGCCTCATCCCCCAAAATTCAACAGAAGGTTCTACAGCAGCAACAGGAACTAAAAGATTTACCACAGGCAGAACATGGGATGAAGTGTGAGAAAATACCTCCACCTTGTTCCTCATCACTAAAAGAAGGAGAAAGAAGAAGAGGAGGAAGTTAAAAAGAAAAGCAGGAGAAAAGAATTGAAAGCAGATCAAGGTAGGACAAAAAAGGCCATGGTTGCTGCTAAGATCCAATCCACTCCTGCTTTGTCTATTAAAGTACAACAATTGGAGAAATGGACACATGTAAAAATTAAGAGTCAATCTTCTTCCCTTGTAATATCTCATTCAATTCTCTCCCCAATTCCCTTCCACAAACAAGACCTAGAAAAGAAAAAAAAAACAGAAAAGAAGGGAACACTTTTACAAAACTGAAAAGGTCAGCCAAGTTGACAGGTAAGCCCTTGAGAGAGTCCTCTCTTTTGAGAGAATGGTTCTCTTAAGACCATTGTTTAAAATGTGCTCAGTGGATGGCAAATCCATAGAGAAGCCAAACAATTTCCAGATGCCTCTGGGGTGCTTAGTCTGGGAGCAACCTGAAAGTGTGAGATTTTCTGGTGGAGGCAACTGATGCATTCCCCCAAATTAGCATAGGGACATTTGCACTGCTCTGTGCTGGGAGTGTCCCAGTAATACTTCATCCTTTTTGTATAGGGCTTTAAAATTAACTTTCCATATGGACATCAGTGGTATTGTCCTGGACAAATGAATTATGTCTGATATTGGTACAGGACAATCTGTTGGGGTCCTGACTCCATCAGATTTTTGTCTAGTATATGTCTAAGTCCCCTATTTAAAAATATTTATCAAGTTAGCCTGCTTGCATGAGAATGGCCTGAGATCAGAATAAGGCTGGCCACCTGCTTTGTGATCTCTTGTTATTCAGGGTGGATTTGGCTGTGATCCAAGAGACACTTTGTTTGCAAAGTTAATGCTTGGGTGCTGTCTAGTGACTTTGTTGCCTATTCAGCATATGAGAACCAGCTGGCCAGAGGTGTTTCCTTGTCAGTTAAACATAACCTAGGTGTGAGCCTTGTCCCTGTCAGCATGGAGGATCACTTTATATTGCTGTGAACAGTAGTTCATTTTGGATCATTGTGGTTTATGTGCCCAACAACCAGATTTTTCAGTTAGTAGTTGTTCCTGGTGGATTCATTGTGCCTAGTCTTAGTGGGAGACTGGAATGCCATCCTGAACCCAAAATTAGACAAGGAGTGGGGTGTTAGTGGGAGGTTGGATGATTGTATCCTCGTTGATCTGATTGGTGAATTTGGTATTGTTGATAGATACTGGGTTGATCGCCCTGGGGGGAATATGTGGACGTGGGCACTTAATTGGCCATCTAATTAGGTGGTTAGCTAACTGGATAGAATGTTAGTGAGAAGGGTTGATCTAGATTTGCTAGATTGTTCAACTGGTTAGGCTATTTGGACCGTAAACTTGTTTGTGCCTGGATGATGTTAGTTGGTAGGCCTGAAATGGCTGGACACTGGAAGTTCAAAGTGTCCTTACTGAACAAGCTGGACTTCTGGCAACAGCTAGTGCAGTTGGAATTAGTGGGGCAGTTATTGGGAATAAGTGGTGGGAGAGTCTTAAGGATAGCATTAGGTCTTTTACTGCTAACTATAGCCATCACCTTGCCCTAGCTAGTGAAGACATTTAAGGATAGTCTGTCCCAGGTGGAGGCTGGGTGGATCCCCTGGAGATAGTGTTAGCTAGGCAGGCCCTGTACCATTTGGCTAGGTCAGGTAATTAGGCAAAGGTTAAACAAGATGTCTAATGAAGCCATGAGTATGGGCACTGAATTGTACAAAGAAGAGATCATTTGAGGTGGCAATTCATACAGTCAAGAGGTCAATATTGTTGAGGGGTGTACTTGGAGGTCGACCAAAGATATATGTGAAACATTTCTGCAGCAATTTGAGAACCACTTTACCATGGAGCCTGATCTCTGTGTTGATGATTTTTGCAACTATTTGGCTAACTTTGCTTGTTCTGCGCCTATTGTGAGGGTGAGATCACAGAGAGTGAGTTCACTTGGCATTAAAAAATGTCAGCAGTGGTGAGTCTCCGGGACAATGGTTTATCCTATGAACTGTACTTGAGGCTGTCAACATCTTTGTGCCGATTTTGATGGTAGTGTTCTACAATTGGTTCTAGCAGTGGTCCCCAACTGGATCTCCAGGAGTGTGATCATGCTGTCGAAAAAGGACAAGGGTGTTAGGAGGGACTTAGATGATTACTGGCACATAACTCTGCTAAACACAGAGTTAAAGGTTTTTGTTCAAGATCCTGACAGAACATTTGCTGAGATTCACTTCATACCCAAGCAGACATGTGCTGTGAAGAGCCAAACAATTCAGGGCAACCCGCATCTGATCTGCATGATCCTAGAGGGTCTAGAAGATGATGAGCAAGATGTGCTGATCAATTTGGATCAATCCAAGGTATTTGATAAGGACAACCATCAGTATCTGGCAGCTGTCCTGCAGGCTCCTGGATTCAAACCCAACTTCTGCAAGTAGATCAACCTGCTGTATTTCTTCCCCTGTGGAAATAAAATAATTTTTCTTCTAACATGGCTGCCTTCTTTTTATCCCCTTTTTGTCTACCTCATTTATAGGTGAGTATCTAATGCAACAGATGGGTTAGTTCACTTTACTATGATGGACCTGCCCAACACATTTGCATGAGTGAATTCTATTCACTCATATATATCTCTCCATTAGATCACTCAAAAGCTTGGTCTTTCATTTGGACTGACAACACTTGTGTGCCAAGTCACTTGCTATTAACTAATATCCAACACTGGTTGGGCGCTTTTGTGCTGTCTTGCTTGGTTCATCAGGGTTGCCCACTGTTGCCCCTGTTTTACACTTTGGTGATGGAGCCCTTTCGTCATCGGCTATGGGACAGGGCATGCAGTCTGACCCTATGCAGAATTGGTGACCTTGGTGGTACTTGAGTTAGGGTTTCTGTGTATGCTGATGACATATTCATTTTCATGTCATGTTGCAGTGACATTGAAGTGGTGCAGAAGACACTTGATTAGTATGAGAAGGTGACAGAGCCAGTAGTAATTGCACCTAGTTTTCTTTTTTGTGGTTAGGTGCCTGGAAGGGAGTTGCACTTTCGAGGCATTTCAGTTGGTCTGATGAACCAGTCTGCATTCTTGGAGTATGGTTCGAGTTGGATCTCCAGCTGGAGAATAACTGGTCAGAGGTACTGGCAAAGTTAAGAGCAGCAGTTTGGATTTGGCTTTGCTGGTGGTTGCTTGTGAAGGGTAGAGCTGAGGCGTGTGTCACATATGTCTTTTCCCTTGTCCTTTATTGGTTGTTCGTATTCCCTGTCTGTGAAGACCATAAGAAGATGATTGAGTGCTTGCTATCCACTTACTTGTGAGATTGTCACTAAAGCAACAGAGATACCTGCGCTAAATGCCATGTTATGGTGGGGGGCTGGAGATGCCACATGTGGCAAGTCACTGACACACCTCGAGGTTGGCTTTCCTTATACCATGTGTGGACAGAGGATTCAATTTTTGAGGGAATTGTTAGTGATGCCTTCACTATCTTTACTATCACGCCTTCTATTTTGTGAGCTGAGCACTGATGTAAGCCCCAGAATCAATCAGAATTCTTACTCAAGTGTTGAGCGGCATTGTGAATCATTCCTAAGTTTCACTGACCTTGGAGGCACTTGTATCATTTATCAGTAGAGAGGCTTTGTTGGTGATTGAGATGTGTTCCTTTTGGTCCTGGGTGCCGGTAGTGAATTATCTCAGCAACCCTGAGTTTTCGCTTACCTGATGATTGATTTGGAATAAGCTATCTCTCAGTGACATGGCCTTCAGATGGGATAGGATAGTGTGACCTTGGATTGGAAGAGGTGGCTGCACATGCCTTCTGCTATTGTTCTCAGGTGTGCCTTTTCTGGGACCATTTTGGTGAATTGACAGCTTGTATTTCTTCTGAATGAATTGTGCCTATTGAGCTAGCATACGTGTGTGACAATGTCTTGCCCCAGTATTCTAGGTGAAACCAATGGTGTTCCTCATGTTGCTATCTGTAGCAAGAAAGGTGATTTTGATGTTGCAAAAAAAAGAGGGAATCTTGTGATATGAATGTTATTCTTATCAGCATCATTTCAGGATGAAGGTGAGATCTAATAGAAAGCATTTGATATTGACGAATTTCAGCAAAAGTTCGGTAACTGTAGCAATTTTGGTTCATGTGAATAAGGCCAGCTTTTTTTTTCTTTTTTAGTCCCTTATGTTACAACAGGGTGGTTTCCTGAAAACCCTCCCTTGGTTAAGTTAGACTCTCTTAGTGTACCTAGTTAATGTGAGTAAGTGTAGTTTCTAGCCTGTTTCCAGTGTTCTCTTTTGTTATGATCCATGTCGAGATTCACAACCTCCCCAGTTTGTTTTTCGCCCCTTTTTATCTTGACTGGTTCAGCCTTTGATTTTCCTATTCCACTATTTATTTTATTCTTTCTCTCACTGTTAGCAAGTGTGCTACTTGATTCCATCATTTGGCAAAATACAGCAGCCACTCTGATTTTTTTTTCAGCTGGACAGGTTTTACTAACATTTGTTTTTTTTTTAGTTTGAATGTTTTGTTATATTTTAGTTTGTTTTGGGCTATTCATCTCCCCCACTTTCATTTTCATATCACTATGTTTTTAAATTTATTTTTATAAAATATTGTATATGAAATTGTTATGGTGCCCGTCTAATGGACTCTTCTTCTTACTATATATAATTACCTGTGTGACTTCCAGTAGGCAGTTGACAGCAGTTAATGATAGCTAGTATGCAGTTAAAGTCAGATACTAGTCAGGCAATAAGCAGCGTAACTGTACTGTTCGGATTTACTTATTTCTTGTTATTTATTACTAACACTTATTTGTATCTATGTTCTTGTTATACTAATACTGTATTTTGAACCTACCTTCTGTGTTCCATGTCTTACTTTCATACAAACCAGTCACTATAACTTTGCAGTGAAGTTTCACCACAAAAAATTGGCGATGAAGATCCACAACAGAAATAAAATTTTTTGTTTTGTTACCCATTTTGTGGTATTATGGTATTGGAAGGTGATGTATGAGTTCTTGTGGTGAATGAACAAATTGTAATGTGTGATTGGGTCATAAATCTGATTAGCTCAGTATAGGTCAGAAAGAGAAGACCAACTTCAACCCACTTCCCCTTTGGCCTTATCCCACTTTTATTATAACATTACAGTAATGAATATATATATATATATATATATATATATATATATTTTAAGTTACTCCCTGGTTTATTTTTGTCTGCCAACTGGATGCTAGTTGGAAGTATTATTGTGATCTAATGACCTGATTGGTGAAGTTTAAGCAGATCACAAAGCTGCAAAATGTCTCTGACCTTGTAGGTTACATACTCCTGTTCCTGGAAGGAGATGGTTTGGCAGTATACCTCCAATTAAGTGATAAGGAACAACTGGATGCGGACAAGATAGAGGCAAAATTGAAGTACTCAACTAACAGTAATGATCTGCAAGAATAGTGGGACAAGTCCATGCTGAGTCAAGGACAAGGGTTTCAGTGTGAGTTTTGAGACTGTTGAGTGGAAATGAACTGCAGGGCCCCAATATTAAAGAACAAAATTGGTTGTTATAAAACTTGTCTGCATGAGGAGAATAGGACCGAGTGTGACAGAAAATGAATGTTGGATTGAGGAGGGAATCCTTACCTTATGGGACAAGGATGTGAGGATAGGAATTTTACCATTAATGGCAGTGGTTCAGCCCACAAAGAACAAAGTCTGGCCAATCCTGGATTATTGAGAGCTGAATGAATATATTACATGTCACTTTAGTGGGGATGCAATTAACATGTGTGTAGAGACTCTAAGGAAGTGGAGACAGGTGACAGATGCATCCAAGATTGTGCATTTAAAATTTGTATACTTGCAGATACATGTTGTGAGACATATATGACTGTACCAGTTGGTCAAATACAAGGAACAGACCTATTGCCTGACTTGGTGAGGTTTGGATTAAATGTTTCTCCAAAGATCATGTCTGCAATTCTCAAAGCCATGCTTAAAAAAGAGGATGATGTGAGAGAGCATACAAATTCCTATATAGATGACATCTTACTTGATGAAACTGCAGTACCTGTACCTAACCTTGTAAGTCATCTAGAGAAGTTTGGTTTAACAACAAAGCTGCTAGAATCATTAGAAAGAGGAACAGCATTTGGTCTTCAGCTTGACAGAATAGAGCAGGTAATCTGGTATTTACAAGAGGAAATGAAATCCTTGAAGAACATGAGGAAATGAACAAATGTGAGCTGTTCTCTGCTTGTGGCAATCTATAGGCCACTACCCAATTGCTGTATAGCTTAGAATTACCTGCAGTTATATGAAGAGAAGGGCAGAAGAAATAAGCTGGGAAGACAGGGTGGATGGTGAGATGGTCGCCATGATGTGGAAAGTTATAGAGGAGGTGTGGTGAAAAGACTTGGTTTGAGGGAAATGTAGTAATGTGATGTTGTAGAATGTCTGTTTCAGTTGCATTTTTTTGTCTTCAGGGTAACCATGGGGAGGATGTGAAGGAAGTATACTACTATCTGGACAATGTTGCTGATCACAGCTACATGCGTGCCTTATACCGCTACCCACAGTCAGCTTTCCCCTACAAGAAATTAATCCGAAAAAACAAAGAACGGAAACATACAGATCCTGAATATGAATTAACAGATACTGGTTAGTTGCTTTTCTTTTTGACTTCATTATTTTGCAGTATCAATCATGAAGAAATTCTATTTATTTGTTAATATAAATCTCTAGTTCATTCTTTGCAAGTCTCTTACAAGTACTTTATAGATGGTATTATCATTTAGAAATTTGCATGAGGTTAAATATTGTCCATGTGTTCCCACTTTACATCAGTAGAACAAAATGGGTTCCTGTCTTTTATATATATATATATATATATATATATAAAGCTAAGAAATAGCATTTACTATATTAGGAGTAATATTTAATTTGTGTGATAATTTTAAAAGCAAATTTTAATATATTTCTGTGTTCTTTTTTAATTCAAATTTTAAAAATGGTCATATAAAAGCAGTTTTCTGTTGATAAAGTTTTATTTTGAAATTCAAGTTTGTATAGAAAAACTTATGTTTGCTTTGTCAAAATTAAGTCGTAAGTTATAAGATTTACAACATTCGTAAGCATTGTTG
This sequence comes from Ascarosepion bandense, assembly GCA_037127315.1. Classification (NCBI taxonomy): domain Eukaryota; kingdom Metazoa; phylum Mollusca; class Cephalopoda; order Sepiida; family Sepiidae; genus Ascarosepion; species Ascarosepion bandense. The sequence goes on from JBBBDQ010000904.1 coordinate 2,004,091, forward strand.
TCATCTGCTATTTCACATTACTAGAAATTAATCTAATTGAGCCAAGAAAAAAAATTATGGAATTATCTAAATAACTCAAAATAATTTGTTTAATTAGATTCATTTAAAATTGTACCAACTTATTTAAACAAGTTAAAAAATAGTAAGATTACTGAATTAATTTTTTCATTATTATAATTATAAACATTAGAAAACTATTTGAATATTTCTTTCATGGTCAGTCCTAGATTATTGGGAAATTTAAGGGGACTTAGTATAATGACAAAAAGAACTTAGAAAATAGATGACTTGCTGAAAATGTTTATACAGAATTTTTAGCAAGGTAACAGAACTTCTATGACAACTTTTCTGTGTTTGTAGGATAGTTATTTGACTGTTTATTAAAATTCCATTAGGATATTATAGCAAGTAATTTGCCATTCATATTTAGTACTCTCTTTAAAGCATCTTTCTTATCATCATGATGTGTGTCTAGGTAGTTTTGAATCTATGAGCTTATTTCTTTAATATTACTCAATTTAGTTACCTATAATTAATACAAATATAAAGTTTGTCACTTTGCTCATTGGTATTACCTTCAGCATCCTAACTCCAGAGTTTTGTAGATGGACCCTCCAACAATCATGCCATCTACTTGTCTGGGTGTATCAACAATTGGCTGTTATATTTCTCATTTTTTTTAATATATGTGCTTTTCATGGGTGCAAGGTTGCGCCCACCTATGTGTACATCTGGAATGTTATGTTTATTTCTTCTTTTTGTTGTATTTCTTGTCATTTGTTACTCTCTCCCCTTATTGGTTGTACACGTTTTCTATTTTTCTCAGTTGTATTACACTAATATGTATAACAAAACTGATAGTTTGTATATACATAGTGTTAAATTGTAATGGTGCTTAGTGCCAAAATTGTTATTTTTCAGTAGTTTGCTTGAGGAAAGGTATTTTAGGCAAGCAGATTATTTTTTGTTTTGTCATAAAGTGCTTGATTTCAAGGTAAGGCTAGAGTGTTAACAGAATTATTGTGGAGAAACTTCTCACTTGGCTGAGTGGTGTTATTTCAGTCGTGATGAATTCAAAACTTTTTGAGGGTATTTTTGTAATGTTTTCACTCTTCAGGGTCATTTAATTACACACACACACACACACACACACACACACACTATCAGTTTTGTTACTTTTGCTATAGAGTAATTTATTAAATATTGAAAAATCTAGTGACTAAAGTTAACTAGAAAGAAAGAGAAACAGCAGTTGAGGGAGCCAAATTTGATAGCAACGCTTCAGCAGCCAAGAAGGAAATAGAAAAGTTTGGCTCTAAGTTCTAGATTCAGGATTGTCCCATGGGACCATAGTCTAGAGCAGTGGCTCTCAATCAGCAGTGAAATGCCCCCTCAAGGGCGAAAATAAAATTTTGTGGATGAAAAATGCAGTATTCAATCAGCCACTCTGCTCACAAGTAGAACCAACATTTTTTTTATCAATTTAAACACAATAACAATGCTCCTGTTGCAATGTAATTGATGCAAATTACATGTGTGAAAGATAGCAGCTTGAGATGACAGTTGCACATGCATGTTTATTTAGTATACACGTGCATGCACTTGTCTAGTAAGAGTGGCTGCTGTGTTATCAGATGCTGCTTAGTTGCATTAATATATTCGATCGAGTCATTTATAATTACTCATTTATCATGAAATTTTTTCTATTCTTACTATACCACTAATTGCTGAGTTTCGGGATTTATTTCATGAGATTTGGCTCCGATGATGAAGTGATATCGGAAACTGAGGTGTATTTTGAAGCCAAAGACAAATTGTTCTAAAAAAAGGCATTGATTTGTTAGAGAAGCATTGGAATCAGTCTCTTTCTAGGAGAATACATTATGTTGATAAGTAAAACTGGATTTTGCCTAAAAGTTATTGTTTTATTAGTTAGGCCCAGAATTTATTGAGGGGTGTGTTATATGGCACTTTCTTGAGTTTGATGTTCTTTTTCTTAAGCATCAGATGCAAATGTAATAGTTTGGTGTTTACTAATTTGCATGTGCTCATACCCACTTTTTATGGCAATTTAAAAAAAAGAATGTCAACAATATATCAATGAGCACTTACAATATGGTTTTACAAAGAACCCTACAGACTCAAAACAGCCCTTTTGTCTCATGTGCTATCAATCTTTTTCCAATGAAGCCATGGAGCCCTCTTGACTCTGACCACATAAGAAGAAAACACCCAGAAAATGTTGATAAGCCTATGAAATATTTTGAGGGACTGAAAACTGAGTTTGAAAATCATAGTACTGTTAATTCATTATTTAGGAAGCAGACAAAAATTAAAAATGGTTGACTATTTCTTACAAAATTAAAAAAATAATTGTAAAAGCAGGTAGTGCACATACAGTAGCTGAAATGATTATTGTGCCTGCAGTAGAAGACATAATATTAGAAGTTATGAATTAAGATCCGTCGTCTATTATTAAAGCTTTACCTTTGAGTAATGATTCTATCTGTAGGAGAATTGATGAAATGTCCAGTCATATCGAAGACGTACTTAGTTTTCTATACAAATTGATGAAAGCACAGTTATTAACAATAAGGCACTTTTAATGGAATATGTAGGATATTTTGTTAGAGATTGTGCTTTACAAAGAGATTTATTTTTAAAACTGTTCAAGACTGACACAATAGAAGCTTCTATATTTTCTGTAGTTAAAATGGTTTTTGAAGAAAAACGCATTCTATATTTCGAAAATTTAGTTTTATGTGCTACTGATGGTGCAATGTTTATGGTTGGAAGGCACAAGGGATTTATATCTCATTAGAAAAAGTTGTGTCCCAACATTTTACTTATACACTGTGTACTACACAGGCATCAACTTCTGGCCAAAAATATAAGTCCTATTCTTAATCAGTCATTGAATGCTATTATAAAAACAATAAACAAAATTAAATCTAACAGTAAATGTGACTTTTCTTTTTTTTTTTTTTCCAAAAATTTGTGTTGATGCTGATGTATAATATATATGTATAGACTTCTTTTGCATACTGATATCCATTGGCTATCTAAAGGCTATTGCTTGGAAAGATTTAATACAATAATTGTATTCTTATGAACAGGACACTCAGACTTAACCAACAAGATTCAAGCTCAAAAGAAGAACATACACTATCTTAGTTGAATTTTCTAAGTTAAAAACCACTGGTCTAGAGGATTAAAATGATGGTTTGTGAATGTAGTGACAGTGGAAACAGGACTAGTAATATGGATATGGACAGAGAAACAAGAACAGTTCAAAATCCCCTGATGAACATATGCATGAAGATGGCTGGAGAGCACAATGTTGAAACCTTGTAATAACAAGATGCAGACATTGGTAAACAATCTTAATTGAGAGTTTTTTTTGTTTCTTAGATTTAAAAAAAAAATATTTGTTTTTATGTTGTGGAAACACTTTCTCTGAGTTCAGGGCTAGCTTATTTGACAAAAGGTTTTCAGCATAATTATTATATTTTTTATAACATTTAGCATTTCCAAAATGTAGCTTTAAATGCTTTTCCTGTCAAGTAAAAATAGAGAAAAGTTTAGGTTTTCTACTTACCACAAAATTACAGTCTATTATATTTCTGTGTACACTTACTTCAACAAGATCTAGTTCTCATACAGTGAGCCCCTGCCTATTCAAGTTTCAGTATTCGCAACTAGAAAATATCTATGGCGGGCATCTTAAAAGTGGTGCAACAGTTGGGTGCATGCATGCATATGCTCGCTTTAATACTCGAACACAATTGGCTGGTGATCTGATTACAGTACAAGACCAGTGCCCATTTGTTAAGTAAAATATTCAGCCACTTTCATAGAAACTGTAGACTTGACTAGTTCACTACTGTTGTGTTCTGTGAATCTTTGTGAATTTGCTTTTGTGTTTTTCCTTCTACATATGCATTAAGATGCTGCCTAAACACCCAGCTTCTTCTAAGGGTTTTGGCAAGCAGCTTGAGTAGGAAAATTATTATTAAGTATTTCTGTTTTTGTCTGTTACTCCTGTGCACATATGTATTTTAATATTTTCTATAGTTGTACCTATATATGTGTAAAAAAAAAACAAAACAAAAAAAACAGTTACTATACGTATGGAAGAAAATTTATGCTAAGTCTGGAGGCACCATAACAGTTGTGGTTTTTAGAAAATGTTTGAAACTTTATACAGTATTTTGTCTTGTTACACATATTTTATACAGTATTTTTAATGGTTGTATTGATCTAACTATTCACAGCCGGTTCTGGGGGGGGGGGGCTCACTGTATACAGGGTGCGATGGTTAAATTGTTGCCATTTTATATTTTTAATTTTGCATATGCACATTGCTTGTTTTTGATTTTGTTGACTGCACAGTATAGTAGAGTCAGTTGGGTACCGTCTGTGAAAAAGAGAGCACCATGATGCAATTAAATCTGCTAGAAATTTGGAAACAGCATGATGTACTGCTTGACATTCATGTCAGAAGCTTCAATACTAACATTTTGGAACAAACGTTGGCTTTCTGTGTCCCCAAGTTTTGTATTGAGATTGATGAAAACCATATATCCAGTCAACATCATGGTGTTTAGCATGATCTCTAGTGATAGGGACATTATGCCTCCATTCATCTTCCTATAGGGCTTCAGACTCCACATGGAGGCCTACATCAAGTGCCTTGAGATCATGCTGTTTTGTGTCAAAAGGGTGGCTGTTGGAAGACCCTATGTTTGGCAACATGATCTGTACCATGCCACAAAAGGAGGAGAACTCAGTCATGGCTGACAGACAATTTCTGTGATCACATCTCCCACTTAATCAGGCCACCTAACTCTCCAGAATGCAACCTTCCTTGATTATTATGTGTAAGAAGCAGTTGAGTGATAAACCAACAAAACTCCTTGTAATGCCAGAGATGAACTGAAGGTAAGGATTATGGCATCATTCCCCAACTTAAGCAAGCAGACTGTCCAGAAGAGTTGCAGGAGATTTTGAATTATATGGAGGCCATATGGTAAATTTATTGAATAAATTTACTTTTTAGTATTTCAAGATATTTTTGTATAATCTTTGTAAATATAGCTGTTAAAATAAGATATCAGTGTTATTTTCACTTTTGCATAATTTACACAATTTATCCATCATACCCTGTATTACTATCTCCAAAACTATAGAACCCAATGAATTAAATAAATGAAAACATTTTAATTATGAAATATACAGCAGAGAAAGAACTTTTATATATCTTTTATTATATATTGCTCAGCTGATATATTTATTTCCAATGAATTTTGATAATGGAACTCATACCAGAAATTTAAACTTGCATTTTAGGCAATACTTAAATAGAGTGCTCCACTTGTAAACAATAGGGAAGAATTTTCTGGATAATAATTTTTCCAGGTTAGAATTCCTTAGACTTTATACTGTGAGATTTGGTAAAACTGGAAAAAAAAAATTTCTTTTTAAATTTAGAAAGGGTGTCCTGTTCATAATATTAATACAGTATCAGATCAATCCCTGACTTTTACAGAGTATTTTGCACTTAGGTTTTATTTACAAATGTCATGCTTTGAAAATGATATTTGTCATTGATATTTGTGTATATGTAATACATTTGTTAATTTATGTAAATTTTAGTTCTTTAATTAAACATATGGCACTACTTTAAAAATGTATTCATTCATTTGTTCTTTAATGACAAAAAATCCTTTAAAAAAAAAATCGAAATCTAATCTACCAAACATTTCCTCTTTCTTTTTCATCATTTAAAAGGAACCTTTTTGTAAAATTTAAAAAAAGTCTGTTTCCATATATAGATATCACTGATGCTAGCACAGTTTCAAACTTGACGTTTGCAAGCAAACTGCTAATTTTTGATAACTCTGTAAAATTCATGGATCAGTTTTAGATTGTTTTTCTAAATCATGGACAGGTGCTCTATTCCAAAATAACAAATCAGTATTTTCAGATTTTGACAAGTGTTGCAGCTTAAGAAAGAGTTAAAGAATGCTAATCAATAAAAATTAATTCTAAAACATCTTTCTCTCTCTTTTACAAATGGACAAGCCTATTTAAGTAGCATCACATTTTCCACTATTAAAGAATTTAATTTTGAGTCTAAAACTATGTTTTTTGTTTGTGCAAGATACTTCCACAAATACCATGGTTATAGAGTTTATAACAATGTTGCAGACAAATATATAATATTTGATGGTCTGAAAAGATATCTGCTTTATGGAGGTGTTTGGAGGATGATTTTGCACCTGCTCTAAAAAGGAACTCCAATCAGTGGTTAACTGGATCAAGAAATGGCTTGTAAATTTAAATGTTTCCAAAACAAAATTTTTCATTTAATCACTGCAAAGAACCTTTTCTGTTTGCCATCATCATCATTTATCCATCACACCCAGATGGTGCATAGGGCTTTTTGTTGCCGTTTCTGTAACAAACTCTTTTTTACGGGGCAGGGTTGTTAGCCCTGCACTCAACCCCCAAACTTGAAGGACCGGTGGACCATTCTTGGTCATTACGTTTACAGCACCTGGTATTCCCAAATGGTCACTCATTTAAGTACTGACCAGGCTCAATGTTGCTTAACTTTGGTGATCGGATGGGAACCGGTGTATTCAACACTCGCCATCAGCATAGCTGATGCTAAATTCCAGGAGAGTAACACTTTGTGCCTTCTTGGGCTCACATTTTCCACTTAGATGAAGTGGAGCTGCTATACTGAATCGTTAATTCTACAGCAAGGAAAGCTGGTTCACTGTGCTGTGCCAGAAAAAATTCTCTCATCAGAATCGATCTTGCACATTTTATAAATCCACTATTCTTTACTGAATTCTGCCATATCTAGTTAGGTACTCCTGCCATGTATCTCAAGATTATTGACAAAATTTAAAAAAGGATTTGTAAAGCAATTGATCATGATCTGGCATCTTGACTTCAGTCACTTTCTCACCAGAAAGACATGGCTTTTCTCTGTCTTTTTTACAAATATTTTTAGGACAACTCTTCTTTTTCCCTAGTGTCTCAACTACATGAATTTAAGCCTGCTTCTAGAATGGCAAATAAATCTTGTTTGACAGTTGAACTAGCTACATGCAACCACCACTTCTATTCTAATAGTTTCTTTTTTTGCTCTACTTCTTGTTTGCCTGCCACCTACAATCTTCAAAAAGTTAAAAGCAATGTCAATTGCTATCTTCTGTCATCATGAACCCTTTATTATCCTTTCCTCAATTCTCTTCACTAAAGTCTTCTTATTCTCCCTCCCTGTAATTCCCTTCATCCTAGTGGCATTATTGCCTTTCTTTGGGTGAGTTGGGATCAAATACAGATTGAAATCTGACAGAAAGATTAGATGAAGAACAAATAGGAAACGTTTATTAATCTAACAAGTTTCGCTTTTATTCTGATGAAGCTTTGATAAAAGTGAAACATGTTAGATTGATAAACAGTTTGTATTTGTCTTTTATTTTGTCCAGTCTTGCTTGGAGTGAATTGATTTAAAAAACAAAAAAAACAAACTCATCCATGACCCACAGCTGTCCATTTTAAGCCTCAATAGTTGTTCCTTCCCCAATCAGAAAACAAGTGCATTGGATGCAGTGTGTTGTTAGAAAATAATTTTTAAAATGTATGTCTTATATGCAGGTAAATATAATAGTTCTGGTCATACTGTTAGAAAATCCTATACAGTGTGAATAGAATTGCTGTAGACAGATTTCTTACATTTTGATAATTTTACAAGCATACACACTTTATTTAAAAATATTAACTGTACAATATTTATTTTGAAAATATTTTTTTTCATTATGTCAATGTCCTTTTAACAATATTTTATTGCTTGTTGCTTGATGGATTAGTAATCCTGATAACAAAGTGAGTAGAAAAGTACACAGGTTCTACATAATGAGGAAAATAACAACTGGTTTAATTATTGCAGTAGTGGACTCTCAATTTCAGCAAATATGTTAAGTGACAAAACTTTCCTTTTGTCCATTTCACTTAATAATATGTTTGAAGTTTCTGCTGTCAAATCTTTTGTTTACATGTCAGAAATATTCCTTGCTTCTCAGCACATTATGAGGAAAGTCAGATATTTTACCTCCTCTTTTATGATTTCACTTTTTAATGAAGAGATTTAAACAAATTTCTTTTTTGGAGTAGATAGAGTAAACTATCACCTGGTTCACACTCCACCCATGTCTATTGAACAGGTGAAGAGGCTCATCCCTTGTTCCCTGTTTAGGATGTGGTTTCCAGCTTTCTCTTCAATCTTTTCACTCTTTTCTTTTTTTTCTTCATTTTTTTTTTTGATCCTGTTGGAGTAGATAGACTAAACTATCGCCCGGTTCACACTCCACCCATGTCTATTGAACAGGTGAAGAGGCTCATCCCTTGTTCCCTGTTCAGGATGTGGTTTCCGGCTTTCTCTTTTCCAATCTTTTCACTCTTATGTAGCCCCTTGCGCATCAGTGGCATTACCACCTTGCTCAGGGTGATATGATTAAAAAAAAAAATTTATAAAATCTACAATATATAAAAAAAAAAGGGATTGATTTTTGTACATATTATTTATCTTTAACAGGAGTGTTTGATCATGACTACTGGGATATTTACATGGAATTTGCTAAGGAAGATCCAAAAACTTGTTTATGTCGTTATATAATCCACAATCGGGGAAAAAATCCAGCAACACTTCATATTCTACCTCAAATCTGGCTACGGTATGTATATAACCAAATACCTATGTTTAATCTGTTCAGTTAAAATGTAAAGACAATCACAGAACATAAATACAAATTTGTGCTATATTGATATGAATTTTGTAAGTGTTGTGACCAAGTGAAAGGTTTAAGAAATAACAAAACATGTGTTATAGAAATATTGTATATTTAACAGTAAATACAACAGAAGAGTATTACATGACTAGTGCATGTGTTGGTTTGTCCAGCATTCAATCAATTCAACTGTTTCCTCAAGGCCTCCTCTCTTACTAATCTTATAGTAGGCAGAAGAGTCCAACATGGACTCTTTAGAGGGAAGATACCACAACAGTAAGCAAGCCCACATCAGAGGTGGAAAGAGAAAAAACAGTTACTGGACTTGAAACCCATTTCCCTGAAAAATTGTTTTAAGAGAAAGATTTTATGTATTTCAACTCTGGCAGCTTGGTCATTGAATGCCAAATGTTTTCTGATAAGAAAATGACTAATATCACCATTAGTGTTGATTTGAAATTGATTGTCTAAATAACTGAATTTATGTGATTGATCTTTATAAATATTACTTGAAATGATATCTGTGCTAGGCTGTATTGCAAATGGGTTTTTTTTTTAACACTGAGAAAATTTCTTTCGCCTATTAAACTGTCTTCTATGGCTAACATGTCTTTCATTTGGGTTAAGTATATTTTATAGTAAGGATCCTGACAAATCAGAAAATGTCTGATGTTGGTTACTAAATTCTTCCTGCAAGTTTTAATGCTTCTCTTTTTCTCTCTCTCACCCACTCTCTGTTCCTTTCACTCTCTCTCTTACCCACTCTCTGTTCCTTTCACTCCCTCTTTCTCACTGTTCTTTTCACTCCTTCTCTTTCTCTTCTGTTCTTTTCACATGAAGGAAGGTGACGTAGGGTATAGTAGCAAGATAATGCATGTGTGCATATCCTAATTACACAATATAAGGAGTTTATTTTTCAAGTTTACACATTCATAATTGTCAGTAGCTTGTTTCAAGAAAAGAAAATGTTTATATTAAATCATCAGATACAAAGTAAATTTCTAAAATGCTTAAAACAAATTGAGAGAGTTTGTTGTTTTACACAAAGTTATATGGTTGAATTCAAAATAAGATATATTGTCATTAGAGGCTGATAATATGTCAGTGTGTAATTTGACACCAATGTTATTCAGATGCATGGTCTCTGCTTTTCTCTCTCTACAATTTTTCTCTGACTCAACTGTCAATGATGACCGAACATGTTAATAAGTGGCCCAAAACATAGGCTCATTTTTGGGTGGGAAGACATGAAATTTGAAATTTCAATTTGTTGTTTTCTGTGAATCACTCTCTTTTCATGGGTTAATAAATATTTCACACTTGGTCACAAATATTTTTACTTGATCCTTTCTCAGGAAGGCAATATTTCTTTCTACAGACATAAAAAGAATATTCATTAAAAAAAAAAAAGGGTAGAATTATAGACACCAACACTTATATCATTACTTTTGATGCACCAGAACCACCACAGGAAATAAAAATTGGCTATACAGTTTCCAAAGTAGAAACATATTCCAAACCCATTAAGATGCTTTAACTGCCACATGGTAAGAATAAATTGTACAAGGAAGTTGGTTTGGGGATAATGATCCTAACCACACAGATATCACATAGCCAAATGAAATCAAATGCCCTAATTGTAAAAAAAAAAAAAAATCATAGAGAAACTTTCAGGGACTGCAAAACCTGGAAAAAAAAAGATATATTAAAACGTAAACATACTAAAAAATTTCCAACTTAAGGTCAAGGAAAAGCATCAAAACAAAGTTCAATCCACCATCATAACACATCACTCAATAAACCCTGGGCCTAACTAATAAAACAACAACTTTAAGGCAAAATTTGATTTTATTCATCAATATAATGTATCATCCTAGGAGGAGACTAATTCCAACACTTCGCTAATAATTCGATGCCTTTTTTTGTAGAACAATTTGTCTTTGGCCTCAAAATACTTCACAGTTTCCAAATCTCTTTTCTTGGAGCATTCTTTTGAGGTCTGCAAACAGCCAATAGCCACTGGGGGCCAGATCTGGAGAATAGGGTGAATGCGGAAGCAATTCATAGTGCAATTCATGTAGTTTTGCCATCGTTGTGATCGACTTGTGACATGGTGCTTTGTCTTGGTGAAAGATCACATTTTTCTTCTTCATTTGTGGCCAGTTTTTTGCAATTTCTTCCTTCAAACACACCAATAATGCTATAAAATATTTGCTATTGATGGTTTTTCCTTTCTCAAGAAGATAATCCATGAACAAAATATCTTGTGTATCCCTAAATGCGGAGACCAAATTCTTGCATGCTGATGTTTGCATCTTTAGTCACTTTGGACAGGTTTCACCTGCTGCTGTTCACTCAGCTGACTGCCAATTTGACTCTGGAGTGAAGTGGGGGATTCTTGTTTCATTCATTCTGTCACATATTTACACAAAAACTTCTTGTTGCATTGAAACAGTTACAAATAACGTTCTGAATCATCAATGTGTTGTTTTTGATACACTTTGAACACATCTTTCTCATTGATAAATGTTCATACAAAACAGAGATTACACTGCCTTCTGATATGTTCAACTCCTCTGCTATCTCACACAACTTCAATTTATGATCGGCCAAAATGAGTTTGTGGATTTTTTGTGGTGTTTTCCAAGACAACTGTCGATTTTGGGCAACATGAATGTTAAGCATCATTTGTGTCCATACAGTCACGTTTAAAGTCAGCATACCACCTCTTAACCATTGTTTCTGATGGAGCAGAGTTTAAATAATACTTATCATGCCATTGCTTTGCTTGAACAGTATTTTTCCCCCCTCAGAAAGCAATGCTTTATCAATCAAAACACACAAAATTCAGATTTTTCCATTGTTTTGAAATTTTACAACAGTGACTTCTCTTAAATAACTGTAATTTGTAAACTAATAATCTGATTGGGCCCAAATTTGGTCATGTGTCATTTGAAGGTTAGTACTTTATAAAAATCATATGAATTTTTTATTAGTGGCTTCATCTATATGTCAGGCCTGGGGCTTGTTGAGTGATGTGTTATGCAAAAATTATCTAAGCAACATGAAAATCTAATATCAAAACAAATTACATGAAACACAAGAAATAACGTTTTTAATTCAAGAATTAAAAAACATTGAAAACATTAAAACCAGTTGTAAACTATCTTAACTGATACCATTTAAGCAAAACTATTCACAATGTAAATCCAGCACAAAATTTACTGACAACAATATCTCAATGACAAAACCTTCAAAACATATCAAATAAAAAAATTCACAAACAGAAAACTGTCTAAGCAAAAACCAATCAAACCTTAATTCAAAACAAAATCAAAATAAAAAAAAACAAGAAACAGAATTAAAAACAAATAAACATGATGACAACCCATAGAAAGATAATTTGAAAAAAATAAACAAAATGAAAAGAACCTAAATAATCAAGAACATGCAAATATTTGACAAAGAACAAGTTCACAAACAAGAAAAACAAACAGAATAGAAAGTGTGGAATATGTGGAAGTAGATAACTGAAAACATAGTCATCCTTAAGACCCATTTACTAAAAAAAAAAAAATGATTACCACTTAATTGAACAAACAGAACCCAAGCATCATACAATGGAACTTTAGAGGTGTTAAACCAAACTATGAGGAAATCATACAGTTCTTTGCAATTCAAATATAGTTTACTTGCAGGTGACCTTTCTCAAAGAAATTTACAACATCTCTTTTAAAGGATATAAATTTATCATCTGCCCATGCATTGAATACTGCTGTTATATCTGGTCGGGTGCCCCTGCTATTCATCTCAGGCTTTTTGACAAAATCCAACGAAGAATCTGTAATGTAATTTGTGGTGATACCAAGCATAGTGGTGGACCGGATGTTTGCACTCTCATAACCAAAAAGCAAATGACCAAAACTAGTCAATGCGCAGCCTGATCGACGCAGATGTTCTGGTTGAAAACTAAAAATTAATTAAATATTAAATTCCAGTTCGCAAGCCTACGTGAATTTTGTTTATCGGCCAATGGAAAGCCCAGAATCAAATACGGATATGAATTCCCAAATGATCTGCTGCAATCCAAAAAGTCGAAATAAAAAGCTGATACAGAAAACATTGCCAGACAGACCGACCCACACAGACAGACTCGAGAGAGATGAGGGTAATTAGTATCCCCTTGACAAATGCAATCAAGTATCACTCTTAATTCTTAAATTAGGAATTTTGCAAAATTATTTTAAATTTCAGTAATCTCAAATATTTGAAATATGGGTGAGAACTTTGGTATTCTTAGAAAATTAACCCAGCCGCATATATTTGTGTTTAAGCCTACTACATGTATAGTGTGATCCCTGAATTCCTCTGTAAAACCTTGATTTTTTTCATATAGCTTGTGTATAATGTGACTGAAACTTCTTAGCAATATTAGCACACCTACTGTAGTCAAGTATTGCAGTACTGGGCATCATCCTGGGCAGATTTTATTGCAAATAAATATTCATTCTTTTTTGTAAAAAGCTAAATGAAAATGGTGAGAAAAACCACTTGCTGTAAAATATCTGATACAAAGATTTAAATACAGCTCTACCCTCAGCTGTAATTTTGTTTTTGTTCATGCCTGACTATAGTAGCTCCTTTACCTAGGGCCTGCCTCCTACATAGCCTAAATTTCTTCCCTTTTGTTGCTGTGTAGTGTGCAAAATATCATCCACTATGTATGCCAATTAAAATCTAACAAATACATTATATAGATGAAGAATTAATAGACTTTTCTATTCAAATACATATTTATCTTTGTTTCGCAAGTATTTATATGGTTGAAGTATTGCTTGTCCAATGACAATCTTTTTGTCAGTCTTATCATTAGATAATGCAGGCTGTCCCACAAGTTGAAGTACATAATTTGGGTTAAGATAGTTCAAGTTAAGAAGTATTCTATAAATAAAACAAGAAACATGTGTATATGTTGTTTTTTTTTTACTTATTTAAATGTGTGTTGTGGTGTGTTGCTTGAGTGGCTCTCTGCTGCTCCTGCTGGCCAACTAGTCACCAAAAATTAATGATTTTAACCTTTTTAAAAAAAATTACCTGTGTATAGTCTGATCCCCTATTTTTTGTGCCAAAAAAAAACAAAAAAACTAATCATAAAAATTTGCACTATACATGAGTATATATGGTATTTGTCAAAGTTTTTAAAATGAAAAGTATCCCTTAATATATTTTAAAACCACAAAGAGAATAAATATCTTAATTATATTTTGAGTAATAGACTGAAATTCTGTTCAAGAAATCTTTTAAAATCTCTGAGTTGTTTTCTGACTTTTTTCTTTCTTAGGGACACATGGAGCCATTGCAGTTGCGACATTTGCCACACAAAAACAAAGCCGAACATTAAGATTTGTAAAGAAAAAAATCAAGTGCGGATTGACTATTCAGAAGGTTTCTTTATTTTGATATGTTTCTTTCTCTTCCAAGAGCCATTAAGCTAATACCTATAACTTAGTATTGACTGCTGGGACTGTTGAAATAAATTCAAATATGTATTTCATTTTTATAACAATGTGAAGTCTAGTGCTGGTTATTTTTATTATTTATTTCAATCATGTTTCCATGAATAATGTGAGAAAGTCTTTATTTAAAAGAAGATAGATTGTTTTTGTTCACTAGTCTAGTAAAGAAAATGGTGGCTTACCTTGTCAAACCAAACAACAGCATGTCCTATGTATCTTATGTTGGAAAAGGAAGAAAGTGAACACATTTTTGTTTATATATGAGAACATCATGCAAATTTTTGGCCATGCTTCAATCAATCGCTAACTTCTCGACCTATACCATAAATTGGTTCAGCATGTATTTGGTGGATTGGCTTGAAAATGTTACCTGGTGTGAAGAATTTCTTGAGATGAGCAGCTGCTGTAGTGAAGTTTATCTCCCTCAAAACTCTAAAAGCTATTTTGGCAACATGGTGAATAAAACATTTGATGTCAAACTGACACCCAAATTTGATGGCTCAGTTGACTGGAGCTGTTACTTAATATATAAAAATAGTGGAACTTATTTGCAATCTATGAGGAATCAAGAAGGTTTAACATGTAAAAGAGTACTTAACAAGAGCAAGTCCACAATACCCCCGCTAATCAACAAATTTGAGGTCCTCACCTCCCCAGCAGATAAGGCTGAATGTTTTGCCCGCAGATTCTCGAACAATTTGAGTCTGGACTCATCTGGAGTTTTTACACCCGACTTCTCACCTAGAACCGAGGCACAACTGAATGATGTCCACATTACACCTTCGCTTGTCTCTAAGATAATCTTAAAACTTGACCCTCACAAAGCGAGCGGTGGTGACGGAATCCCAACCATAGTCTTAAAGAAATGTGCCCCTGAACTCTCCTCTATCCTTTCTAAGCTCTACAACCTCTGCCTATCTGCTTCCTGCTTTCCTGCCTGTTGGAAATCTTCCTCTATAGTTCCTATATTTAAAAACACTGGAGAACCCTCTGACCCTGCAAATTACCGCCCTATCAGCCTTCTTCCGATCTTTGGCAAAGTGTTCGAAGCCATTATCAACGCCGAGGTGGTTCAGCATCTCACAGCACACAGGCTCCTCTCGGACAAGCAATATGGTTTTCGCTTCACCAGGTCTACTGCTGATATGCTAACGACCATCACCGAGTACATATACCAGGCACTCGACAGGAATGGCGAAGCTCGAACCGTTGCATTGGATATATCTAAGGCGTTCGACAGAGTTTGGCATGCTGGCCTTCTATGTAAACTGCGGAGCTATGGTATAACTGGACATTTGTTTGAACTAATCCAGTCATTCCTCTCTAACTGCATGATGAAAGTGGTATTAAACAGACATGCCTCTCAGAACTACCATACAAACGCAGGTGTCCCCCAAGGCTCCATCTTAGGTCCTACACTCTTCCTGCTATATATTAATGATCTCCCTGATTCCATAAGAACTCAAATAGGTTTGTACGCCGATGACACCACAGTTTACTCTCGCCTCCAACAAAAATCTGGTGTAGGCGTCAAAGCTAAACTCGCAGCCGAGATTGAAAAAGACCTCCAATCCATATTGGACTGGGGTAAGAAATGGCTAGTAAATTTTAATGCTTCTAAAACGAAGCTACTGTCAATTAACCATCATCGACAATCTCACCTACCTCCCATTAGCATGGACCAGGCTTGCCTCCCAGAGAGTAAAACACTACGCCTCCTTGGTCTCACACTTTCAGCGGACCTCAAATGGAATGACTATATCGAATCCATTGCTAAATCCGCTGCTATGAAAGTCGGTTCTCTGTGTAGGGCCCGGAAGTTTTTTCCGTCTAAATCTATCCTGCACATTTACAAATCTACCATCCGCCCGTGCATTGAATACTGCTGCCATATCTGGTCGGGTGCCCCTGCTGTTCTCCTCGGGCTTCTCGATAAGGTTCAGAGGAGGGTCTGTAATGTGATAGATACCGACTTGGCAGACCGCCTGCAGTCTCTCTCCCACCGGCGAGACGTGGCTTCCCTGTGTCTCTTATATAAATACTTTCACGGCTTCCGCTCTGATGAACTTAGATCACTGGTGCCCCCTAAATACGAATTTGCACGAGATACTAGATTAGCAACTAGATCCCACCCTTTTACAGTGAAACCGATAAAATGCAGCCGTAACTTCTACTCCAACAGTTTCTTTCCTCGCACTTCCCGACTGTGGAATTCTCTTCCAAACGATTGCTTCCCCGACGGCTACAATCTCCAGGAGTTTAAATGTAAGGTCAATACACACCTCCTAACACACTAACCTGCTCCCATTCTATCAAGCACTCTTCCCATCTGCCCGACCCTCATCCTCGCTATCCTTACTCATCTGTCACCTTTCTCCTGACATTCCCTATGTCTATCCACTCCTTCTCTTTACCTTCCCCTATGTAGCTCCATGCGCAATAGTGGCAGTGGAATGCCTTGCTTGGGGTGAGATGATTAAAAAAAAAGCAGCTAAGTACAGATGCCAAACAGATAAAATGAGCCCTGCAAATTGCCTTTATGTTGAATCTACAAGCAGTTTGTTGAATGACAACTGCACCTGGATGAATCCATTGATGTGTTTCTAGTTGATTTGAAGAAGCTAGCAGGACTATTTGGTAAGATATCTGATCAAGGACTGGCATTTGCGTTCATAGCAGGATTGCCATTACTCATTAGTCAACTACTGTGCATGTTTTTCAGGAAGGAAGACATTACTACAAGAACTGTTGAACTGAGCTCAGACTATAATGAAGAATCAGTCTATGACTGAGGAAATAGATACAGCTAGCATTGCATCAGTCAGAGCAACAGCTGATAAAATTCCAACTGTTTTAATGTCGGGAGGGCACTATTGATGCTCTGGGTGGAATCCTCTTTCCAAGGATTGCCACAAAGGACACACACAGCAATGTGTTGCTTCTGATGCTGTGAGTTAAGCCACATTGCTTGAATGTGTCTGAGATAAGAGGAAGGATACAAGATGTCAGTGCTGGTCTCTTCCTTGGGTGAGTTATGAATGAGGTGCTGCCTGTCTTAGACGTTCATGTAAATGGAATCAAGAGAGTGGCACTGGTGGACCCAGGCTGCTTGCAGTCACTCACAAGTCAGTCAGACTGTCAATTCTGGTGAGAGAAGGAAGTGGACATACTTATCATAAATGGTAGCACCCTCAAATGCAGTGGAGTTGAAAACATCAAGCTTGGTGTGGATAATACAACGCCCTCAGTGTTGAAGTCTTGGTAGTGTATGAAGAGCGATTTGGTTTTGACCTTTTGCTTAGGTTCAACACTTTTAAAAAGTTGGGTGGACTTTAAATAATGAACAGTGGCAATTTATGGTTTCTCATGCATGTGATAGTTGTGTCACAATTAACATGGAAGAAACTGATTTCTGTACCAAATTTGACTCAAACAAGAAGGTATAGGTTGCATCATGGAAGCAGTCAAGGGGTCAAACACCAGAGAGCTTGCAGAGCAGGATGCATTGAGTACTCAACAACAAAAAGGGTCAAGGAAGAATGAGACTGTGAGCTGAAAATGTGGCTGGATAACATCTGGCTGCAGCCTTATCCTGAAAAGGAACTTGATCCCCCAAGAGGTTTAATTCTGTTGATGGTGGTAGTGCAGAAAAATAAAAGTGTAGCCATTATTAGACTATCTGAGACTAAATTAGTACTTAGATGCCGACTTGTGTGCATAGAAACTGAGGGAGTGGTGCAAAAAAGGATGTGATGTTGCTCTCCTTGACTTATGGCAGGCTTACTGACAAGTACATGTCTATAAGTCAATTTGGCCCTTTCAAACCATGATTCTCAAGGGATGAAGATACTGCCTGACATGAATGGGTTTCAGGTTGAATGTTGTACTAGCCATAATGAAAGCCATTGTGGATGCCATGCTATTGAAAAATGAATCACTCCAATGGGCAACCTCATCATATATTGCTGATATTTACGTTGACAAGAGCATGACTCTAGCAAACTGTGTGAAAATCTCCTAAAAATGAAAAAAATTCATGATACCAAATGCAAAGCCTATCCACATGAGAAACTAAACACTTCCAAAGGTGTAATCAGAAGCCGGGAGTTGGCTTTAGCTTCAGAAGAAGAAACAAGAGAGGCCTTGGGAAAACAGGGAGTGATAGATATAAAAAGAATAAACATAAGAAAGGGTGACAAAAAAATTGATACAAATACCTATATATTGACTTTCAATCAGGCCCAAATCCCTAGAACAGTCAAAATAGGATACTATCTGGAAAAAGTGGATCAGTATATTCCAGCTCCCCTGAGGTGCTTCAAATGTCAGAAATTTGGACACCACAAGGATGCTTGCAGAGGACGACAGACATGTGCTAAATGTGGAGAGAAAGAACCAAACCATAAAGAGGAGGAATGTTTGAAATCACCAAGATGTCCAAATTGTCAACAGGACCATCCAGCATATGCAAGATCTTGTGACGTCTACAGGAAAGAAAAAGAAATAATTGCAGTAAAACATAAGAAAAATCTATCTTTCCTGGAGGCCAGGAAAATTGTAGAGGGCTATATGGGTGAGATTAGCTATGCTTCGGTTACACGGAGACCTGACTCTGAAAATAAAAAATATAGAACACTAATTGAAAAACTCATAAAATTAGATTCAAGTGAGTGGACAAAATTCCAAGCAGAATTAAAAAAAAAGAATACACCAATAGTATTCAACAATCATTTTAATTGGAAGTCCTTGCTCAGAATAACAAAACCCATGATAAAATAAAGAATGAAAAAGAAATAGAAAAAAAACGTCACACTCCTACCAAAAAAACAGAATTTGCAACAATCATCAATCTGTCCTTCAACTTCTAAAAGTGACAACAATGGGAAAAATAATACACAAAACCCCGAATCAAACAAGAACAAAGAAAAATGCCTATCACAATCCAAGAAAGACCATACTCCATCTTCCTCATGGGAACGTCCAAGGGTTTCAGGCATGGCGGGCCAAACTGCAGAACCATCAACTCTGAAGATTGACACAGAAAACAGGTTTAGTTTCTAGAAAGGATGGAAACTGATGAGCTGAGTATTAAAAACAAATCCAAAAAGAGCAACAACACTAATTCATACAAATTTCACTCCAAACAATGAAATTACAAAGTAATACAATCCTACAGTGGAATTGCAGAGGAATTCGGGCTAATTGTGAGGAACTTCACCAACTACTGGCCAACCATAAACCCCAAATAGTTTGCCTACAAGAAACCTTCTTAAAAGAGACAACCTTTATTAAATTTAAACAATACCACATGTATAACTATTTTAACAAAGATGGAAACAGAGCCTCTGGAGGAGTGTCGATCCTAGTTAGGAAAGATATACCCCAAAGTCAAATTCAGATAGATACTGACCTCCAAGCAATTGTCATTAAAGTTACTCTGCATAAACCAATACACATCTGTTCCATCTACATCCCTCCACATGACCCCATCAGTGACTCTAAAATGAATAAACTACTTGAGCAAATACCAAAACCTTATTTATTGCTGGGAGACTGAAACAGTCACAGCACTGTCTGGGGGTGCCAGAAAACAAATAGGAAAGGTAAAGACCTAGAATAAATCATTGAATCAAATAACCTTTATCTACTAAACGATAAAAACATAACTCAACCTGTTCACAGGTTCTTACTCAGCCATTAACCTTACTCTAAGCGATCCCATAAGCTATATGGACTATGGGTGGAAAGTTCATGATGATCTATATGGTAGTGACCACTTCCCCATATTTCTTGAAACTCTACAACCATTTAAAGATGAAAAACTCCCTCATTGGAAAATTAACAAGGCAAACTGGGAAGTTTTTGAAATTCTCTGTGAACAAAAACTTTTTCCAGACTCTAAAATTATAGACCACACAAAATATTTTACCAAAACTCTAATCTCCATAGCCAATGAATCCATCGGAAAAACCTCAAGCTCAGACAAACATAGAACTCCCTGGTTCAATGATGAATGCAAGACAGCTATCCTCCTTTGTAAGGCTGTCTTACGGAAATTTAAAAAACAACCTACCACCATTAATCTCAACGACTTCAAACTGCTCAGGGAAAAAACCCGAAAAATCATTAAAGAAGCAAAAGAGGAAAGTTGGCAAAACCATGTCAATCAAATTGGCTCCTCCACTAAAACAAACAATATTTGGAGGATAATAAGGAAGATATCTGGAAAACCATAACCAATCACTCTCAGACATCTTAGAAAAGATCAGACAGAAGCAACTACAAAGGAAGACGTAGTAGATATACTAGCCAAGACATTCTCACAAAATTCCTCACTTAACACCTCTAACCCACAATTCATTACTTATAAGAACCTCGTTGAAAAACAAAAACTTAATTTTAAGACAAATAATCTTGAAAAATATAATCTTCCGTTTACATTAGCGGAACTGAAAGAAGCAATCAAAGCATCACACAATACAGCAGTCGGCCCTGATGAAATTCATTATGAATTTCTAAAACATCTACCAAACAAATCACTGACCTACCTCCTGAAAATATTTAATGATATCTGGACACATGGGACAGTCCCAGAAACATGGAAAATAGCAACTGTCATTCCTATACCTAAACCTGGAAAAGACCACACAAACCCATCCAACTACCATCCAATAGCTCTCACGAGTTGCCTCTGTAAAACAATGGAGAACATGATTAACAAAAGACTGATCTGGTACCTTGAATCCAATAAACTTATCACCAGGTCTCAATGTGGTTTTAGAAAACAGAGATCAACAATGGATCATATGGTTAAATTGGAAACCTCCATAAGAGAGGCCAATATCCAAAAACAACATCTTATAGAAATTTTCTTTGACCTGGAGAAGGCTCATGAAACCACCTGGAAGTTTGGAATAATGTAAGATCTCCATAAACTTGGACTGTGAGGTAGATTGCCAAACTTTATTAAGAGTTTTCTGTTGAATAGGGAGTTCCGAGTTCGAATTGGATCCATACTTTCAAACCTTCACAAGCAAGAAGAGGGAGTCTCACAAGGGAGTATCCTATCGGTGACACTTTTCAATATAAAAATTAAAAGTATAACAAAGTGCCTCACTACTGGAATTTATGACTATCTTTATGTTGACCACTTCTGCATCACTTCCAGATCAAAATATATGAGGACTGTAGAACGCCAACTGTAACAATGCATCAATAAAATGATACATTGGGTACATAGAAATGGATACAAGATATCTAAAAGCAAAACAAAATGTGTGCATTTTTGTCAGATGAGGAAAATGCACAATGACCCAGTCATAAAGCTGGAAGACACAAAAATACCAGTCATTAATGAGTATAAATTCTTGGGAGTTATATTTGACAGGAAATTATCTTTC
Source organism: Ascarosepion bandense (assembly GCA_037127315.1). Taxonomy (NCBI): domain Eukaryota; kingdom Metazoa; phylum Mollusca; class Cephalopoda; order Sepiida; family Sepiidae; genus Ascarosepion; species Ascarosepion bandense. The sequence goes on from JBBBDQ010000904.1 coordinate 2,025,811, forward strand.
ATACCTCATATAAGACATTTAAAATCTAAAATGGCCTGTGCTCAACAACTCTTACGAGTAGTTTCCCATACTAAATGGGGAGCTGATCGTCAATCCCTCATCAAGTTATACAGAGCCCTAATCCAATCCCAATTAGATTACGGTATATTTATTTACGAATCTGCCAGGAAATTTTACCTTAAGAAGCTTGATCCAATTCACCGTGAAGGACTAAGACAGGTCCTAGGAGCCTTCAGAACTTCTCCAGCTGAAAGTTTATACACTGAAACCCATGAAGCTCCTCTACAACTTAGTTGTATAAAGCTGGCTCTCCAATATTACTTAAAATTGAAATCATGTCCAACCAACCCAGCTTATGACTGCATTTTCAATTCTAAACATAAGCAACAGTTTCAACAAAAAGAAAATGCAATCAAACCATTTGGCCTTCAAATGGAGACTATTCTCCATGAATCCAAAATTCCTATTAAAATGATACATGAAAGTACACTCGCACAAGTTCCACCTTGGACCATCAAAGAACCTCAAGTAATCTTTTAATTAAACAAACTACCAAAAGCAAAAACACACCCCAGTACCTTTCTGGAAAAATTTCATACTATACTCTTAAACCATCCGGATCACCAATATATATTTACGGATGGATCCAAGGATGGCAATAGATCAGCATGTGCTTCTGTACTTAATAAGATCATATACCAAAAGCCCTTCCTATGGAAAGTTCCATTTTTACAGCAGAAGTCTGTGCAATTGATCTTGCTCTCAACAATTTCCAACGACAAACACAACAAATTTATATTTTCAGATTCATTCTCGGTATTAACATCAGTGAAAAACAAACGTCTAGAAAACCCATTAATAGTTAAATTGCTGAGTAGACTAGACTCTATGTCTAGTCACAAAGATATAATTATGTGCTGGATACCCAGCCACATTGGAGTGCATGGAAATGAAAGAGCTGATTCAGCAGCAAAATTGACCTTAAAGCTCAGCCCGGACAATATCAGTATTTCATATACGGACTTGAAACCTCAAATATATAAATTCTTTTTGACAAAATGTCAACATTGGAATGGCAACACTAACAACAAACTCTACCAAATAAAGCCTACACTGGGAGAATGGAGGTCAGGCTTCAGAAAATCAAGGAAAGAACAAGTCATTATATCACGCTTGCGTATTGGCCACTCAAAACTCTCTCACTCTTTTATACTCACACAAAAACAACCACCACAGTGTTTGACATGCCAAACATCTTACACAATCAAACATATTCTAATGGAATGTGGTGCACTAGCTAGAACTAGAGAGCGGTAATTTAAAACAGATAATATGAAAAATTTGTTTGAGAAGGTGGAAATGGATGATGTTCTCTCTTTCTTGAGAGAGACAGGGTTATATCCAAAAATATAATATCTCGTCATAACCCAGAATAATCAACCAATCAAGGTTGATATACCATAAAAAACTAAACAACCAAATCACTGTTGGATAAAACTACACTGGCTTTTTACCCACTGTAAATAAAACTGGTAGTGGAAAACTGCATCAATTGACTATCGAAACAAATCAAACTGCTTAATATAAATAACTAATGCATGCTAGATAGAAACATTTGAAATCACTTACCGGAGTAAGGATAAACATGCTGTGGCTCAAGGACATTATCCCTAAATTGTGTATACAAAGTGTATATATTTTTAATATATATGCGCAGGCTGGATTTGGCATTAAGTGACCCATAAAACTCCAAACAATGAACTATACCTTTGATGATGAATAAAATTTCTCCAGACTAGATAAGTGCCATACATTGCCAGAGTGGACATGCTGACGCCAAGTGGACATTTATTTTGTGAGACAAGTTCACCCTACAATATCAGTAGCGGATTGGATTGGTTTAAAGTTGTTACTGGGTTTGAAGAATTTCTTCAGGCAAGCAGCTGATGTGACAAAGTTTATCTCCCTCAAAGTTCTATTATCTAGATTAAACTCTAAATTCTTGTTTGACTGAACTCTGTATACTGCAGTGACTGTCACTTGTTATTATAGCAAAGGTCACAATACTGCTGTTTTTAATTCACATTGTGGCAACTATTTTTTGAATGGCTGGAACTGCATTCTCTCCCTTTGAGGATTGTATTTGATTAATGTTTTTTTTTCTTAGAAAATTAAATATTATGCAAAAACAAACTGACAATTTTTATGAATACATATATTTAATAATTTTTTCCCCCCGAAATGATAATATTTTTCATTTAGTTATCAACTATGCTAAATTCAAATTAATGATTTTACACAATTTTCTAAAACTAGTTCATGATGTTTGCTTTTTAAGACTGAAAATACTATCATTGTCATCAAATATTCCGTATAAAGTAAAGATAAAATATCACCAAATGACTAAAATTATTCTATTAAAATATTTATATTTACTTTTTATTTTATTTTCCAAGGATCCTTTTATGCAAAATTTGACAACAGTCCTACTGGACATCTGCCTGATTTGATATTTACTGAAAATGAAGCTCTTTCAAGTGCTGACGAAAGTGATCAAGAAGACTATAAAAAAGATGCATTTCACCAGTTTGTAATCGCTGGTAAATACACATTTCTCTGGATTTGTTACTTCTAATAGACATGATTATTCTATGCCATTTGAAAAATTAAACTCACTGAAATAATTTATGTCTGGTAATTATAAAACAAAAACAAAAAAAAAACTGATGTGTGAAAATGTTATGCCAAGTAGCTGCTTTATTTATTGGGTTTGAAACTATTTCAGTCACAAAGACTATAAATGTGAGTGCATCTTAGATAATCGTAGTGAACATTCAAAGAGAACAGGTGGATCTTTTTATGTAAATAGATTAAATATTCACATAATATTCACAAAGCCAATCTTTTTTTCATCCTGTTGACTGACAAAAACAAAACAAAATCCATAATAGCTGAGGGAATCATATTCTTATGCATGAAATTCCAAATTGTTTGCTATCTCTAAGAGTTAAAGAAAGTAATGAGGTTTTGGATTCCTATTTATTGTCAGATTTGTTATAAGAACAAACTGAATAATCGGTTAATTATCTAAGTGTTTTATATAATTATAGTTATTGTATGACAATGATGTATCCTGCCATATATCTAAATAGCTTTGTGTAAGAAGTGGAAACCACTAACCAATATAACCAAATGCTTTTCAGTGCTTGCCTTGAGTTTGAGTTTGTTGGCCAGCTTCTGCATTGTAGAATATGGATTACTTCAAGTAAATGCTTGATTTGATTATGATTGACTTTAACTTGTCTAAAAGATTATGGAGCATCGTTCAATAAGCAAGAAACTTAGCAAACCACTTTTCATGTATTTGATCATTCACACTGCTTTTTACATAAACTGAACACCTTTTTTTTTAATCTTTCTTAAAATACAAAAAAAGATAACATGCCAAAAATGTTGCTTAATTTCTTTCATTTTTTTCATGTTAGAATCAATAAACAAAAAAGAATTAATTTTCACAAAATCTTTTTAAAAATGTGTGTTGAGATCATGGGTATTAAAATACAGTCATAATTGATACATTTTGACTGAAATTACACAAAACTAACTGTTCTTGATACTCTTTTATAAAAGAAACTGATAAAACTTTGATTATTCAACTGAAAAGGAATACATTTTTTTTTAAGACCAAGTGTTTTTAATTTAATATACTAGTAAATTTGTTATTTATTTACAATGGGTTACTGAAAAGTTTACAGCTCTACCTATACCCCCAAATCTAATGAATTGTCTAAGCATTTGATTTTTGAATGAGTCATGAACTTTTCATCATCGCTTCATATTTCGGTTGTAGTTTTGTGTTGATTTTACGTTTACTTTTGTTGCTGGCATTTTTTGTTTGTAATTTTATTTTTGGTTTTAGGTGAAACAAAATGTGTGAATCCTCATCAGACTGGCACCAAGTGTGCTGCTGTTTACTGTGTCACTGTCAACCCTGGTAGTAGCAAACAAATTCAAATGTGTCTCTGGCCAGTCAAGTCCAGTCCAAAATGTAACAACTTTGGATTGCAGTTTGACAGTATTCTTAAAGCTAAAGCAACACAAGCCAAAAAAACTTGCTCAAAGGTAAAAGGAACAAAATTTTATTTTGCTACCATCTCAAATAAAATAAAAAAAAATATTCAAAAATTTACAGGAGAAATTTCATCAGCATTTTTCTTTTCATTGAAATTCACTCTGGAGATGCATAAAAGCATAAAAAGTAGAAAATATTCAAAGTGTATTTAATCCTCAGGTTGAATATTTCTAATAGTTAAGTAATGTATTAATGATATTATTAAATAATAAATTTCTGATAATTTTATTTCTTTTAATTTGTTCTCTGCTGCTAAATGTACTCATCCTACAAATCTAGCTGTCGTGAAGATGCATATTAAACGGAAGCAACTCTTAATTTTTAATATTGAGAAGTCATCCTCCATTAATAAGAGGTGTTGGGATTATTGAACTAAATCTTTTTGTCAACTTTGTCTGTAGTGTTTTTGATAATTTATTTGACAGCCTACAATGTACAATCTGCAGGAAATTGGAGCGTTTCTTTTTCTTTCTTTCTTTACAGAAGCAGGTTGTGAACAGAAATAGTAGCCAACATACCAAGTAGTTTGTCTAATTCCATGAAACATGAGCCACACCAGTGACAACTTGTATATAGGCACTGTTGAACTGCAGCACCCCCTATTCTTGCTCACTATTATTGATAACATTCAATATATAGTCTTTTTTTATCTTTAAACCTCTCTTTGTAAAAACATTATATAACCTTTAAGCTTAATGCCATTAGCCATTTCCCCATTCATGAAAAATTACAAAAATCCTTGTATAGAACAGCTTCACTGTTTTGTGCATGCTCACATATCAGAGGAAAGAAGCTGAAGGCTGATTAAAGGTGAGCACTGTTGCTCACCAATGTTGACCCTGTTGTTTGAGTGTTTATTTTGACTCAATGTGTGTTGTGTTTAAAAACTGTGTACTATATTCTTGAATATGATAACAATAGATAACTATTGTTCTTCCAGCTATTCTATTTAATTCATTGTTTTTTTTTTTGTTGTTTTATTGTATAGAAAGTTTGAATAATTTAACCATGACATTGTTGAATTCCAAGAAATAAATTCTGTGGGAGTGAGTGAATTTCAACAGCTTAAGTTTTCACAGTTCTCTCTCCATGAGAAAGTTACAGTTAAGAAAAGAGGCAGTTCAACCTGATATTCAAATATCTCAGCCAGGAATAAGCAACAACAAGTATATTCATAACTTTAATTCTGAATGGTATTAACAGAAAAGTTGATTCTGTGGTTGTAAAGTGAAAAATGCATTGTTTTGCTTTCTGTGTTTATTATTTGGAGCTGATATAATGTGGACAAAAGACGGATTTAAAAATATAAACAAAATGAAAGAAAAAGTGAAAAACACGAGTAGTCAAAGAAGCATATTGGAAATGTAATTTTTCTGTCACTTTTAAGAAACAAATATTAAGGAGAAATATTAGTGAGGCACACACTTTTAATCAATGAGCATAACATGAAAGTTAAAAAGAATTTGTCCAAAATAATAGATTGTATTTTATTTTGTGGAAACTTTGAAATTCCCTTATTTTGACATGATGAAAAAGATGATTCAGTAAATCCAGGGGTATTTAGAGGATCAATAAATTTTGCACCTAAATGCCTGTTCCATGCTAATGATGGGATAGGAGCGATTGTCTATGATGGTTAATAGATAGCAGCTTCATTTTGGAAGCATTAAAATTTACAAGCCATTTCTTATCCCAGTTCACCACGGATTGGAGGTTCTTCTCAAGCTCGGCAGCAAGGTTTGCTTTGTCAACCTTAGCAGATTTTTGATCGAGGTGAGAGTAAACGGTGGTGTCGTCAGCGTACACTCTGATCATGCTGTAGTTTCAATTAATAACTAATTTCACTCCCACTTCTTCCAGGAACCTCCTACTTGCTGAATATCCTACTGCTATCAAAGAGTGGATTGGGAAGTGTTCCGTTACTTCCTTTGTAATGTCTTTTGGAACAAAATCTTTAGTTTCCCTGTTGAAGACTGTGCCTCTGAGGTCTTCTCTTGGGTGAAAGCTAGCATTGATGCTTTCATTCCATCTAGGAAGTTTTGACTCAAACCTCATTCTTCTTCTTGATTCTCTCCTACTTGCTTGGCTGCCATTATCCAAAGGAACCTCTTCTTCCGGCTTTACCAGAGTGATGTGTCTGACCACAATCAGCACCTTTTGTCACTGCATGCAATGAATATAAAAAGTTCTAAATGATGCTAAGCTGATGTTTGCTAATAGAATGAATTAGCATATAGCATCCTGCAAGTTTGGTTCTAAGGACTGCTGGCGGCTCTGCAAAAGTGTGCTGAACAACAGTAAACCTTCAATAACCTCCTTTAATCAATAAATTTGTGGTCCTCACAGCTACAGCAGACAAGGCTTGCAGATTGTCCACCAATTCCACATTTGATTTGTCTGGAGTATCTGCACCTGACGTCCAACCTAGAACTGAGGCTCAACTAAGTGATTACATTACCCCATCATTGGTCTGTAACATAATTTCAAAGCTTGACCCCCATAAAGTGAGCAGAGCTACAGGGCTATGGTATGACTGGATGCTTGTTTGATTTAATCTAATTGTTCCTATCAAAATGCGTAATGAAGGTGGTATTGAACAGATATGCTTTCAGATCCTAATATACGAACATGGGTGTTCTTCAAGGCTCTATCCTAGATCCTACACTTTTTCTGATCTTTATCAATGATTTTACCTGATGTAATCAGATCCCAAGTAGGCATCTACACTGATGATGCCACCATGTACTCCTGTCTTAATAAGAAATCTGCTGAGGCTGACAAAGCAAACCTCGCTGTTGATCTTGAAAAGGACCTTTAATCTGTGGTGGTCTGGTGTAATGGCTCGTTAATTTTAATGCTTCCAAAATGAAGCTGCTGTCATTTAACCACCACAAATAATGGCTCCTACTCCTCATCAGCATGGATCAGGCTAGTCACCCTGAGAGCAATACACTGCACCTCCCCCGACTGACTCACACAGCTGACCTAAAGTGAAATGACTACTTTGAATCAATAGCTAAATCTACTGCTAGGAAGGTTAGGTTACTGTATTGGTCCAGGAAGTTTTTCTTGCCTGAATCCATCTTCCTCTTATACAAATCTACCATCCACCCATGATTTAAATACTGCTGTCACAACTGGTTGGGTACCACTGCTATTCATTTTGGGGTTCTCGACAAAATCCAAAGGAGAATCTGCAATGTAATCAATCCCAACCTGGCAGCTAGACTCCAGTCACTTTCTCACTGACAAGAGGTGGCTTCTCTCTGTCTTTTCTACAAATACTTTCATGACTTCTGCTCTGTTGAGCTTAACTCTTTGGTGCCCCCTCTGCACAAATTTACTCAAGGTACTAGACTTCCACCCTTTTACAATGAAAACAATCAAATGTAACTGCAACTTCTTTACTAGTAGCTTCTTTTCTTGCACTTCCTTCCTGTGAAACTCCCTTCCATATACATGCTTTCCTGATAGCTACAATCTCCAAGAGTTTAAATGCAACATCAATTGCTATCTCTTATTTCCTTGACTCCTATCTTTTCCTTGACACTCCTGTATCTTGTTCTTCTCCCTTTCTCATGCAGCTCTCTTCACACCTGTGTTTCCATCCTTTTCTTACCCATTCTACAACACCCACTGTAGCCTGTTCCTCTTTTTCTTCACTCTCCTTTTATATAATTCCTTGTGCAGCAGTGGCAGTAAGGCCTTGCTTGTGAAATGATTATTAAAAAAATTTTTTTTTACATCCACAGAAAATGGTTAATTTCCATCATTTTAACATCTGATAACAACATTATACTGTACATAAAAAATTCTCTTCAAATATGAAATATGACATTTTTTAAATGTTTAACAACTTCTGTTATGAATAATAATGAGCATTTTTTCTAGTAACTAACAATTTTTTGTTTATGGAAACTTTATTTAAAATGAATTTAATTTGATTTTTTCCTTGATAAAAATAATCACAAGAAGAAATGCTACATACACTCCCGATCAAAAATTTAAGACCACTTAAAAATCTTTAAAAATAATTTTTTTTTTTACGGATAGATTTTAAACTCCTCCCACTTAAGGTTACTAATACTACAATCTAAAAGGTTATGGAAACAAAAAGCTACATTCCAAACATTTTATTTAGAAATTTACATTTTTATAAAATGAGGCGATTTACACATGATCAAAATTATAAGACCAGAAAAATTCTATGAAATTGTACAAAAAGTGTATGAGAAGTGTATGAAAACATTCAACAACCAAATTTAATAATGAGTTCTACCTCCACTGCTTTTGATGACATCAAAAATTCTGTCAGGCATGCTAGAAATAAGCGTTTCCATTAAGGTGTGGGGGATGTTGCTCCAGCTTTTGAAGATGGCTTCACGAAGTTAATTTTTTGTTGAATATTGTTTGCCATTTCGAAAAATATCTCTTGTCATCCATCCTCAAACATTTTCAATTGGGTTCAAGTCTGGTGAGCATGCAGAATGTCCCAAGAGATGGACACCATTTTCTTGTTGAAAGGTCAAGGTCCGTCTTGCAGCATGGATTGCAGCATTATCCTGTTGGAATAACCATCCATTCCCACACAAACGATGGCCCTCCGTCATCAAAGATGCTTTTTGTAGCATGCTAACATAACCAGCCACTGTCTGACGACCCTGCACCACCTGGAGCTCCATCGTCCATCTGTAAGAAAAGGCACCCCCATACCATTAGGGACCCTCCACCACTATGACGTGTGGAGAAAATTTCAGGAGGCATGTTTTTGTTATGCCAATATCGTTGGAAGCCATCAGGACCATCTAGATTGAATTTTTTCTCATCAGAAAACAGAACTTTCTTCCACTTCTCAATGTCCCATGTTTGGTATTTATGACCAAACTTTAAGTGTGCACCTTGTGACGTGGAAGCAGCCGAGGAATTTGTTCATGCTTTTTATTTACCATGCCTTTTTGTCATAAGTGTCATCTGATGGTTTATGGGACTGCAATCAGCTTCTGTGACTGCCTTAATTTGACTAGAAGAAAGTCCCTCGTCTTTCATAACAACCCGTCTTATTCTCCTACTCAATGCAGGAGAAATTTTTTGGGGCCTACCAGAGGATTTTGCTTTTACATAATTCTCGCTGTTCTTTAGAAAGTTGCAAATCACTGTTTTACTGTGATTTACCTTAGCTGTGATCGCCCGCTGTGACAAACCTTGATTATGGAATTCTAGAATTCGAGAACGTGCAACTTTGGTAAGTTTGCTTGCTTTAGGCATGGGAACACCTTTACGCAGTGATTGCTAATCTCTAACTGAACTAAAAACGTTGGAATTACCATAGATCTAACAATTTATACCTCTGGTCTTATAATTTTGATCATGTGTAAATCGCCTCATTTTATAAAAATGTAAATTTCTAAATAAAATGTTTGGAATGTAGCTTTTTGTTTCCATAACCTTTTAGATTGTAGTATTGGTAACCTTAAGTGGGAGAAGTTTAAAATCTATCTGTAAAAAAAAATTTATTTTTAAAGATTTTTAAGTGGTCTTAAATTTTTGATCAGGAGTGTACATGAGAAGAATTTAGTTTTCCTCTTGTTTTCTTTATTTAACCATATATGTATATATAAATGCACACACACACACATTCATGGGTGAAAGAGTAAACGAGTCAGTATATTAATCTCTATTTCTTTTCTGTTTGTTACCAATTTCTACAAAAATGAGATTTATCTTATCAACTGCACACTAGAAGAAGGCTGTAGAATAGATCTGCTGAAATGTAAGAACATAAGTAACACAAAGAGTTCAATAGTCTGGATAACTCTTGGAAAAATATAACGTAAATATCTAATTGATATGTTTTTAAAAGCAATAAAAAACAGTTATTAAATGTAATAATTTTTTTCTTTTGTCTAAAGTGAAGAAAATATTTTGTCTACAAACAGGGTATAAACCACAAAAATGTTTTATTTACTTTAAACTCTAATGAAATGCTTTGTATTTGATTATAATTTAGTAACCGATAACTAAAGCTTAATTTGTAACTGTGTTAACTTCTGGAAAAAATTGCTTTCAAGAGAGAAAAAAAAAAGCAAAATATTAGAAGCACTTGCTTCTCACATTCTGTTGTCGCTCTTTAAAACACTGGATTTTGTTTTGTTAAATTCTCATTTTTCTAAAACAAATGCTGTCTTTTGCATTTTTTAAAATCTAGTTGATGCATCCCAGTTGGAGTGAAGAGGAGAAGAATGTTGCTCAACAGGCTTATGCTGGTTTATTGTGGAGTAAACAGTTTTACTGCTATGATGTCCAAAAATGGTTCAAAGCTAACTGCTCAAGTAAATCTCAACTTTCTTATGTTTTTGCAAAGGTGTTTTAATTTTATTTTGTTTTTGACTTCTCCTTCAAATGCCATTTTGATTAGTTAAATGAAATTCATTTCAATCTGAATTGATTAAGTTTTTCTGGTTAACAAAAACTAAACACAACATTTTAAGCTGATTTCATAGATTTTATCCCTTTGAGTAGTTTACAAAAAGTCGGTTAATAGATTTTGTACATTTAAAATTTTTTCTTGTTCAAACTTAATTTTAAGTCATGTTTTAGAAAACTTTGAAAATATTTTTATATGTATTTGTAACCCTTGAATTTTGTTTTGTTTAATGCAAAGTAATATTTTTAAACTAACTTTTTTATGAAATACAGTTAAGCAGTTTTAAGAATATCAATAACCAGGCCAGTTTTTTTTTTTTTTTTTTAAATAATGTTAAATTTGAACTTTTTCTGAATCTTTTAGTGTAGATTTAAGGCTGTACTAGATGTGCTGGTAGCAAAGTTGTTATTAGATAGCAGGACAGACTGAGCTCTGATCTTAATTGGCGATCAGTCTAAGACAACTCTGAATTCAAAACCGGTTAGGCCTGAGGCTAGCAACTTCACTCAGCCAAAGGAAAACTGTACATATTTCGTCATAAGCTCAACCACTTTGAATGGATGTGTATTAGAAAGAAAAAGAAGATTAAAAATATATATATATATATATATATATATATATAAATATTAAATTAAAAAATTGTGAAAAGAAAATATTTAGGTATGAATTATAATTTTCCTAACAAATATGTGTTAGAAAGAAAAAGCTACACAAATCTAAAGCTTAGTATAATCCAAGAGGATTCAAGTGTGAAGTAGTGCAAATGGAATCTGATCAGATGATTATGTACTGATGACAAATAAGGAACACAATTCTGATGCAGTTATTTGCTTAGACGGTCAGCCTATTTCGATTCTGATTGACTTTAATGCAAGTCTCAATCTAACTGATTGGAATATTTAAAAAAAATATCAGCCAGTTAAGTGCCGTATGGGATACATCCTTGTGTGATCATGTTTTGAAAGAGATATGACTGACTGGGCTGAAGATTTTCCTGCAGTAAGTTGCCATTACTTTCTGCAGTAGACTGGTTGCTAACCAATGCTATAGAACCCAATCTGTCCTGTTATTTGACCCATAACTGGAGGGAAGATATGGATTAATAACTTTCCCAAAGGTATTTGCATGTAAGGGAATGCAAGGAATTCAATTGGAATTTGATCTCAGTTCTCTGATTTCTTGTTCCAAGCCGATATCCACTGCACCACAACACAAAAAAATATATAAATATTATAAAAAAGATATATATAAATATCAAATTAGAAATTTGTGAAAAGAAAATATAAAGCTTCCCCTTACAAATAGGGAGAACTTTAGTTTCAAATGTCTCTGTAGGATTTACACATAACATTTCATATTTAATGGTTGTCTGTTCATGCAACAGTGGCAACATTCTGAGTAGGAAAACTGCTAGGAAAACACTTAGGACTCTTCTCTATGTCAGGCGCTGTTACTACAGTGAGTTATATTTCTTCAGCACAAAGCCATTTTGAGTCAAATTTGCTTCAATATTAAAATGATTGTGCAGACTAGAAAATGTCAACATCAAATTAAACATTGTTCAAACAATAAAACTAGTGGCTCAACATTTGCTCCATATTCCTTTCCATGTTCAAAAAAATTATGAAAATAAGTTGAAAAAAATTGCTTGACTTAGACATCATTAAACTAGTGATGGAGCCCACCTTGTACCTAATAGCAGTACCTAAGGGTAATGATGTCAGATTAGTAGCTTATACATGAAAAGCTAACACTGTCATAAAAAGAAATCACTACCTTGTACACACAGTTGAGGAGTTACTTGAAAAATACAATGGTTGTACAGAATTTAGCAAATTGACTTAAAACATGGATATTATCAGACTGAATTGGATGAGACATCTTGTTACATTTTATTACCTTTGTTACTCGTATTAGTTTGTTTTGTTATAAAATGTTAGTTATAATAGAATATCAAATTTAAATAAGTGAGTTGTTTAAACATCTCGAAAAGTGAATAATATTCAGATGATATTTTAATAGGTTTAATAATAATAATCCAAAAGGATAGGGATTGAAGTCTGAAGGCTAGTTTGAGAATTTTGCAAGACAATAACCTCACAGAAAATTTTGGGAAATGTTAGTTTAATTTTCCCCAAAATCACTTTTTTGGTGGGCAGTATTTTTAATAAGGGTATTCAACCTGCTTGGGATAAAATTTGAGCAATCAAAGAATTCAAGGAACCTAGTTAAACTATAGAAATTTATAATTTTCTTGGGCTAATAAATAATTTAGGTAAATTCATAAGGAATTTATTTGTAACAGAAATACTTAGAAAATTACTACAGAAGGGAGGTAAGTAATGCTGAAAAGAGGCTTTTATTAAACTAAGACATATCATCACAAATGTGGTTTATGCTCGTGGAACTCTCACTGAACAGGTGCGCCACTACAGTCAAACTGAAAGGGGGGCTTTAGCTATTGTTTGGATCTGTGAAAGATTCCTCTTACACTTGTTTGATTGTCATTTTGAAATATTGTCATAACATGAACCTTTTTTAAATTTTTTTTACCATCATTCAGGACAGTCATTGCTCCATATTTTAGGATGGGGATTTCAGTTAAAGAGTTACTCCTTTACAATCAATCACATTCCTGGCCACTTGAATCCTTGCAGACATACTATCTATTAAAGCAATTCATATTAATAAAGAAGATGCAAATAATGGTGATTCTTCAGAAATGTATTTAAATCAAATAATTGCTAATACTATTCAAAAAAATGTATTTCTATCAGAAATACCTTAACTTTCTCTGGCAGATACCACTATTCAAGAAATTTCTAGATGTGAAAAGAACAATGTGTGGTTTAAAACAAGCATAATAAAAGCTTAAGGAATGAACTTATGTATAAATCAGGTCTACTCCTTAGGGGAACTTGCTTTGCCACTCCAAAAACTTTGCAAAAAAGGCAAATACTGAAACTAGCTTATGAACTCACTCAGGAATTACAAAGAAGAAAACTTTACTACGTGAAAAAGTATGGTGGCCAGGTATTGACAATAATATAGAAAAAGTGATAAAGAATTGCTTCCCATGCTTCAGTGTTTCTAGACTAAACACTTTAGAACCTATGAAATCAAAAACCACGTGACAATCCTAGAAAGAGGGTTCACTTTGACATATGTAGGCCATTCCTGACAGGTGAAAGTATTTTAGGTATAATTGATAGCTGCACTAGGTGGCCTAAAATCCACATAATTAGAGCTACAAACTCCAAACCTGTTTTAAGTTGTTTAATTCAGACATTTTCTACATTCAGATAGCTGGAAGTCATTGTTACAGATAATGCTTCCAACTTAAATAGTATAGACATAAACTAATTTTGTGAGTGAAAGGGTATTTGGCATTACCAATTAATAATCTACTACTCTCAAGGAAATTCTGAGATAGAAAGATTTTATAGAATGCTGTGTAAAGCCATTAAATTATCACAAATTGAAAACCAAAACTGGAGAACACAAATTTTCCAGTTTTTACTTGCATATCATAATATGCTGCACATCTCTACACAGCTAAACTACTTCTTGGTTGGCATCTGCGAGACAAGATTTTTACTATTACTACTGAGACTTAAAAAAAATCAATATAAACAAGTAAAAGACACTGATGATAAGTGCAAGTATAAATCTAGACAGTAATTTAATCAAAAAAATAAAACAAAACTATGATATTTTGCAAAGAGGTCATGTGCTCTTATGGGGGGAAGAAGAAACAATAAATTTTGAATCCTTTTCTATTCAACCTTACACTTTTTTTAATGGAAAAGTGTCACCCATTACTGTTCAGAAGCTGGGCAAAACTAGTGTGTACACTTGACATGGAAATGATGTGGAAAAATTTTCAAATTTTGAAAAGGTTGACACTGATTTTGATGATGAATTTAACAGTGTAAGATTGGAAGGAGAGAATGACATTTCTGGATTCACAATTAATAGTGAACACCAACAATTGCAATGTTCCACCAGAAATTTTCGGGGTTATTTTATGTAAAAAAAAAAAAAAAGAAAAATATGGTTTTCTTAAATCTTTCAAAAAAAAAGTGGGGGATATTGTGTTGTATAAAAGGAGGTTGTCTGCTCTTGAGGAGAAATTTAAAAGTGAGGCTGTGACTGTATACTTCACAGGGGAATCTAATGGCTCTATGAAGAAGGAGGAGGAGGGAAGATTCTGTTAGTATCAGACTTGCTCTTAAAGAACTATAAAATGGGCATAAGTTTTGTGCTAAAACTATGTCTGGCACAAATCAGTATTTTATGAAGCTAAGGTAACTTGTGTGATCAGTCCAAATGCCTCTGAGTTTTGAATACGTGCTCTTGAATTCTGTAAGTAACATAAAGACCACAGAAATCAATCAATTTAAGGGATTCTGATAATTGAACTTAATACTTTTGATTAGGTTTATGCATAAAAGTTGATCCCAACATGTAAGAAATGCGAGATACCAGCCCATAATAATTCCTGTTCCTAATTGACTGCCATATTTTTATTATTTCTTTGAACTCTGCTATGTATATCACATTTTCTACCCACACACATACACACACACACACACTTGTAGTGTTTTAAAGACCTATCATCTATTTGTTTTTGAAGCTGATTGGGATTCAGGCTCTGAACTATCTGATGAGGAAGCAGATGACATTGAAGAACGTTGTAGTTTGGTTGATCCCCACGGCAAGGATTCAATTCAGGCAGAAACTTGTTCTGTTGAAAATTCCTTGTGTAAGGTTTCTGATGGAAATCTTAAGGGGAAAAATGTTTACAGCTCAACAAGTTCAGATGGACATCTAAAAAAATCTGAAAATAAAGAACCTGGTAAAAGAAAAAAAAAGAATAAAAATCATTATACTTGTTTGCTTTGACAGTAATCTGCCTTCTTAATCCATGCATGATAAATATTCTTGTGTGACTAAAATAGCATGAAAGGCACAGAATTCTTTCCTGCAACTTGAATAAAAATGAAGCTATACTAACACTGCCTTATTTCACTTTCAGGATAGTTTCCTTTCAACCTATATACAGGGTGTGATGAATGAATTGTTGTCTAAATGATGACATCTTATTTTAACAAATATATATAACAAAATTAAACAAAAATATCTTGAAATACTAAAGAGTAAATGTATTCAATAAAATTGCCATTAGCTTCAATCATGGCCTCCAGATAATTTTGGAATCTCCTGCATGTCTTCTGGACCATCTCCTTGTTTAAGTTGGTGAATGTTGCCATAATCTTTGCCTTCAGTTCATTTTTAGCATTGCAAGGAAATTTATTGGTCTCCCACTCAACTGCTCCCCATACATAATAATCAAGAGGGTTGCAAACTAGGGAGTTAGGTGGCCAGATATAATGGGTGATGTGGTCACAGAAATTGTCTGACAGCCATGACTGGGTTCTCTTGCTTGTGTGGCATGGTGCAGAGTCCTGTTGCCAGACATCAAAAATTCCAGCAACCTCCCTCTTGATCCAGAGCAGCACTACCTCCTCAAGTCTGTTGATATAGGCCTCCATGTTGAGTCTGAGCCTCTGTGTGAAGATGAACAGAGACGTAATGTTGCCATCACTAGTGATCACTCAAAATACCTTTGTAATCACCATTAGACTCTTCCAACTCTTCTTGAATCCTCAGCATTGTCCTTAGATTGACACCTAAACCTGAAATGTTCATATTGGACCTTTCTGTGCAAATACCATGCAGTACACCATGCCATTTCCAAATTTATGGTGGAGTCAATTGTGTCATGGCTCTCTTTTTCTCACAGATGGCACCCAACTGACCCTATTATATTGTGCAGTTGACAGAATCAAAAACAATATGTATAGTTGCCATTTTATATTTTTAAAAATAAAAAATGGTGATAATTTACCCATTGCACCCTGTACTTTGCTTTCCATATTAGAAATTATTTCCGTTTCTAATTTTCTTTCAGATTCAAATTAATTTTCCTTAAAACTTATACTGTGAAGATTTGTCATGACTTCTTGCTTTGGGCTTAAGCAAATTATTGATGAGATTAGTTAGACAAAATACTGGTGGTAAACAGCCCAAAATCAAAATAGAAAAGGCAGAAAAGATCTTTCTCTTTTATTTGTAATATTTGTGTGTGTGTGTGTGTGTGTGTGTGTGTGTGTGAAAGGGATAAAATACAGTTTTAAGGCATGCCATATTTGTGGGTTAAAGTGCTCAATATCAGAGATAGAGCATATGAAGTGGACACTGAAATCAACACCCAGAGGTAACAGTCTGTTTCATGCTTAAATGGAATAGTCAGGCCATATATATATATATATATATATATATATATATATATACACACACACACACACAGATACACACTAAAATTCAGGCAATACAAGGTTAGGGAGCCACTCAGTGTATAAGGTAATGGTCAACAAAGTATAAATGTTGAATGAAGTGTGTGGTAAGAACTGAAGGCTGTGAGGATAAGGAAGATAGATTACAAGTGACCCTTGAGTTGAAGAGGTCAAGACTGAAGTTTTCATGGAAGCAAATGCACACAATTATGTTCCACAAAGTATCAGTTCTTAAGAGAGAAACTGTCTGAGTGGAATTTTCTTTTTTAAAAGAGGAAAATTTATGGAGAAAATGAGGATGATTCAACTCTGTTGTCATGACAGAGCATGTTCTAGCTGTAAATCTCTGAACTAGTAGAATTAAAGAATGGTACTCATTTGAACATTTGTAATGGAGATAGTGCTTGATTATTCACTTGTTTGCAATGTGGCATTTGTGGGGTGGAAGGAGGGAGTGTAACAGTTGTCACCAACAAAACCTTGCAATAAGGAGTGAGCACCTCCAGCCAAGATATGGCAGCAAACAAGTAAGAAAACAACTTAGAAGGCAAACAGTTGGTTATAATTTCAGTTTCTTTTATAAGAGGCACTGAAATTCTTTTTTTGTTTGCTACTTTTTAACACTTTATTGATATTGTCAATCCAACCATATCTTGGTTCAAAAGCATCTTCTTTTCAGACTGACTTCTTCATACTTAGTTTTGAATTTGGTAAACAATATTTCTATCTGTTATTCTTATGACAAAACCAAAAACAAATTTAGCAAGAGAAGACAATGATCCTGCTTTCCCTTCCAAGGCCAATGTACTGATGATGAAAGGTGGAGTGGCTATGCTGATGACCTAAGTATTAAAGTGTTTCAAGAAATAGGACTCAAAATAAATTTTTCATAAACAAACTATGATCTGGAATTGGAATGAAAGCAACTTATAGCAAACATTTGAATCTGTCATAAAAATTCAGAATGCATAAACACTTTAAATATCTTGGTATATGAATCAGTTATAACAAATTTAGTATAAGAGAAAAAGAAATTGAGCTTAGAATAATCTATGCTAGAGATAGTTTCTCCTAACACTGCAAATTGCTACAGAACCAAGATATTAACTGGAAAATGCAAGTCATCTTAATAAATAGCCTCATCAGTTTGTATACAACTGCTTTCTAAGATCAATGGTTAGAATGGCTTTGAGCAAGTGAAACCAGTTGGTCTCAGTAAAGGTCATCTTTCTTTCGGACTTGTGCTACAGAATCAACAAAGAATTGTGCAAAATAACAGAAACCACAACACTTGAGGATTATCAACAAGAGCACAAATAAAATTGATATCAAATATAATCCAAAGAGAGAATAATGACATAATAAAGATGTTGACATTCCGCACTACTTAAAATAAAAAGTTAGAAAGGAAACCCTCATCAATACTAGAAAGAGCATAACAGCTACTTGGCAACCCCCTTTTTTTTTTCCTGAAAAATTTTTTTAATTTTATAAATTCCAACTGAAAGTATTACTAGCTGCTCAGTCAGTTAATATTGAATGTTTCCTTATAATGGCTAATATTTTCATTGCAATTACTATTCTCTTAGATGCTAGAATCTTGATTTTTAATTTTAAATACTATTCCTACTTATCTACTCTTCAACAAAGAGTTTTTTAGCTCTAATAAAATTCCAAATATCATTAAAAGAAACTGACATAGACACCATTCATATTTCTCTTTTCCTGGCCTTAATAATAATTATAGACAAGTGAATGATAGAAAATTACTTAAATTCAAACACATAGTATAGGATGACTGGTTGCTCATATCTGAATATTCCTGTTTACAAGGGTAGCTAGATAATCCCTGTCGTGGACACTAGCTCAGACTTATTTGTTCAATACCAACAAATGGGCTTTTTACCACAACTATGCTGAGCAGATCTTAGTTACACTTTATGAGAGAGAGAGAGAGAATTATCTGTTGTGATCAACAGTTTGAACAAGTTCATTACTAGTGACTTTGTGTTAGAACAAGAATTGATAGTGTTCAAACAATTCTATCTACCCAATTTCACTCACAAGGCATGGGTCACTTCCCAACACAGTGGGATCATCTGCCCAGGCCAATATCATCAAGAAGTCACCTTCTAAAAAATTGAACATGATGAGATTTGAACTCTGATCAGAATGCTAATGTTCTAACCACTTGGTAGCATGCCCATATTCAAACATATTATAGTATAAAGTTGAAAGCCTGGCTAAGTAAGAGATTTGGTAATCTCAGATTTTAAGAGAAAATTTTGTGTTTTTATGATTAATATAGAATTGTATTTTCACAGTAACTTTACCCATAAATGTCATATTTAGTAATTACTCTGAATTATTTTTTCAATATTACATAACTTTGCATTTATCATAGTTTAAACCATACAAAATTTATCTCAGGTAATATGAGTAGAAACTATTTGACTTGATGAGAAATTGATGAGAAATTTCCAAATATTGTTGACATCAACTCCAGAGTTGATTCTTAATTTTCTGCTTGTTGCCTTCATTGTTAGTTCTTTTTATTAAGATCTTCACTCTCTCTTACTAGACTGTTTATGCTTTGCATTTTCCCACTGGAACCTTTTCTGCTATCCTCCTCATTTATTTATTTTACTTAATCAATTTCATGGCATGCATTTATACTAATGTTATAAATCTTGGTAGTAAGTATAGACAAGGGTATATTAGTAGATATTTTTTATTTTGTAATTGATTGGGTGTATGTAGACAAAGAATATATGTAAGGAAGAATTTTCTTTCAACAGCAAAACAAAAGATATCATATCTATTTTGCAGAAACAGTTAGAAAATTTAATAAAAAAAAAAATTTGATAATTTTAGTGACCCATTCCTAATATTCAGTTTGAAAATAAAATTCCTTAATATACTGTAGATAGAAGTCTAAAAATTTATTATTTTTGTCTGAACATTAAAAAAAAAGGATAAGTTTTTCATATGATTTGAACCTGAAATTAGGAATATGGTCATCAATTCTGGTATTTAGTAAATCTTTTGTTACTCACAATATGAGGTCAATTTAGTTGAAAGTTTGGAATTTTACTCACTATTTACTCACTATATGAGGTCAATTTAGTTGAAAGTTTGGAATTTTAAAAATATTGACATCTAGATAACTTAGATTTTATCTTTGTAGTCAATTAAAAGCAAATTTGGTCATTAAAATATTTAGAATGTATTGTGTTTTTTATTACTATAAACATTATCTTTAGTTGCTATCCCAGTTTTTTTTTATTTTCTTAAACAGTGAAATTAATAACCAGCACAAATTGAGATTTTTGATTAAAGAAAAATTGCACCTCCTACAGGAATTGAATTGGTGTCCTTTTCTTCCATTAGAGAAACCAATTTTTGAGTCAAAGTGTGCCTCTAGCTGTTTGATCATGGAGATCAACCTAACAGGGCAAGGTTGGAATTACATATTTAAAGAAAGCACAGTTTTCTTATTGGGTCTTCTGCTAGCTTTGTTTTGTTATAAAAAAACAGGAACAGCAATTCAAATATGTGTCTCCCCAAAAAATAATGTTTATAGTAATAATAAATAATGTTGGATAAAAAAATCTTTCAAAAATTGATGTATAATATACAAGTCTTTTTTTTATAGTTTGAATTGTATTTTGTTTTTGTGTTTAAACTTTTTAAAAATTTTTGTTATAAAAGTAAATGATAAACTGAACAGAGTTGTAGAAATGAAAGCCTTATTTTGTTAAATTTCTTTTTCTTTTCTACTTTACTGGATGTGTTTGCTTGAGACTTAGTTCACAGGTGACCTGCTTCATGCAGGCTCAGGCTAATTCTCTTTATTATTGAAATAGAAAATGCTGTACACTTATTAAATCCATCTTTCCAACAGTTTCTCTTCATATTCTACCATACAGGGCGGAGATCTTCTTCAGGGAAACAAATGTACAAAATTGAACATAAAAGAAACAAAGATTGGTTATTCCATTTGCACAACTGTGATGTCATCTCCATGCCTGATAAGTGGGAATTTCCTTGGGTAAGAATTTTTTTTTCATCCCTTACAAATCAGTTTCTGTTTATTTACATACACACACAAAAGAATTATTTATCTGATACTCACCACTCAATGTTACTTAAAGTTTCATGTACATAGCAATTGTCAGGCACAAATTAAAAAAATCTGGCTTTAGTATAAATGTTAAGTCTGTTATTTTACATCAAGCACTGTTTTATTATTACTATCAGCATTCACTGTGTTCTATTTTATATATATATATATATATATATATACTTCAACTAATTTACTGAAAAACAGTGTAGTATATGTTGAACATTTTGTGTGCATATATATATATATATATATATACATACTGGTGAGACAGCCATGGGCTAACCCATTTTATAGTTCACCAATAGAAGGCTTAACCAATCAGGAAGCTCAAGATATTCAATGCAATGTGTATAAAAGGTGGCCATATTTTTCTGAGTATTACCGATCAAATCTGATTCAGTAGAGTGTCTGATTCATGAGTGTTAATTAAGTTTTGACGTTGTTTCATTGAACAGATTATGTGCTGTGCTTTATCGATAAACTATGGCGGACATTGTCAACAAAGGTTATGGGCCCAGCCTACAACTCTATTTTGATGGTGATGAGTCAAAATACGAATTGTGGGAAGTGAAATTATTAGGCTACCTTAGAATACAAAAAACTTCAGGACATCATTCTTTGCCAGAAGGAAGATGAGGATTTCATGGAAAGAAATGTGACTGTGTTCGCCAAATTAATACAATGCCTGGATGACTGAAGTTTGTTTTTAATAATGAGAGAAGCCAGGGATAATGCCAGGAAAGCTTTAAGAATATTGTGTAAACAATACTTGTCAAAAGTTAAACCCAAAATTATTGCTTGATATACTGAATTAACTTCGTTAAGGAGACAAGAAAATGAATCTGTAACAGATTATATTATACGAGCTGAGAATGTCACAAATGCCTTAAAAATTGGCAGGTGAGACCATCTCAGATGGGCTACTAATAGCCATGGTTTTAAAGGGCTTACCAGCAACATTTAAACCATTTACGACAGTTATAACCCAAAAAGAAAAAAATTAACTTTCAATGAGTTTAAAATTGCGTTACGTAGTTATGAAGAAACTGAAAAAATGTGTGATCCTTTATATCAAGGACAAAATGTAATGCAAGTGAACTCATCATTTAAAAAACCAGTCCCTCAAACTTACAAGACTAGGAATTCTGATATTAAAAACAAGGGGCTTAAAAACTACCATTACAACAATAATAACAACAACAACAACAATAATAATAATAATAATAGAAAATCATATATCTGTTTTTGTTATGGAAGAGCTGGACATGTACAGGTGAAATGTCAATTTCAGTGAGTTTTGCAAAAATGTAAAAGCTTTTTTTGAATGAACGAATATATGCTTTTTCATTTGGGTTGGTTACTATACCCAATAGTTATAATTCTTACCTATTTGACATGGTGCGACAAATCATGTAACTGGAGTAGAGGCTTGCCCCTTGTTTTCTGTTTAGGATGTGGTTTCCGGCTTTCTCTTCTCACTTCAGACCTAGGTATTGGTGCTTCCGTGATTTTCCTGCATTCTGGCCGGTTGATAGCAATGGCTCATCACTGTGAGGGTACCGGGTTGGCAGTTTCCTGGTTGCTGCTTCCGACTGGTAGTTAGGAGCCCTAACTTTTGCATAGCGTCAAGAGCGGCTGCTCTGATCAACAGTTGTATAATATTGGGGTTCTTGTAATGCCATGTTGCGCATGGATAGGTGTCCCTGCAAGCACTTTCGGTGGGCAACCCTGAGGCCACACCTTGTTGCAGCCCTAGCCAGTTTCCTTCCCACACAGATCGTGGATAATGACCGCCTGTATCCTCTATTCTAGGTCCCATTCTATAAACAAAGACATGACGAAACAAATCAGAAATGACCCTAAACCAGTTAAAATCAAACCACCTAAACTCATTAACCTTTCTTTCACTAATATCCGGGGCATTCGTACTAACTTTCCTAGTGTAGAAGCGTTCCTGCATGAAAAGTCCCCGGACATCCTTGTGCTCTGCAAAACTAACCTCAACTCGGCTATTCCCTCCTCTGACCTCTCCATCCCTGGTTATCTTCCCCTCTTAAGGAAGGATTCCACTGTCCACATGTATGGGCTGGGTGTCTACGTCAGCGAACACCTCCCCATAGCTAGGGTGACTTCACTCGAATCTACTGACAACCAATACATATGTCTCCACCTGTCTCTCCTCAGTTCGGTTAGTTACCTATTCTTTCTTTACCGTTCTCCCTCCTCTCCTGACTGCTCCCTACTAGATAGCATCGCTGACGACATAGATAAGGCTATTTCCTATCACCCATTCACCCACATATTTGTATTTGGAGACCTCAATGCCCATCACTCTGAGTTGCTTGAAAACGCCGTTACTGATCCAGCAGGCATTCATGCCATGAACTTCGCTATTTCCCAATCCCTTACGTAAGTGGTGGACTTCCCCACTCACTTCCTAAGCACTCCCTCGGGTCATTCCTCACTACTAGATATATGTTTCACCTCTGTGCCTGATGCCTGTCAAGTCTCGCAGCTTTGCCCTCTCGGCAACTCCGACCACACTGTAGTCTCTCTCAGTATTTCTTTCCAATCTCACTCCCCACAGGAGACCCCTACCTATAGGACCTCCTACCTCTACCAAAAAGCTGACTGGGATGCCTTTTACGATTTCCTCTGCGATGTCCCTTGGGGAAAAGTGTTCGACCTATCAGTTGATGACTGTGCCTCTGAGGTCTCATCATGGGTGAAAGCTGGCATTGATGCATTCATACCCACCAGGAAGTATTGCTTAAAACCTCATTCCTCTCTGTGGTTCTCTCTGGCCTGCTCAGCCACCATTGCCCACAGGAACCATTACTTCCGTCTATTCCGGAGACAGTCATCTGATCATAATAGGCGCCTGTTCATATCTGCTCGCAATGAGTGCAAGAGAACCCTAAATGACGCCAAACAGTTGTTTGCTGAGAGAATACGACCGCATAGCTGACCACAAGTTCAGCTCCAAGGACTATTGGAGGATTTGCAAATGAGTGCTCAACAATAGGAACTCCTCAATACCTCCTTTAATCCATGAATTTGAGATTCTCATGTCATCTGCGGACAAAACTGAGTGCTTTGCCCGCAGATTCTCATCCAACTCCACGTTTGACTCGTCTGGAGTACACCCACCTGACTTCCCTATTAGAACTGAGGCCAAACTGCACGATGTATATATTACCCCGACAGTAGTATCCCAAGTAATTTCAAAACTCGACCCCCATAAGGCGAGTGGAGACGATGGAATCCCAGTGATAGTCCTTAAGAGGTGTGCTCCTGAACCTTCTCCTGTCCTCTCTAAACTGTTTAACTACTGCCTTTCTGCTTCCTGCTTTCCTGCATGCTGGAAGTTCTCTTCAGTCGTTCCTGTATTTAAGAATTGTGGTGAACCCTTGGACCCATCCAACTATCGCCCTATCAGTCTTCTACCGATATTCGGGAAAGTATTTGAGGCCATAATCAATGCTGAAAGAGTTCATCATCTCACTTCCCACAAACTCTTCTCTGACAGGCAATATGGCTTCCGCTTTGCCAGGTCCACGGCCGACCTGCTAACAACCGTAACGGAGTACATGCTACAGGCCCTTGATGAGTCTGACGAGGCTTGCGCGGTTGCTCTGGATATCTCCAAGGCTTTCAACAGGATTTGGTACTCTGGCTTCCTATGCAAACTACGAAGTTATGGTATTACCAGTCGCCTGCTTGACCTAATCCAATCGTTGTTAAATAACCACAAAATGAAGGTCGTTTTGAATGGGCATGCCTCTTCATTCCACAGCATGAATGCTGGTATCCCACAGGGCTCTATCCTGGGCCTGACGCTCTTCCTTATTTTCATCAACGACCTCCCAGATGAGATCAAGTCCCAAGTAGGCATCTATGCAGATGACACTATAATATACTCCTGCACCAGTAAGAAACCTGTTGTGGCAGACAGACATAATCTCGCTGCTGACCTTGAATGGGATCTACACTCTGTGGTGAACTGAGGCAAGAAGTGGCTTGTCAACTTCAATTTGTCTAAGACCAAGCTGTTGTCTGTCAACCATTACAGGCAACCTCTCCTGCCTCCCATATGCATGGACCAAGCGATTCTCCCGGAGAGCAATACACTACGCCTCCTCGGACTTACCCTGTCCTCAGACCTCAAATGGAACCACTATATTGAATCCATAGCAATATCTACTGCTAAGAAGGTTGGGTCACTATGTCGATCCAGGATGTTTTTTCCACCTGAATCCATCCTACATATATACAAGTCAACCATCCGTCTGTGCATGGAGTACTGTTGTCATTTATGGTCAGGCGCCCCTGCCGTTCTCCTCAGTATTCTTGACAGGCTCCAAAGGAGAGTCTGTAATGTGATAGGTACTGATCTGGTGGCTCGACTGCAACCACTTCCCCACTGTTGAAATGTGGCCTCCTTTTGTCTGTTCTATAAATACTTTCATGGCTTCTGCTCAGATGAGCTTAAGTCACTGGTACCTCCTCAACAGGTGTTTACTCGTGCAACCAGACTGGCAACTGGGTCCCACCCATTCACAGTCAGGTTAGCCAAATGCAAACAACAATTCTACTCCTGCAGCTTCTTCTCTTGCACTTCCCGCCTGTGGAACTCGCTCCCATATTCTTGCTTTCCTGATGGCTACAACCTCTAGAAATTTAAATGCAAAGTCAATACTCATCTACTAACCACTGGACTCTAGCTCTCTCCTCACCTTCGTATAACCTTCCCTTTCTCTCCACCTATGTATCTGTCATCGCACCAGCTTTCTCAGCTTTCTATTGCTCCTTTCTAAATAGTTTGTACT
This sequence comes from Ascarosepion bandense, assembly GCA_037127315.1. Lineage (NCBI taxonomy): Eukaryota > Metazoa > Mollusca > Cephalopoda > Sepiida > Sepiidae > Ascarosepion > Ascarosepion bandense. The sequence goes on from JBBBDQ010000904.1 coordinate 2,051,681, forward strand.
CCTCACTCTTTTCTAATTAATCTTTTTACAGTTATGTAGCCCCCTGCACATCAGTGGCAATTCTGCCTTGCTCGGGGTGAAATGATTAAAAAAAAAAATTACAGATGAAAAAAAATTTATTAATTTTGACTCCAACTTAGAGCCAGATTCCCACTTTATTGAGTTGGCTGATGGTACCAGAGCTAATAATGTAACTTTAAAAAGAGGTGATGCCAAAGGAAATATTTCTAAATGTTTATTAAAAGAGGCTTTATATATCCCTAAATTTAAACAAAATATTTTCTTGGTTCAATCTGCTGTTAAAACTGGTGTGAAAGTTAATTTTTACCATGACAATTCAAAGTTAATATACCCAGATAGAACTGAATTTAATATACAACAAAATGGGCGTTTGTATTATTTAAAAAGTATTAAATTTGTAAAATCAGCCACCCATGACTTAAGGACTTGGCAAAAAATATTAGGCCACTGTAATAATTTGGATGTTAAAAGATTGCAAGAACATGTCACTGGAATGAAAATTACATCTCCGAAAGGTTTACAACATTGTGACACGTGTATTAAAAGGGAAAATGGTGAAATTTAGAAATAGGGATCAAATTTCAAAAACAACAGCCATCTTGTTCAGAGTTTATTGTGACTTAGCTGGTCTCATTTCACCAATAGGAATCGGAATCTATTCATATGTATTAAGTTTTGTTGACGAATATTCAGGACTTATTATGATATATTTTCTGAAAAACAAATCTGATACCCTACAAGCTAGAAGAATGTATTTATCTGATATTTCACCTTATGGAAAAAATAATTAGAACAGATAATGGTGGAGAATTTACTTCTGATGATTTCGAAAATTTCCTAATAAATGAAGGCATTAAACATGAGAAAACCTGTCCTTATTCCCCACATCAAAATGGAATCATGAAGCGTAGTTGGTGAACCCTTTTCAAAATGGCTAAATGTTTGCTAATAGAATCTAAGTTACCCAAAAGTTTGTGGGTCTATGCATTAAATACGGTCGTGTATATAAGAAACCGTTGCTATAATAGTAACATTAAAAAGACTCCTTATGAGGCTTATAGGAATTACAAACCCAACGTAAGTGGTATGCATATTTTGGGTACAATTTGCTACACATATGTCAACCACAGGGCAAAACTAGATCTAAAAATTGAAAGAGGCATATTCATTGGTTATGACAAAACAAGTCCAGCCTATATGATTTATTTTCCACAAAGTAAAATGATAAGAAAGACCATATGTGTCAGATTTACAGATTCCTTTGAATGAGTGGAGGATCACGAAGAAAAGAACATTAATAAGGGAGTAGTATAGCATGAACTAAAATGGTAGATAGGTAAGATAGGGCCTATAAATGAAAAACCCATTCAAAATCCACCATTAAAGGAAGGGGTTATACCAGATAAGATAGACGATGAAAAATCAGACACAGACCTCAAGTTAAAAGAGGAGGGGCAATTCCGTGTTATCCGACCAGAAATAAAAAAAAACAGACTATTTTGGAATGGGTCAATGTAATATCTGCGACATTGATTGTTGCTTTTGTCATAGCAATTGTCAGGCACAAATTAAAAAAGTCTGGCCTTAGTATAAATGTTAAGTCTGTTATTTTACATCAAGTACTCTTTTGTTATTAATATCCGCATTCACTGTGTGCTATTTTATATATATATATATATGTATATTTCAACTAATTCACTGAAAAAACAGTGTAGTATATGTTGGAACTTTTTGTGTGCATATATATATATACTGGTGAGACAGCCATGGGCTAACCCATTTTATAGTTCACCAATAGAAGGCTTAATCAATCAGGAAGCTCAAAATATTCAATGCGACCTGTATAAAAGTTGGCCATATTTTTCCGAGTATTGCTGGTCAAATCCGATTCAGTAGAGTGTCTGATTCATGAGTGTTAATTAATCTTTGATGTTGTTTTATTGAACAGATTATGTGCTGCACTTTATCGATAAACTATGGCAGACATTGTGAACAATATAAAGAAAAAAAGGTGCCAAACTTAATAAAAATGAAGTTTTTCCATCAAAATGTTTGTTATTATTAAGAGGAAAGATCAAAGTATTTTTAAAAAATTTTAATCCTTTCTAACAAGTTTGAAATTTTGGTTAAAAATATTTCTTAATTTTTGTCAGTGGGTAACTAAATCATTACCAGAGTTTATAATGGATATATTATGTTGAAATTATAAAATTAAAAAAAATTTTAATCTTTTTGCCTCTACAAAAAAAAAAAAACATGAAAGGAAAAAAATTACTTTTTTTAAGTCAAGATTATATTTATTTTAGGCTTACTTTAAATGTAATTTATATACTTTTCTGCTAACTTATCACTGAATTTTGACAAGGTAAATATGAACTTTCTCTGCAAATATGATTTAAAAAAAGAATATCTAAAGAAAAATTTATAATATATAGCAGTTTAAACAATTGAATTAAAAATAAATACCAAAATACGCTTTTAAAAGAAGAAATACTAAAATATGCTTTTAAAAGTTATCATGCAAATTAAATATCACTGCTTATGTTGTAAACACTGTTATATATATATATGTATACATACATATACATATATATATATATATATATATATATATATATATATAAGACTTGATGCATACTCTTTTATGGAGAAGTTTATTTTTGAATTAAAATTTATAGTTAATATAAAATTTTATTATCAGTCTATATATATATATATATATATAAAGAAATTTATTAAAAAAAGATAAAATATTTTTGTTTTCTTTTAATAAAATAGTATGATATGATAACAAACAAATAGGAAGCATTTATAAATCTAACATGTTTCACTTTTATCAAAGCTTCATCAAAGAATGACATGGAGGAAAAAAAGGAGAAAAAATTCTGGTATCTTTTATTTTTGTGTTCCTTAATTAAAAATATTCTATCATTCTGTCATATTCCAATCTATATTTGATCCTAAATAAATATAATATGATAAAAGTGAAACATATATACACACCCCTCAACATTTCTTTCTCTAATGTTTGTGGTATCCATACAAACTTTTGCAGTATGGAAGAGTTCCTCTATGAAAGTTCCCCTGACATCCTAGCTCTCTACAAAACTAACCTCAACCCTACAATTTCCTCCTCTGATTTCTTGATTCCTGGCTACCTTCCTCTCTTTAGGAAGGACTCTATTGTGGACATGCATGGCCTGGGTGTTTATGTCAGCAATCATCTCCCTGTGGCTAGGGAGATCTCTCTTGAATCTCCTGTCCATTACTACATGTGTCGCTATCTCTCTCTCTACTGCTCCCTTTTCTCTCTTGACTGATGCATGCTAGATAGTATTTTCGATAATACAGACAAGGCTATTTCCATTTACCTATTTGCTAATGTATTTGTGTTTGGTGACTTCAATGCTCATCATGGAAAACTCTGTCACTGATCTTGCTGGAGTCAAAATGTTGAACTTCTCAACTACTCAGTCTTTCACACAAGTGGTGGATTTCTCCACGTGTTTTCTTAGTAACCACAATGAACATACTTCTCTTCTGAAGCTGTTCCTTACTTCTACAGCTGACTCTTGCCACATTATACAGCTCTGCCTTTTTGGCAACTCTGATCATGTCTGTAAATGTCTATTTCTACTCCCTTTCTATCCATTAACCTCCTACTAGCAGAATATCTTACTGCTATCAATGAGTGGACTGGGACTCATTCTTTGATTTCCTTTGTGATGTCCCTTGGAACAAAGTTTTTAGTTTCCCTGTTCAAGACTGTTCCTCTGAAGTCTCCTCCTGGTTGAAAGCTTACATTGATACCTTCATCCCAGCTAGGAAATACTTAAACATTGTTCGTCTTGGTTCTCTTCTGCTTATTTGGCTACCATTACCCATAGGAGTTACTTTATCCAGCTTTACTTGAGTGATATGTCTGATTACAGTAGGCACCTTTTTGTCTCTGCTCATAATGAATGCAAGTGTGTTTTAAATGATGCTAAGTTATTGTTTGCTGATAGAATGAAGCAGTGTATAGCATCTCACAAGTTTGGTTTCAAAGATTACTGGTGGCTCTGTAAGAGTGTACTGAACTAAAGAAAACCCTTGATCCCTCCTCTGTTCAATCAATTTGAAGTCCTCATATACACAGTATACACAGTTTAGTGCTTTGCTTAAAAATTCTCATCCAACTACATGCTTGACTTGTCTAAAGTACCCATGCCCAATTTTCCACCTTGAACTGAGCCTCAACTGATATATAAGCCCATCTCTGGTTTCTAATATAATTTTTAATCTTGACTCCCATAAAGCAAGCAGAGGTGATGGAATTCCAATCATCGTCCTAAATAAATCTAGTTCTCTCCAAACTCTATAACTATGGCTTCACTGCTTTCTTGCTTGTTGGAAATCCTCTGTCATTCCTGTTTTTAAGAACTCTGGGGGGCCCTTTGACCTCTCTATTGTCCTATTAAACTATTACCTCTTTTAGCAAGGTATTCAAGACTATTATCAATCCTGAAATAGACATCTCACAACCTTCTCTCTGACAAACAATATGGTTTCCGTTTTTGTTTTGCTAGGTTTACCATTAATGGGTTAACAACCATCACTTATATATATACCAGATTTATGATAAGAATGGCAAAAATTGAGCTGTTGCTCTTGATATCTTAAAAGCATCTGACAGAGTTTGGCATGCTCGCCTGTGCAAGCTCCAGAGCTATGGTATTTCTGGATGATAGTTTGATTTAATACAATCATTGCTATCAAATCCTGAAATGAAGGTGGTTTTGAATAGGGAAGTTTCTAGATCTTTCATACAAATGTGGGCATCACTCAAGATTCTATACTTGGTCCTACACTTTTTCTGATCTTCATCAATGATCTTCCTGATGTAATCAGTTTTTTTAAAATAGTCATCTATGCAGATGACAATACCATTTAATCCTGTCTCAATAGGAAATCTGTGAAGGCTGATTAAACTTGCTGCTGCCCTTCAAAAAGATCTCCAATCGAGAATGACTTGTGAATTTTAATGCCTCCAAAATGAAGCTGCTCTCTTTTAACTATCATCGAGAAAATTCCTTGCCTACCATAAAAAAAGATGACTCTAGTCACCTAGAGAGTAACACACTGCATTTCACTCTCACAAATGACTTCAAATGACTACATCAAATACATAACTGCATCTACTGTTATGAAGGTTTAACATTGTGTTGGGCCAGGAAGTTTTTCTTGTCAGAATTCATTTTGTACATTTATAAATCTATCATTCGTCTATGCATTGAACACTGTTGTCATATCTGGTTGTGTGCTCCTGCTATTCATCTTGAGCTTCTTGACAAGATCCAATGGACGATCTGCAATATAATAGATTCTGACTTGTCAGCCCACCTCCAGTCACTTTCTCACCAACTTGATGTGGCTTTCCTCAGTCTTTTCTACAAGTATTTTCATGGTTACTGCTTTGATGAGCTTTTTTCCCTGGTTTCTTGACCAGATATATTTACACATGTTATTAGATTGGCATCAATTGGTCCTACCTTTTTACCATCAAAATAGTTAAATGTAACTTCCTCTTCTACTCTAACAGTTTCTTTTCTTGCACTCCTTGTTTGTGGAACTCCCTTTCATTTACTTGGTTTCCTGATAGCTACAATCTCTAAAAATTTAAATGCAATGTTGATTGCCATCTTCAATCTACTTGATTCTGTACCTTGTTTTTTCTCTTCCTGTAACCCCCAGTGGTGGTCCTGCCTGGCTTGGGGTAAAATGATTATAAAAAAAAAATTATGCCAGATTTTGACTTTAGTTCTTATAATTAATTTTATGGTAGACATTAAGGGATTAATATCTTTTAAGATAAGTGTGTGTAAAGGAATTTTTTATTTAGTAAAAAATTATATATATATATATATATATATATTATAACTATATCATTTAGTTTAATTTTCTTATTATATATTGTCTTGAGTGTTCTTTCTGATTCTTATAGAATAAATAAAAATGAAAAAACAAAGATTTTTTTTAGAAAATTTTATTAAAAGCCCAGTATTAAAAAAATGATTTTCAAAAAGTTTAAAAAATTATAAAAAATAAGTTTCCTTTTATTCTCAATAAAAAAAATAAAACTCATTGCAATTCATACAAATGTTTTTACTGAAATTGGAAACTCTTTGTGATTACTGACTGAGGTATTCAGGAAGCTACTTGATTAGTCATAAATTAAACATTAAAGAAAAACATCTTGTGTGGTGTTCAAAGACCCCATGGTACTAATGAAGGGTTAAGGAAAGATTTTGGATAACAGTTCAAATATGACTGGAACTTCATCTTTGTTCACTCAATCAGTTAAGTGTCATATGTCATACATGCTTGGTTGATTATATCTTTTTTCATCCATGACTGACTAGGCAGAAGATTTTCCTGCACTAGGTTACCACTCTTTCTGCAGAAGACTGGTTGCCAACAAAGACTATAGAACCCAATCTATCCTGCTATTTAACCCATAGCCGAAAAGAGAAGAGATGAATTACTACCTTTCCTAAGAGTATTTGCATGTAAGTGAATGAAACAAATTCAACTGAAGTTTGAACTCAGCTCCCCAATTTCTCATTCCGAGCAGATATCCATTGCACCACTTCACTACCTTCTTGTGTGTTACAAATTTATAAAAGTTTAATACTTTGTGGGAAGAAAAATAATTTTGTTTTATTATGCCTTGAAATATACTAAATTAATCCAACTTGGTTGGGTTTCACCAAAAAAGGTTTTCTGCCTTCATTTACAGAAGATATTAAATCTTCTGTAAATGAAGACAGGAAATCTTCTGATAGAACAAAAATGAACTGATAAGGAATGTCAAAATGAAATCAAAGTGGGGAAAATAGAATTTAGAATATTCAAAGTCACTACAAGTATTTTATTCTGTCCTTGTTGAAATTTAATTTTCTGAACTTTCTTTTCTCTCTCTTCACAGTATGCCACTTGGGATTTGGCCTTCCACATGATTCCATTCTGTACTATTGATCCACTTTTCACCAAAAAACAACTACTTTTGTTCTTATCTGACAATTATCTTCATCCAAGTGGTCAGGTGAGCATTGTGAAACTTTTTTATTTTTTAACTATTCCATAATCAATCTCATCTAATAGTTTTTGAAAACATTCCTCATCTAACAGTCATTAAAAACGGGATGTCAGCTGAAGTGTCACACCAGGTCTCTACAGATCTTACAATTCATATTTGAATTTCTGAGACAATGTATTATTATTATTTGCTGAATATTTTTTACTCCTCAAACTAGCAGGAGGCTTCATCTCTATTGTTTTTTATTGCAGTATTAAAGCTGGGTTAATTTCAACCAGTCTTTACTCAGATGCATGCTGTATTTCAACACCATTACAGATTTTAGAAGGGAATATTTTCTCCATTTGAAATTATGTTGTTCTCACCTTAGGTTTTTGGGAAAGGAGTTGCAGGCAGGGTAGACAAAAATGACTGGAAACAAGATATCCATTCCTGGAAGAAATAAAAAGTGTTGTTCTTGAAAAGCAATAGATTTAGACTTAGCCTTTTAAAAATAAAATCTCATGGTGAATTAGAATCAAATATAGATTGGAATATGACAGAATGATAGAATATTTTTAATTAAGGAACACAAAAATAAAAGATACCAGAATTTTTTCTCCTTTTTTTTTCTCTGATGAAGCTTTGATAAAAGTGAAACATGTTAGATTTATAAATGCTTCCTATTTGTTTGTTATCCTATCATACTATTTTATTAAAGGAAAACAAAAATATATATATATATATTTTTTTTTAATAAATGAAGTATTTTATTAAATTGCATTTGGTAAGTAGAAAAATAATTGTGGATATCCATTGATATTTCATACTTATGTAAATTCTTAGATATTGTTTAGGAGTGGAATTAATCTCATTTATGCAATATACTGCAGTATTAGTTAAAATTGATGGTCTATCCATTGGCAATGAGATAAGGTTACTTGATCTCTTTGATAATTAGACTGGATTATTTTGTCTTTTAAAAGTGTGTATTTCTATCTGATAAACTCTGTACAAGTTACTTGCTTTGGCTTCTATACTCGTAAAAAAAAATTAGACAATAGTACTCTAGCAGAAAACTAGTTTTTGCTGAATGCGGTAAACACATATAATTAAGATATAATATATAAAGAAGTGGTGTAGCTGTGGCAGCCTTGAAATATGAACATTATTTAACATTTTTTGACTGTAGTATGATTGTTAGGGCCAGGAAGATGAAGCAATGTTATCCAAGAGGTAGCAAATGCTCTAAGTTTTTATTGTGTAACTCTATCAAGGGTTTACTAAAAATGTGTGAATTTCAGAAGGATATCAGTGGCATATTAAAATTAGCAGTGTCAGAATAGAGCTGTCAGTGACTGACAAGGATGCTACCCACTGCAGTGAAAGGGACATTGCTTCAAATCAAATCTGAATTTAAATGGTAATGTCACTCAACCCATTGAAGTATTAGGCAGTATACATTGCTTTCCATAAAGTTTTGTAGTTATTGACCAATATTATTGACACCATAGCATCAGTTACTTTACCTTATCTATGCTAGAGACCATTGCCACATCTGATGACTCCAGTTTTGGGATTGAATGTTGGGTTCAAGTCTGGAGGAGGCTACATGAGGATATGGATTCATTTTATTAGCAAGGTATAGTTGTAAGCTTTTGGTGGCTCTGTAACTGTGTGGAGTGTGTTCTATTTGAGTTCAAAAGGACCACAAGTGAAACTGGAGTCTCTCTCAGCAGGTATAAGATCTGGGTACAGACCATTTTCACCCTTTTCTGTTTGTCATATTTTCCAGAGGAGAGTTCAGTTATTCTATGGGCCTTTGTGATCACCTGATTAAAACCCCATTGAGCATGAGTGGGACATGTTGTAGTACCTCATTAGGACTTATTCTCTGCTCTGCAACTCCTTTTTCACAGATGCAACATCACAAGCCTTTACTATTCTTTCATGGTTTCTATGGCAAATATTTAGATGAACACCATTTTATAATGCTACCAGTTCACACCTTTATGACTAAGACATGTCATGCTACTTCCATGGAGTTGAATCAGCCTCATTTCCTCTGTTTTCCAAATGCAAGGTGAAAGTTCCATTCAGACAGCTTTTCCCCAAGAATTACCACTTTTTGGACCATCCAGCAGCAAGGCCTTTGATTTGGAGTTTGGGGGTTTTGAGGATTGTTGAACCACCTCTTAATTGCTCTTGTTCTTAGGTTCACCCTGACCTGGAGTGGTAAGACCTGTTAGGGTCCCAGCTGTGGATAAATAGTAAACCTCCAAACAAACACTATGAAGGTATAAAAATTAAAGTGATATATTTTCATAGTAAAAAAAATAGTTACCAATAACACTTTTGTTAAAAAAAAGAAAAAAAAATTACCAGCAATCCATTTTTGTATTCAATTGTGAAAACATAGTAACATATATTATTGCTTCAAAGCTCCCAAGAAAAGTAAATTTTGACATTAGCTGACCCATAAGTTGTTGATATGCCATTAAACTAATGATAACATTGTGGACCAGATTCCCATATGGATGCTTCTCTGAACACTACAATTTTAAGTTCTTCAAGGGTCAACTGTTATCTGTTTTCTTTATCCTCACTTTCCTGCCATCTTCTCTTTCATATCTCACACTTCATTTGTCATAACCATTTTAACAGTGACTCCCTAACCTTGAGTGGCTGTTGAACTTTGTATTCAATGAACTTTTATACTAAAAATAAAAGATACACACAAGAAACAATGATCATGAGAGGCTACAGATTGTACTTGAATAGATATACCTATGCAATAACTTCAAATTCATATAGATTCAATGGCATGCTGTGTAGCTTGGTGATTGAGGGCTATATGTTGCTATTTCTAATTTATTTAGCAATTTGATTCAGTTATTAATTTATAATACAATCATAACTCACTTTGAGTTGATCTTTCCTTTGGAGTGATTTTTTTTTATTGGCTTAAATTTGATACCATGAAATCAGAATTGGTCACAATATTTCCTAAACTTCTTATTTTCACAAGGCCAAATTGGAGGTAAAAGGGATGACTTAGGGAGATTTTTTTTTTTTAATGTTTGTTTTGAAAATGGGCTGTTGAGATTCTGGGCTCAAACACTGAACCCTGAGGCTGATGTTAAATATGCAACTATCTTGTCCATCAAGTAGAATGCACAGTGTTGATTAACAAAACTTATTTTTCTTTTTAATTTTTATAGTTACCTGCCTATGAATTTGACTTCAGTGACACAAATCCACCCGTTCATGCATGGGCCTGTCTCCATGTCTACAAAAACCCCAAAAAAGATATTACTTTTCTGAAAAAATGTTTTCAAAGACTTTTATTAAATTACACTTGGTAAGTTGAAAAACAAATCCACTATAATCCTGGAAATTCATTGATATTTCATCCTTATATAATGTTGTGGTTGTTGGTTATGAATGGAAGCAGTATTATTTACATGATACACAGTTAAAATTTACATGCTATCTGTTGGCAAGGATTATTTATTCACTTTTCATTTAGTTATATAAATTATTTTCTTCTTTCTGTTTTTTTTTTTTTCTTGTTAAGGTCATGTCAAAAATGAATTCCCCAGCAGGGACAAACCTGTATCCTTCTTTGACCTGCTCCCATCCCTGCTGGGTAATACATTTTTTTTCTAAAACTTCTTGAATTTGTACAATGATAGATGTAATAGATACTGTTTAAGTGGGGCATCTATTTCACATGAAGTATCCACTATGGTAATGTTATAAAAATATTGGATTAAATAGATCATTAATTCTGTAAAATATATATGCACACAAACACACACACATAAAATTTGGGGCCACCTGACATTTCTTTCAAAAACACCATAAAATGAGATATTTTTGTATTCTTTTAAAGTAAATATAAAATTTCAGCAACTGCTGTGTATTTTGCCAAGCAAAGAAAAAGCTAACTTTCACTCTTTGGGTAATCTCTTTGAACTCTCCTATCCGATTCATCCCATGCTGATTCAGTCTGAGAGTGATCAGGAGATTGAATTAACCAGGTCTTTATTTCCCTTTTTTTTTTTTTTTTTTTTTTTTTTTTTTTTGGACATAATTTACAATAGTGTTTTAGATCATTGTTTTGTTGAAAGGCAAATTTTTTCAAATTATACCTTAAACCAAATGGTATAGCATGTTTTTGCAGAATCAAATGGTATTGTTCTTTGTTTTTTTGTTTTTCATGATACCCTTGACCTGAATCAAATCTCTGGCTATTTTGGAGATCTCAAAACATCTACTGTGGGGTTAATGGTGAAAACAAAATATGTTATATAAAATATTCATAATTTAACAAAATATATTGTAGATAGGCTAATCTGAATTTGAACATTTTGGTAGTAAGTGGAGACTGCAGTAGGAGTGTATGTCTGTGTGTGTGTATATATATATATATATATATATATATATATATATATATATTATAAGTACACAGTCTCTCTCTCTATATCTATCTGTCTATCTTTCTCTCTCTCTCTATATATATATATATATATTATTGTCATGTCTTTGCAGGCTCTTTATTTGGTAGCTTTTTTGTGTTTTTCATTCAAAATTTTTATTATTTCCATCATTTATACCTGAACTAAGGCTCTGCTATGGGACCATATATGATTCGCAAGGCCAGTTTGACTTTTACAACCTCTCTTACATGTATAGTAAACAAAATCTTTGTCCAGGTTTTCCATGTTACAAACTTGCCTGTCTCTGTCTGCAATATGCCAGAGAACTTGGAATTGTAAAACTGTTGGTGCTCTTCACCTGGATATATATATATATATATATATATATATATATATATATATGTATATTCCAGGAGATGTTGAAATGTTCTTTCTAAAACTTGATCAAACTTTTTTTTCTACCTTCTTCATTGGGTTGTCAACTATTTTTACCATTTCTTTAAATCTTCAAAAAATAATGTTCAAATAAATATATATAATACTGTCGTACCAGCCAGTCTTTTAGTTTGCATGAGGGCAACTGTCTTGATTTAATATAAATTATTTCAAAGTGAGGAGCAATAACCAGTTTACTCATTCTGTATTACCAATGATTTGTTAAGTTTTCCTCTTGTCTTGTTAGTCTGTTTTTATTGCAGTAAGTCCATTTTTTTGCTTCTAATAAAGTTTACTATTTATTTTGTGCTTCTAAGAAGGTTTATTATTTATTTATCTTGCCAGTTTATCTTTTATTGATAAAAAAAAAAGAATGGAGAAAATGTCTACAGTGAAATGAATTTTATTTTTTAAGGTGGATAAATGCAAAGAAAATTCCTGGTCCTGGACATTTGTATGGTGGTGGTTTCCTTGGCATGGACAATATCAGTGTTTACAACCGATCTCATGGAATACCCCCAGGCTACATGCTTGCTCAGGTATGACAACATTGTCATGATTTCTTTTAAAGTTTTTTGTGCAATTACAACTAGAAAGCATTCAACAGTTTAGAAATCTTCCATTTTTCTTTAGAAGATTTTACATGAGAGAAGATCATATTGATATTGGAGTCTCTCTACTTACCTATGGTATATGCAGTATTACTAGTTTGAGGTATGACAGGTTCTTGTTTCATCATGAGTATTAACTTTAGAAGAAAAGTCAGGGTCCAGTTTGACATGATACTTATATTCTAAACTGAACTTCCGTTTCAAAACTATTTTATTAAGCCCCATGCCAGGCCAATAATGCTTCAGCATCTCCTTATATATTCATGCTTCTATGAAAATGTTTGACTTTGATGAATTTTCTTATTACTTATAAATCAATCAATGATTCTGTTTGCATTAAAAAATGTCCTTGAATATGTTCTGTATTAAAACTCCAAAAAGGTTGTTAAGCAACATTGAGCCTGGTCAGCACTTAGATGGGTGACCGCTTGGGAATAACAGGTGCTGTAAGTGTTTAGTGACGGATGTGTGTTGTGGTGCAGTGGATATCGGCTTGGAAAGAGAAATCGGTGAGCCGAGTTCGAATTCCAGTTGAATACCCTACATTCATTTAAGCACTGGTATCCTTGGGAAAGGTATTAATTTTTCCCTTCCCTCCAGTTATGGGTTAAATAACAGGGTAGGACTTGGTGACCCTGCCCTTAAAAACAAATCCCAATCAATCTTGATACTCGAAGAAAAAAAGTATTACTAGACACAAGACTTATATAAAAAAAACAACAATAAACTGTTGAAAGAAAAAGTATTACTAGCAATAAATAAATAAAAAATTTAGTTGGCAATAAATGACCCGCCGAGGTTGATATGCCATAAAACAAACCAACCAACCAACCAAAAAGGTTGACATATCTTACCAAAACTAGTATTTCGCCATATAATTTTATTGTTTTTTCCATAACACTAGACATAGAACTGCAGCAAGGTGAAATTATAATCAGCAGCTGGTCATGCATATGAACAGGTATTTTTTTATGTAGTTTGCTTTGTTCAAATGTGACATTAATTCTTTTGAATTTATAATAATTCTCCCACCATTCAAAACAATAATGCCACTAAGGAATTACTGATAGTGAAAGAAAATTAGAAGACATTAGTATGGAAAAAAGACAATAAAAGACACAATTCAGAAAGACAGAAGATGGCAGTTGTCATTGCATTTAAATTTTTGAAGACTGCAGGTTGGTAGGGAAGCAAGAAACCAGAATTGAGTTCCACAGATGAGCTGTGCAAGAAAAGAATCCATTAGAATAAAGCTTATGGTTACATCTAGCTATTTCAACAGTAAAATGATGAGACCTTTTTGCTAATCTAGTAAAATGCAGGAAAGATTATTAGAACAATTACCATGAAAATATTTATAGAAAAGGCCCAGGGAAGCTACATTACAGTGGTGGGAAAGTGATTGAAATTGAGATGCCAGGTCAGGACTGATAGTATTATAGATCCTTCTTTCGATTTTGTCCAGAATTTTGAGATATATAGTAGAACATAAAACCAGATATGACAGTAATATTTAATGTACAGAGAAATTCTTTCATTTTGGAGAAATATTAAGTTGATTGCAAACGTTCAGTTTAATATTTGAAGTGAATGTAACACTGGACCTTGAGTTTTTGCCTGTTTCTGCAAGTATTACTGTGAACAGGAATCGTAATTCTCTGCCACTGTTATAAGAAAAAATATTTAAAAAATCTGAAATATTAATTTTATCTAAGTTGGATATTTTGTCTTTTTTTCATTCTTTTATTGATTTTAATGTTTTTATATTTACCTGTATTGCAATTGGATTTTGTGTTTTGTTTGCAGTCACATTTGTGTCAATAGGCAAAATCTCAAAATCAAGGATTCAATTTACATCATGAGTATTAACTCTAGAAGAAAAGTCAGGGTCCAGTTTGACATGATACTTATATTTTAAACTGAACTTCCATTTTAGAACTATTCTATTAAACCACTCTTTCTTTCAAAGGAAATAAATGACATTCAAACAAAACAGTACAGAAAAAAATTTCATTTCACCCAAAAAGTTTGTTATTTCAGTTAATCAAATCTTAACCCCAAATTTATATGACAAAAAACCACATAGTAAAAATCCTATAATTTAGTGATCCATAAAACAGCATTTCATTCAATCTAAAATTTATATTAGAATCTAGAAAACATATTTGTTTTGTTCTGGAGGTTTTCTCTAAATGTAATATGAATATTAATAAATTATGAACTGACAAAATTTTTTTTTTTTACTTAGTCTTTACACAAAAAAAAATTAGTGCAATGTTTATAAAAACCTCCAAATGTGAAGATTTGGTTTAGATAAATTTTTTAATTTTTTCTTTTTCTCTAGGCTGATGGCACTGCTTGGATGGCATTCTATTCTCTGAAACTTTTTGAAATGGCATTGGAACTTAGTCAACTTGATAATGATTACTTAGACATGGCAGAAAGATTTCTCAACTATTTCTTTTTGATTGCAGATACTGCAAATTCTCCAATTAATCAGGCAGGTAAATGCATCATCCTTAAATGTGAAACTTTGACCTCAGATTTTTCAAAGAATGTTCTAGCATTTATATTGTTGTCTGCTAAATTATATATATATATATATATATATATATATATATATTAAATTCCATGTCTTAAAGTGCATATTTCCTTTCTTGTCAACTCAGCCTAGAGAGATCAGTTTGTCATGTTACCATGTTATTTAACTCATAGCTGGAGAGAGAAGAGGTGGATACATTCTCAAGGGCATTTGTATGAAAGGGACCAGGTTATTTTTATTTTTGGGTTATTTTTTTTAAACTATCAGTAATAAACATGAGGGCATGAGGTCTTATTTATTATAAGGTCAGTCATCATTGACATAAGTCTTCCAGTGTGCCGAGGATTGATACCATACTTTTATAATAGAATTATATAATAACGACCAGAGAAAATATAATTTGAACATTTATAATATTATTCACTTATACCAGAAAAATATAATGACTATTATAAAAGTTGCATCATTTATATGACTTTTGGTATTCCTAGGTGTGGTTCTCACAAAGACACCTGCCACATCATCATGGTGTTGTGATATGTATTTCAGTTCACTGTTTTGCTGTACATTATATTGCATTTGTTAGTTGTATAGCAATGATATTTGTCTATATTTCTGAGATGAGGTAGTATTTACACTATTTACATTATTCAGACTATTGTCCTCATTTTTGTTGCCATATGTACGACAAAAATGTAAGTTACTTGTTCACCACTGCTGTAGCCTAGTATTGAACTCACAACTTTTTAGGTCAAGTTGCTGGAGCTAACCAATGTCTATATCCACTATATCCTTAAGGACACATGGCCCAGTGGATATAGACTTTGGTTAGTTCCAGTGACTTGACCCAAAGAGGTGTGAATTCAATACCAGGTTACAGCACTGGTGAACAAGTAACTTAGCAAGTTCAAGGGAGATAATTCATAATTACCAACAGAGGCTTCATGCAAGAAATGAGAATGATATACCCCAGTGATTGTAATAAAGAATTTGGTTCAAAATTCCTATCACCTGAAGAAGGCCGGAGAATACAACAGCCGAAACATCATACAAATGGCAACAAAGATGAGGACAATAGTCAGAATAATGTATATTGTGTGTATAGCAATGATTTTTGACATGAGTGAGTAATTGAAAATTCTGACCATAATAAATATAAAACTGAAACCAAAATTAAAAAAAACCAAACAAGTTACATATCTTGTCTCTCCCTCTACTAGAAAATCATGGCTTGTGTACGGCTACCACACTTTGAGTAGCCCTGGTCTACAGTCAGTTAAGTGCCATACGTGATACATGCTTGGGCGATCATGTCTCGAAAGAGACATGACTGACTGAGCAGAAGATTATCCTGCAGTAGGTTGCCATTGCTTTCTGTGGTAGACTGGTTGCCGACCAAGGCTATAGAACCCAATATGTCCTGTTATTTAACCCATAACTGGAAGGAAGAGACGGATTAATACCTTTCCCAAGAGTATTTGCGCATAAGTGAATGCAATGAATTCGGCTGGAATTCGAACTCGGCTCCCTGATTTCTCGTGACAACATTGAACAAAAACTTTGTAAGTGGCAAACCAAACATGTACCAACAAGAGATGATCATTGTTAGAAAACCAACTTTTTGAAATAAAAATTTCTCTGCAAGAATAAAATTGGTTTCCATTAGCAGATGTATAAGGTTGCCTAACAAGAGCCAAAATACTACCATATTATTTCTATCTTAAAAAAAAAAAGCAGCATATCAAGAATCATTCAGAAGATCTGCAGGCAATTTGGCATAAAGACATCCGAAAAACCAGATCCTACTTTTTTTGGAAAGATCTGATCAGAGCCAAGCTTTCATCAGATGAGAACATGTCCAAGAACTGTGTATATAGCGTTTCTGGCAGTTGTGATAGGGAGTATAATACTAAAAGTAAGACTGGAAAAACATTCAAAAGCTGTTGTCTAATGAGAAATTATGAAGTCAGATGTAGCTCATCATGTGTTGGAGGATATATGTGGGTGGTGTAATGGATAGAGAGCCGAGTCGGAATTCCAGTTGAGTCCATTACATTCATTTATATGCAAACACCTTTGGGAAAGGTATTAATCCATTTTTTTCTCCCCCAGCTATGAGTTATAGAGTAAGTCTTGTATTTGGAAAAAATCATTATCACTCCAAAATTGTTAATGCAATATTTACCTGCAAAAAAAAAAAAAATTATTATTATAGTCCTTGAAAATAGGTTTTTACTTTAAATAATCCACAAAGTGTTCATAAGCTATTACAAAACAAAGGAAAACTAATCGATCAGTTGAATGTGTAGTGAGGAAAAAGGTGTGTGTGTTTGTCATAGACTCCTTTAGAATAGAGAGAAACATCAGAGAAGGTGTTTAAAAGAATCGATACTCATTTGTTACTGATAATTTATTCAATAAGGTTGCTGATTAAACTGAGTACCATACTTTTGGTCAGGAAAATTACACCATTTGATTGTTCTATGGGATAATGGCTTAGTGGATATAAGTGTTAAGTGTTTACTCATTGGCCATGAGTTTCACTCCCTGAGGCAGGGAGTGAAAGAAAGCCAAATTAAGAAAAGATCTAATATGAAATATTTCATAGCATTGGTAGTGGAATAAGAACAAGCTACTTTCATAGTAAAAATTGGGTTTAAAAAAGGAGACTGAAAAGTACAACAGTTGAGGCACCATGTCTGTGACAAACCAAATGGCATCAGGTTGAATAAACCAATGTATAATAATGGTAGTTTCTTATCTCAGTAATTCAGAGAGAATTTCTCTCTTTAACTTCAGTCAGTTAAGTGCCATATGTGATACATGCTTGGGTAGTCATGTCTTGAAAGACATGACTACATGACTCCCTGACTGGGCAGAAGATTTTCTCACAGTAGGTTGCCATTATTTTCTGCAGTAGACTAGTTGCCAACCAAGGCTATAACCCAAGCTATCCTGTTATTTAACCCATAGCTGGAGGAAAGAGATGGATTAATACCTTTTCCAATGGTAATTGCACATAAGTGAATGTAACAAATTTGACTGGAATTCGAAATCGGCTCTTCAATTTCTCATTCTGAGTTGATATCCACTGCACCACAACACACATCTCTCTTTAACTTACAATCCTTTATTGCCACTCTGTGAAAATTTGTGCATGTCATGTGTCTGCTGACACATTGGATATAACCTATTAATTCCTAATTTTTGGGATGGTGGGTATTTAAGGGGGTTATAGATAGGAACCTATTATTAATACTGGATTTTTATTAATATTTAATTAATAGTGAATTTTTTTTATAAAACTCTAATACCATGTTTGTTTTTTATAAGCCTATAATACTAGATTTATTTTTTAAAGTTATAATTAACACTAGATTTTTTTCTTTATAAAGAACCATAATTGATACTTTTTTTAAAAATCTTATAATTAATATTGGATTTTAGAATGGGTTTAATGATTTTTAAGATTTAATTGGTCAATGATTTTACAATCTGTTAAATGTGTTAAGGATGAGAATATTTAAATTTTGGTAAAAATATAAAAACAAATTTATTTATTATTTTATTTTATTTTATTTTTTTTTGGCATTGAATTTTTGAAACTAAAAGCTTAGCTGAAATGGTTTTCAGTCAAATCTGAGAATTAAGACCACTCCATCTATCAAAATGTGTTTGTGAATGTTTTGGTTTTTTTCCAGGTTTTTGGGATGAAGAGGATAAATTTTTCTATGACATTTTACTGCCTTACCATTCTGATGAAATCATACCTCTCTGCACCCGCTCCTTGGTTGGCCTGGTTCCTTTGTTTGCTTGTGCTTTTATTACAATTCCAAAGTCCATATGTAATAATCCAAGGTTCTTAAGCATTCTTCATAAAGCAATGAACAAAAATAAGGTTTGTATTTCCTTTCTCTTGTTTGAAAAGATAGGTTAGCACTTGAAGATAATGTTTTGATCTATTGATACATGTCTCTTGAGTGTAGATAAGTTAGTGATGAAGATCTGTTACTTAAGACAAAGCACTTTTATGCTGATAGTAATTTTGGAATTTTGTAAATTTTTATATTGACTGAGTAATATTGAAAGAGAATGGAAATGGAAATATTTTATCAATTTTTCCTTAAAAATTAGAAATAGGATTTATTTGAATTTAAATTTTTACCTAAACTAGTAACATTAAATAGCACAGTTTGGTAAGACTAAGTTATAGGTTGAATAATTATGTATTGTTTTTTTACCACTATTGTAGATAAATGCATTGAAGCAATGTTATTCTCAAAGTGAACAGGGTGCAATGGGTAAATTATTGCCATTTTATATTTTAATGTTATTAGGTTATACAAATCTGTTTCAGAAAGCACTTTCTAAGAAATGCTCATTTCTTTTTATAATATTTATGTTCTTTAGCAGTGTACACTCAATTTGAATTTATTGCAAATCTAAATATATACAGAATTTTTATATGGAAACTGTTGATTCTTTTTTCATTTTTTTGTAGACTTGTTCCTAAAACATGTTTGTACTTATGCCCATTCTCTCATCTGATAAGTAGATTCACAAAAAGTAGCAAAAAAAAACTGGAATATTGGGTGTGTGTAAAAGTTTCCAATATCATCTTTTTTGTTTTTATATATAAAAAAAAAGCTTCTCTTGTATAGCAAGACTGTAGTTTAAACAAACAAACAAAAAAAAAAAATAGAGTACTGGTTAATTTTGCACACCATTAATATCATAAAGTTCAATAGCCATGTTTTAATGTTTGGGCTGTTAGTCTTTTTAGAATATTTAGTGATTTATATCAATGTAGATTATTAAAAGTCATGTTTTAGAATAGCAATGGATATCAATCAGTGTGGTTGTGCAAGAGAATTTTAAGTGATTAAGTTGATAAATGAAGATTAACTTAATCCAAGATCAAAATGTGGAATGTAAAATTCCTTGTGTCATTCGGTCGTGGGATTGTGTCCGAGACCAATATGTATGTTTCACTTCATCTAATAAAACTGAACTCAAAAACGTGCAGTTTTATTCGATTACATATAGCATAACTTATTATTAAAAATTAATCATAATTATCAGTACCTTTTTAACAGTAAGTAGATTTTCAATTTGCCTTTATTGATTGTATATGTGGACTGTGATAAACTTCAAAAACAGAACAATAATTTTTTCTGTCTGAATTTCTGGGATAAGAAGTTATTATTTACATAATTTACATTTTGACTAATGTCCTCATTTTTGTTGTCATTATCACAATGTCATCTACTCTAAAGCTGTGGACCAACAATATGAAACACAACAATAACAATATGAAACACAAGCTCTTTCATAGCCCTACAGAATCCCTTGATTCTAGGGAAGCCTTGCCCTTCTGGTTCTGCCTGGATCATCTCTGAACAACTGTTGGTTATTATAGTGCCAGCCTTCAAAAATGGGGATATACCAACAATGATGATCCCAACTGCCAGTGCAAGCAATTACAAACTTAATTACCTTCAAACCTAAACATCACATGCAAAGCTCTGTGTACAGTCGTGAATGGGGGTAGTGTAATGACTCACCAATAATACTAATAATCACAATGTTTTTATCATTGTGCCATCTGAGCTTTTTCATTATCTACCAATCCAAATAACCTTAAATTGAATTTTGAGGAGGGTAGATTGTTCTTATCTCGTTGTCCATGTCTAATAAGATGTGATATGCCTAGACATGGACAGCAGAAGGAGAATAATCTATCACCTAAAGATTATATTAAGGTTCAGGTGGAAAATCCCTGATGCTTACCTAGACTGACAAACATCTCAAAAAAGCCAGGTAGTACAGATTAATTAATCTACAGGAGTAGAATGTTCTCATACCCCTGTTCATGTCTAATCCCATCTTTGTTCTTTTCTAGTACTGCTCAGTTATTGCTCGTCTTGTTTTCACTGAGTCTGAGTATGTACTACCTGGCTTAAGGATTGAACTCAAAATTACTATTACATGTATTATTTACATTTGGATTAATGTCTTCATCTTTGTTGTTATTATCACAATGCTTTGGCTGTAGTGCCCTTTGGCTTTCTTAAAGTGTTTGTCAGTATGGGCAACCTTGAGGGAATTTGAAACTTAAAACTTTATTTAATCTATGGAGATAGATTGTCCTTGTTCTGCTGTCCATGTTTATGAATATCTTGTCTTATTAGACTTGGACAGCAGAATGAAAACAATCTACCTCCATCGATTAAATAAAAGGTTCAGTTCAAAATTCCATGAGGATTACCCATAGACAGAATGCTGGATAGCACAAAGGCTAGAACATGATAACAATTATAAATATTAGAACATTAGACAAAATGTAAATAATGATAACTCCTCCTCCCCAAAATTTAGTCACAATAACTATGCCACCAAATTCCAAGACATGAATGTAAATTGGATGAGATGCAATAATTAGTTATTTTCAAATAAACAGTTTGAAGTCATTTCAGTTCCATTGGCTTAAATTGTTGTATCTCTTCTTGTTTACCTCTTGGAGAAAAACGGTTTCAGACATGAGGAGAGGAAGGGGAAGTATAATTGCTGAACACTATTTGCCTAAAAATTAAAAAATCTATGCCAAACTGTGTCAATCTTTTTAGTAACTTATTTGACAGCTTACACATCAGAATACTGTAAAGAAGGTGAAAGAGTACACAAGTCATCAGAAATATCATGTAAGTTTGATTCAAGCTTCTCGCTCAAAAATTTGTGTTGTTTAGAAAAGTACAAAACATTAATTCATTGGCTAGAATCAGTTGATCTTAAGATTAGGAAAATATTTGTCTTTCTTTTAGCTGTACAATTTTTATCATTTCTCACCATTTTCCTAAATAACCTGATTGTATGTATTGAACATAACTGAACCCTGACTTTTTTTTTTTAAACTCACAATTATGGGTGTTTGTAGTAAAAACAAATAATATTCCTATTATATGTCATAAAGCTATCTTCATTCAAAGTCAAATTTCTCACCTTTACATGTAACTGCCAGGAAAGAAATTTACATGCAATTGAGACATAAAGCAGGAAAACAAAGTCCATATAATTATTATAGAAATGACAAAGAACTTCACATTTAGTGTTTGTTATTCTTTGTCCTGGAAATGTTGACCATTTTCCATTTTATGAAAATAGCTGAGTTCAAATTCCAGTTGGGTTCATTACATTCACTTACACATCATTTCCTTTTGGAATAGTATGAATCCATCTTTTCCCCTCTAGTTATGGGCTAAATAGTTAAATAGTAGGGTAGACTGGGCTTTCTAGCCTTAGTTGGTAACCAGTTTAGGAGAATGACAACTCTGCATTAAGATCTGTGACAATTGCCCATGGTTCTCAGCAATGAGGATGGGAAGATGCAAAAAACAAAGCAAAAGAGGGAAAATAAAAGAATATATTATCATTGTTAATCTTAAGCTGAGCAAATTATTCAAAGTCTGTATCAGTCAGTGTGAATCACTGTCATCATAACATAAATCATAGGCTGAATTGTGATCTGAGATATTTACTGTATAATGTATAAGCTATGTGATTAATAGTTACCATGGAAATAAATATTTTGACAAGGATGGATATTGTGTAGAAAATTTAATGTTTGTCATATAAATACCTTTGTTCATCATTAAGCTGTAAATTTATCAATGTAAATAATTATTAGGTGTTTGCAAAATTATCCAATTTAAAAAAAAAAGATTCTGATATGTTTTCAGATTCTAGTTTTGAAAAAAGTGTAAAAACAAAAAAACAAAAAAACAAAACTAATTTTCATTTGTCTTCATCTCTGAAAATGATGAAAATATATAAAATTATTCTTTTTTTTTAATGTGGTTAATTTATTTTATGTATGCATTTAAAGACACTTCAGTCTTATAGTCTACAACAAATTAAATTGTATTATTAATTTTTAATTTTTGTACTTGTAATCATAAAGCTTTATTTAGTCAATGAAAGTACAAATGTATCTATGATATGTTATTATGAATTCCATTGATTTTATTCAAAAGTCTTTCTAATTTTCATTTGCTGCTTAAGAAAAGTATTATCTCTGCCTATATGTTTGAGATGAGATATTGTAATTATTTACACTATTTACATTGTTCAAACCATTGTCCTTGTCCTTGTTGCCATATTCAATGTTTTGACCATTGTATGCCTCTGCCTTCTTCAGGCATTTGGAATTTTGAACTGAACCTTTTATTTCATTTCCCAGGGTAGATTGTTCTAATTCCATGTAATATCTTAGTATCAGTCATTTATTCAACTCAACCTTTTAACTCAACTTTTCAAGATTTTTTGTTCACCTCTGCTGTAGCAGGTATTGAACTCAGAACTCTTTGGGTCAAGTCACTGGATAAAAGTATTCAACTAATGTTTTTATCCACTGGGTCATATGCTCTTGAGGGCATGAGTGTATAGATTTTTGCGACTTGTAAACCAAATATCTCAGTAAGCATTTTTTGACTAGAGCTTGTATTAGAATTTGGTGGTGTTATTGTTTTTCTCTAGCACTCTGTATTTCTGGCTCCTATATTATATTCATGTCTATGCTTGGCTGACTTGGGAGATTTTTGTGGCTTAGCATATGTACTGATTTCTTAAATTTTCATATTTTCCAGTGATGTTTTTTGTCTGTTATTTCAACTTCATCCCACAGGGAGTGATGATATCCCTTTTCTTTCCATATGTGGTCAGCCACACCTGATTTTTCTATTACCTCTCATGCTGTGTTCCTGAAATCTTTTCAACAGAATTACCAATGAAGAAGACCAAAAGAGGATCCAGCATGATATGAATAAATCTTTCAGATACAAATTCAATGCAGTCAAGGCCAGCCAAATCCAGAAATTGAACAGATTGAAAGATCAGTAGGTAGTGCACAAGGTCCATCAGCTTCCACTGAAAGCAGTAATAAGCATCAGTGAAAACCAGCTGAGTACCTCTGATGAGTCCATACTGAACAAGAGTTACAACTTCCTAACAACTATCAGGTGAATACCACACTAGAACATTATTTTTTTGAATCAAGGAACTAGCCTTAAACATTTCTCCGGTTCAGGTGGATGAGTTAAGATAGAAAATAAGACAGATACTTGAGAAAACCAAGCTGCCCAAATCAGACATCACAAAATTAGAGAAGCATGATAACATCATCATACTACCAGCTGCCAAAGCCAATGCAACTGCAGTAATATAAAAAAAAAAAGACAATATATAGAAACACTGGAAAACCTAATAAGAAATGGTAGTTATGAAAGATCCAACAATGAAAACAGAACAAAAACTGCTGTAGACCATTTCCCACTTTAGACATACATATAGTCTCCTCAAATTTCACAAAGACAGTATTCTGCTGAGGCAAATTGTTAGCTGCCAAGTCTTTGTGTCTCACCCTGTGAGTCGCTTACTTGTGGATATAATTGACTTATTAATAAGTCAGCATCATTTGCCCGAAACTCTGTCCACTTTGTGGAAATAATCAAAGAGGCTTTAATCCAATCTAACCAGATGGTGAACCTTGATGTGGTGAGCTTGTTCACCAAGGTATCCACAGAGGAGGCACTATTGGTAGTCAGGGACAGACTGGCATCTCTAGGAATAAGTACCATTATACCAATAGATAACCTGATGGAGATGCTGACCTTCTGTGTGCAAACACTTTGGAATTGGATCAAACATATATCAGTAGGATGAAGGTTTAGTAATGGGCACATATCACCAGCAATGACTAACATACATGGAATACTTCAAGGAAATTGCAGTAGAATCCACTTCACTAAAGCCAACTCTATGGCTGAGATACATAGATGACACCTTCCTACTCTTGTCATACCTGGAAAAGGTCCAGTTATTACTGAACCCTTGTGAACTCAATAAGATCATCAATACAATTCACAATGGAGAGAGAAAACAACAACAAACTAGCATTACTGGATGTACTAATATCTCGAACAGAACATGGGTTTAAAACATCCATATAACATAAGATAATGTTCACCAGATAATACTTCAACTACTACCACCCATACTGTGCAATGAAAGAGATCATCTGCTGCCTACAATATCAAGCAAAAGTCATAAGTGTTAACTCGGAGATATATGAACAAGAAAGGGTCAGTATAAGCAGTATCATACAATGTAACAACTACCCTGGATATATGACATCAGTTTTGACAAACTGGGATAGAAGGGTGCAAAAGGATAACAACATTCATAAAACAGCTTCAGTCTGCCTACCCTATGTGAAGGGGTTAATGGGGAAAAATACAAAAGATATGTGGTTCATATAACATCAGGATGACTTTCTAAAGTGGTTCAACACTTTGTAGTCATCTCTTCCAAGTAAGAACTTCCATAGTGGATGGGTTCTGGGTATGACAGTAAAGTGCATCTGGCAGCAAGGCGTCTGATTGGGAGGTTGTGAGGAGCATGGAACCACCTCTTAATTGCTGTTGTTCCCAGGTCCACTCTGAGCCTGAGTGGTAGTACCTGTTAGAGTCCCAGCAATGGGCAAATAGTTAATCCTCAAACTCGGGTCAAAATACTATGAAAGCATAAAAATGTTACCGACAAAACTTTTTTGAATAAAAAAACGTTACCGACAAAACTTTTTTGAATAAAAAAACGTTACCGACAAAACTTTTTTGAATAAAAAAAACGTTACCGACAAAACTTTTTTGAATAAAAAAAACGTTACCGACAAAACGTTTTTGAATAAAAAAAAAAGTTACCGACAAAAAACAAACAAAAACAATAAAACAAATAAACTAAATAAAACAAATCAAAACGATTTTCAGCATTAAATGATGGTTGAAGTTTGATATGCTGGTTAAATGAACCAACCAACCAACCAACCAACCATAGAGAAGGATATGATTAAAGACTGACTGTACACCATCCCATGTAGCTGTGGTAAGAAATATAAAAGAGAAACAGGCTGCTCTCTTAAGATAAGAGTGCAGGAACACTGTAAAGCTGTAACATGAGAGGAAATAGAAGAATCAGGTGTGGCTGACTACATATGAAGGGAAAAGGGAGATTACTATCCCTTGTGGGATAAGGTTGAAATAATAAACAGAGAATATCACTGAAAAATATGAAAACTTAAGGAATCTATGCTTGGCTACAAAATCTCCTAAGCTGGCTAAGAATAGAAATTAATACAATATGGGAACCAGTAACATGGAGTGCTAGAGAAAAACAATAACAACATCTAGTTGTAATATGAGGTCTGGTAAAAATAGTTTCTCGAGGCATTTGGTTTATAAGTTCCAAGAATCCTTAGGATACATGGCCCAGTATATAAAAGCATTAGTTGAATCCAGTGACTTAACTCAAAGAGTTGTGAGTTTAATGCCTGTTAGTACTAGAGGTGAACAAAAACTTGAAAAGTTGAGTTAAAAAGGAGATAACTGATACTGAGATATCTGGAAGAACATGACATGTGGAACTAGAACAATCTACTTCAGTGTATGAAATAAAGGGTTTGATTTGAAATTCCATACACCTGAAGAAGGCTGAGATGTACAATGCTTAAAACATTGTGAATGTGGCAAGAAAATTGAGGGCAACAGTCCAAGCAATGTAAATCGTGTAAATCAAGTAATATCTGTATAACGTTTCAATAATTTATCTTTTTCTTTCTTTGCATCAAACAATTGATAAATTCTTTTAATTCAAAAGTGGTTTGTGTAAAACATTGAGCAATGATCAAGTTTCTGTGACTTTAGCCACATTAACCTATAGACACGTCTTCATTAATTGAATCCTATTAATGTTCATTAGAATTAGCTAAAAATGCTAAAATATTGCTTCTAAATGCTTCTCGTGAATTCATCTTGACTAAAATAGGTGTAAATTGCTGAGTCATTAAGGGAATATGATTATTTTTTAAATTGTTTATGCATGTCATGAAATCTAAAATCTTTTCTAGCTTTTCTTTTTTAAAAAATTCATATATATCTTTTATTTTTCCCTGCAGGTCATGTTCAACCAAGAACAATTTTTTGTATCCTTAATTTCTAAAAATCAGCTGCAGCAGATCTTAGCTTGGGTCTTAAAAGAGTCTGAGTTTTTATCTCCCTTTGGAATTCGTTCACTCTCAAAGGTTAGTGTTACCATAAATAATTTCTCATTTGCTGCAAAGAGGTTTTTGAATAAAGCTAGATTGCTAAAGAAAACATGAGCTTGTAAAATCATTAACTCCAGATAAATCCTGTTCTAAATAATGCTGATTGCTGTGTTGACTGTTGTCATTTGTGTAAAAAGTAACCCAAACGCTCACTTTACCAAGTTCAAAAGTCTCTATCTCCGTGTACACAATACCACGTTCATACACAATCACCCCTTTTCTCTCTTGCATGGTGTTTTTATGCTGAACTGATCTCTTGAATGATTTGCATATGCCAAACCACTTTCACCAATTCTAGCTCTGAGACTGTGTTCTTCTTAAATTAAGGTGTTAGGGTGGCCATGTTTCTTTTTCTTTTCCTTCACTCATTTTGCATGCTGGGCATGTATGTGCTCGCTTTGTCACACAAAGTAAGTCATCTCTTCCCCAGTGACGAAGGTGAAAACCAAGTCTTACCTTAGAAAAGAATTAGTTTTCTTTGTGCTATCTTTTCATCTAGTTTTGACTAATCACAACCTTTCCTACCCTAATAAAAGAACTCTAGTTTTGACCACAGGAGGGTTTTTAGATCTTTGTAGGTGAAGAGTGTTGTGTATTGCCCTCCCTGGTGTTTTTGAATGGACTTCCAAGACTGATTTTGAACTGTTGGAATTGTGATCTTGGTTTTATGATTTTTTGAATTTGAACCCTCTCTATTGCTATTTAACTCAATTGCAATACTATTTTTTTTTTTTTTTTTTTTTTTTAGATGTTGATTTTGTTAACTTTAATTCTGTATCATCCTTTCCTGTTCATTGATGTCCTATTACTCTATGTGGGCTTTGGTTTTTCTAACTAAATATAATAACTTTCTTCTGTTATAACCATCAATCAAGACATATCTTTAATTTTGAGGAAGTTTCAATCAGATTTCCATGTAATGATCTTCAAGACTATATTAAATCTTTGCAGCACTTTCTCTGTAGATAAAATAGGTGGCTTTTAAGTCTCAATGTTATCTGCCTTTGATTATTATATATTTAAAATATATAATCTTCTGTCTTGGGTGTTTTCTATTTTGTTTGCTGTGTACATATTTTCAGTCTTTGATAAAAGCTCTGATAAGGGAAGAATGAAAACTGGTTAAGTTTTTTTATTGATTTATTTTATTTATTTACCACTTTGTGGTTACTATAAATTTTTTTGTCATTCTTTCTTGTTGTTTGAGTTTAATATGTCCATTTTTATTGCACTTATTCTATCAATAACACTGGGCTTGCTGGATAGGGAATTGATGAAGTTTTGTCGATTAAAACATCAATTTCCTGTCAGGCAGACCATTAAAATGTTTGATTAGTTCATCTCTCTCTGAAGTAGCATCTGTTCTAACGTGAGCATTCCTGTTGGCAAAGCTGTCAACAGTCTAAAAATCTGCTCTACTAGATAAAAATATGAAATGAGACTTCAAGCTTTTGTCATATCAGTCTTTGCTCTATGATGGCACTGCATAGTCATTGACAAAATGATTAGAAAAGAAGCTAGATGTCATGTATACACAAATGCTAAGTATTGCATTGAATTTATCTATCCTGGAAACACCATCTTCAATAAAAAGCAAGTCTATTGCTATCTACCTCCTGTTTCACCAGTTGTTCAGAAGAGACAAATAAGATTTATAGAACATTCAAGGAAAAGTAAGGATAAATTTATCAATGACATTCTGTTGTGGACACCAAAATGTAAACACATTAGTATTTTCCACCAACGGAGAATCTGTAATGTGATCGAAACTGACTTGGCAGATTGGCTGCAACCACTCTCTCACCAGCGTGATGTGGCTTCCCTGTGCCTCTTCTACAAATACTTTTATGGCTTCTGCTCCGATGAACTTAGATCATTGGTGCCGCCTAGGTACGAATTTACATGAGATACTAGATTAGCAACTAGGTCCCACCCTTTTACAGTAAAACAGATAATATGTAACTGTAATTTCTACTCCAACAGCTTTTTTTCTCGTGCTTCCCACCTGTGGAATTCCCTTCCCTATGTCTGCTTTCCCGACAGCTACAATCTCCAGGAGTTTAAATGTAAGGTCAATAGACACCTCCTATCACACTAACTTGCATCTATTTTTCCCAACACTCTCACCATCTACCCAATCCTCATTCTCGGTATCCTTACCCATCTATCACCTTCCTTCTGACTTTTCCTATATCTAACCATCCTTTCTCACCACTCTATGTAACCCCCTGTGCAACAGTGGCAGTGAAATGCCTTGCTTGGGGTGAAACGATTATAAAAAAAAAGAAAAAAAACTTAACACATACATTCAGCAAATATATGAAGTCAGGATACTAACCTGAATACTGAGCAGGTGAGATGAATAATCACAATGACTGGAAGGAAAAGTTTTGAGGATCTCTGCTGTTACCATGTCTCAATAATTAGTAGATATCTAAACTCAGGCCAAGTGTTATCTGATGATAAACACTTGCCTTGAGTTTAGATAACCAGACTTGTTTCTGCTCCCCCCTCCCCACACACTTTGAGCACTGAAACTTGCTAAAGCTAATTTTCAAAATTTGCAAAGCTCATCAATTATTTATTTCTCCACAGTTAGAAATGTTTGATCATGGAGTAAAGCAGTAAAACAAAACTAAAAAGATATTGAAATCTAGTGAATGTATCAGTCAGTCAATTAATTGTCATACGTGATGCACACTTAGGCAATCATGTCTCTTTTGATCCATGACTGACCAGGCAGAAGTGAACTGGATATATACTAGTATTTAAATGTGGTCTGATACAGATGATTCTAGTTATTTACTGTGATTAAATGCTGTTTATGCTAGTCACCATGAAACTTAGTCACTTATTTTTTTACTGAGATCAAATGAAGTTTGAATGTTAAGAGTTGGTGGTAGAATTCTGTTGCATTTATTGAGTAAATCTTAGCCATAATATCATGGATTATGAAAACATCTATTAAATAAATAATAGATACAAAACATTGCAAATTATAGCAATGTCTGAATTTCAATGAGATTCTTGTTATAACTTCTTTAAAACTATAAATTAGTCAAAGTTAGTTAACAAATTTTGATAATGATCTCAGGAAGGGGTTTCAGTCAGTGAAGTCTAAGACAATCTTGTTTGTGGGGGGAAAAAGATTTTGATAAAGGAGAAAGTTTGATTTTTAAGTTTATGGGGAGAAACATTTTTTTCCCCACCTAAATCTGCAGATATTTTTATCAAATGAAATTCACAATCTGTATGATGCTGTTGTTGATTAGAAAAAAACTGGGCCCAAGTTTGTAATAAAGAACAGAATTGGTTGAATATTTATCATTAAAAAAGAAATACTTGATGTTCATGAATCCTATATTTTGGGTCACTCAAATAGACACACATGCTGACTTAATCAATTTGCAATTGTCTATTCTGATGACATTATTTCTTAAATATTTTTTCTGATAACTCTTCAGACTTTGAGGCAAAACATATAGACAAATCAAAAAATGACTTATTATTTTCAGGGGAAACTGGACATATTTGACAATTTACACTAGTTTTTATAAAAAGAAAATGAAGAACTTGTTTTCATAATGAACAGCATTTCATTGTAATATACAAAATTTTCAATGAGCTTCTTGTAATTTTTAAAAAAATATGAACTAAAAAATTT
The DNA here is from genome assembly GCA_037127315.1 of Ascarosepion bandense. Lineage (NCBI taxonomy): Eukaryota > Metazoa > Mollusca > Cephalopoda > Sepiida > Sepiidae > Ascarosepion > Ascarosepion bandense. The sequence goes on from JBBBDQ010000904.1 coordinate 2,082,607, forward strand.
TTATCAGAAAAAGCTTCTGTTTATACATATAAAGGGTGTGATGTGTAAATTGACACTATTTTATATTTTTAATTTTGCACATGCATGTTGTTTGCTTTTGATTTTGTTGACTGCACAGTATAGTAGAGTCAGTTGGACAGTGTCTGTGATAAAAAGAGAATCATGGTATTATAAGTTTTTTATATAATTTTTCATGTCTTTGTATAATTATTTTCCTTTTTGGAACTTAAATTATATAAGAATTGTCCAAAGATTTTGTACTTTCAATCATTTTTGGCTATACTTTTAGCCATTATCAAGAATTTTGTTTTACTTATAAATAAACATGTGGAAAGTTTATGTACATAGAATCTTGTGTAAAGTTCTGAACATGGTAAGAACATTGTTACCATGTACATAATTGATGTTATTAATTGTAGAATTTCTCTTTTTTATTAGAAATGTTGTCATTATTTTTAATCTTCTTTTGCATGTGGATGAAGCCATTATGTATGTATTATCAATGAGGATATCATGAATAGGTCCTGGAAGATCATGATGTGTGTTTAAATGAGATCAGATGGAAGTCTTGTGGGAAAGGTGTAAGGTCAATCTTCTCATGGTATAGCCAATGTAATTGTTTATAAATTTGGATAGTTGAGGATAATTAATGATAATACCTTGTCTGTCATTTTTAATAAAACCTGTATAAAAGAGATTGTTGCCCAAATACACAATTTTTACACACACACACACACACACACACATATATATATATATATATATATATGAATTTGACAATTTTTTAAAACTTTAGTGATATTTTTTATGTATTTGATATCCTGGCTTTTGTAGCCACTATTCTTTAGGGCATTATTATGAAAACCTTTATATTTATAAAATACTTCTTGACTAGAAGAGTTTTTATTAATTCTATATTCTATGACGGAGGGTATACGTTTGATTATATATGGGGGTGGTTATTCTAGCCCCTTTACTCATAAAGTAGTACTAAATCTAAAAAAAAAATTCTTTAATATTTAATTAATTGCAATGTTTCATTTATAACTTATGATAATAATTTTTGTAATAACGAAATTACAATATTAAGCTCTACTCTATATCGAGCACTCTTTATAAAGGTAAATGATTGCACAGTGGGTTTTTAATCTGTGTTCTTTCACTTTCTTCTATATATATATATATATATATATATATATATATACACACACACACAGCGTTCATGTTTTTTTTAAATTCCTTATTGTATGAAATACAATTCATGCCAGGTGAATGAAATTGTGTTTAATGTCAATAAGGAACCCTTTTTTCTAAGAGAAGTTGATATGTGATGACTCCATTATATACTGGAATCTCCCAAGATGATGCCAAAATAGACTTTACCCTCAGTATTACACCAGAGTGTTAGATAAGCCAGGTGTATCAGCGCCTCTTAGCCACCAGGTACAGATTTTGTGCCTTCACTGGATTTTAGTGGCTGCTTCCAATATGCAAACAGGTGATTAACTCAGCTGTGTTTATGGTTCTGCATATGACAGTAAACTGCATCAGCAGCAAGGCCTCTGATTGGGAAGTTGTGAGAAGAATGGAACCACCTCTTAATTGCTGTTGTTCCCAGATCCACCCTGACCCAAAGTGGTAGCACCTGTTAGGGTCCCAGCTATAGGTAAATAGTTAACCTCCCAAACTGGGGTCAAAACACTATGAAAGTATAAAAATAGACTTTTATAGAAATATATATATAAAAATACTTTTATAGAAAAATGTACATTTTTGAAGGGAAAATATTACCAACAAAACATTTTCAAAGAAAAAAGAATTATTGCCATAATACATTTTTGAAGGAAAAAGATTATTACCAGCAATACATTTTTGAATACAAAACTAGAAGACATCTTCAGTTTAAAAAAAAAAATTTCTTCAAAATCTGACTAAATCTAAATCAACTATCTCAGTATAACTGAACGTAAAAAAACAACAACCTTAAAACCTCACCTTTTTGGCATTAAATAACCCACAGAGGTTGATATGCCATTAAACAAAACTCAAACTCAAAACTCAGCTGTATTTAGGATCTGCACATGTGGTATAGTTGATGACAAGCAGCTATGTAAGCAGTTTCCCTTCACTCCAAAAAAAGAAGGGAGGAAAGTGTCTCTTACATCTTCTGGAGAATAAGAGTAATGTTTGTAGAAACCCCTAAAGCTACACACACTCACTATTAGTTATCAGAATTGAATAAACAATTTTATGCATGACAGATTTAGTCTTGTGTTAGTATTCATGTGTACAAAGATGACATAATAATTGGGGATCAAATTGATCAATATATAAAATCAGTTGATTAAAAAAGTGTTTATGCATTTTAAGAGCCTTGAAGTTTACAAATCCCATAACTTGTTTAATGTTTTTTTCCCCCCCATTTACTCTTTTTATTTTGAAGCATTATGAAAATCATCCCTATCCTCCTCCAGTTGAAACGGATACAGGCCACAAATTAAGCAGTGGTAAGACAGAAAGCTCTAGTGATGAACAAAAGATGCATGCCCATGCAGGAGAAAGCCATCATGATTCAAAAGTGGAAAAGAATCCAGGGGAAAAACCAGTGTTGGAGGATGATGATAGTGATATTGAAAGCAATGATAGCAGATATGATGAGATGGTTAAAGAAGTAACAGTTAAGTATGCACCAGGAGAATCAATTTGTGGTATGTTCGGCGGTAACAGTAACTGGAGAGGCCCAATTTGGTTATGCAGTAAGTAATTTATTTGCTGTCATTTTTAAGAGAAAAATTAGCCATGAAATATGGTGGCCAAAAACTTCTTATAAGATGAAGCTATTGAATATTTTTGTTTTTTAAAAATTATTATTTACACTACATTGTCCTCATCTTTCTTGTTGGTTATAGCCTTCATCATCTAAAGTGCTATAAGTGATACACCATGGGCAAATGGTAAAAAAATAAGAGAGGTCTTTGATGCCATGCCATGTTTCAGTCTTATGTTTGTTTGAACCATTGAACTAAACCCAAGGAGTACATTATTTTCTGTCACAGCTCAAAGTAGGGGGGAACAATTCCTTTCTTCAAGACATCATGTAAGGTGGATTTGTTTTTAAAGTTACTTTCTTCTAGCCATTGCCTAAAGAAGCAGGACCTACAAGGCAGCAGGTGACTTAAATTCAGTGTTATATTTTTCCTAAACTGATTGCCAACTAAGGCTATAGGTCTGAGTCTGTCCTGCAATTTATCCATAACTTGAAGGAAGTGATGGATTCATAACTTTCTTGAATGGTATTAGCATGAACATGAATGCAATAAGCTCAACTTGAACTTGGCTCTCTGATTCCATGACTCTACCATGCCTCCTTTATGATCATATTACGTTGAAACACCCGTTCTTGTACAATCACTAGATCTAAATAGGAATACCAGGTGCTATAAACCTGGAAGCACAGATGAACCAACAGGAAAAGAACAATAATGGTTCAACCTTCTGTACAAAAAAAAACAAAAAAATAAATGTAGGAAAAATATTCATTAGGCTCGTACACAAACACATTCCTTTATCAAATACTCTCCACAAGATATTCACCTTGTTAGCTAGGGCTTCAGAATATGCCAACTGCACCTCTGCAGAGGAGTAAGACCCCCACCAATGAGGTCACCTGTTTGCCATGGGTGGTGATCTGTAATGTCTGAGGTTGGGATCCCGATAACTGAAGACTTCTGAATACCAACACACAACTTTGGTCTTTACTTGGGCTGATTAATCAGCTATTCCTGTCAAACCCTAGTACCATTACATCCACAAAAAACAAAATAACTTCCCAATCTAAAAAAAAAAAACAAATCATAGACACACCAACCAAATTTAGTCAAATTATTACTAGAAGGTGGTGGCAAGGGTCAATCACATTATAACTAAAATGTATCATAAAAAATTAAAACTTCACAGGGGTAGATGAATGAAAGAAATTATAGATGACTACATATAAATACTTAGCCTGAGTATACAATTTTTGTATCCATGAGATGCATGAGTGAATGAGATTTCTCTCTACCATGCACCTTGATAGGGCTCTGAAGAGGGTGGGGAGAAAAAATAATGAAAAAATGTTATATATAGCAACAAAGAAAATAAAAAGATCCCTATTTGAATCCAGTTCTGGTAACAAATCAAAATTGCGTAGTTACTTCCCTCAATATATAGTAATAGTCACTTGAAGAATCTCCTATTACAAAACTACCACCGTTTATAATTGAAAAAATAATATACTCTTAAATTACCCCTAGAACTGTTAATAAAACATCAAACAACAAAATAATAATTCATGTAGGAAAAAAATGTATGCAAAGAAAAAAATCAAATGATCAACATTTAATAACTTAAAAATCAAAACCAATCCACACCAAAGTTGAAACACATCAAGAGGTGTAATCAAAAGTTCAGACCTGGCAGCTTGCTCCCTAGAAGAAATCAAAGTTAATCTAAAAAACAAAATGTTAGCCAGAATAACAAAAGAATTAGCCAAAACATAAACACATACATATATATTAAAATTCAACACACCCAAACCACAAAATGAAATAACAATAGGTTATATCATCATGAAAGTCAAAAATTACATTACCAGACATTTACAATGTCAAAGTTTAAATTGTTCAGTGTAATGCAAAAGGGGTAAAAGCAATTCAAAATGGATTGTTTTTGATTATTACAGACTTATATCCTGCAATCATCTGCCTTCAAGAAACTTTTTTTTAAAGGACATTGAAAATATAGACATTATAAAACTATACAGCATACAATTTATATCAGTAATAATGGAAACAAAGCTTCAGTGAGACTCTTATGGCCACTGTTTGTAATGCTATTTCAAGTCAATTTTTCTCTGGAAAATCTCATTTTTACTAAGAAATACCACCTTCTATATTAGTAAAAATTGACTTGAAATAGCATTACAGACAGTGGCCATAGAAGCCTCACTACATAACCTTGTGCTTGGTTTACATTCCTCCTAATGATCCTATAGATGAAATGGAATTAGATAAACTATGGAAGCATCTCTCAAAACCATTTATTTTAATAGATTTTAATAACCAAAACATCATATGGGGTTGCAAAATTACTGACCAAAGAGAAAGATTAATGGATGATTTTAACAATAGAAACAATTTATGTTATACAAGGGCAAGTCCTATACCTATCTCCACCCATCAAGCAATACATATACAGCAGTAGATCTAACTGTAAGTGATCCTGCAACATATGCAGAAAATAGGTGAAAAGTACATTATAATACATGTTGTAGTGATAACTTCTCTGTTGTGTTGAAAAACACTGGATCTTTGCCAGATGAAAGAATACCATGTTGGAAACTTAAGAAAGCCAGCTGGAAAGAATTTAAAAATGCATGTGCTCTAAAGCTTACACAAGAAGCCAGTATAGACAATACAGAGCTCATCATTTATTTTACAAAGACACTTCTTAGTGTTGCAGTACAATACATACCAAACTTAAAATCTAAATCTGTCAAACATGACAAATGTTGGTTTAATGATGTGTGTAAAAAAAGCGATCAGATTGCGTTGTGCGACTCTACATCAGTTCAAATTATATCCAACCCAAGAAAATCTGAATATCTGCAAAATAAATAGAGCTGAAGCATGCAGAATAATTAAATAATCTAAGCAATCCTCATGGAACAACTATGTGTTCAATATTAATTCTAACACTAAAACCAAAACAGTATGGAATATGATTTGTAAAATTGCAGGAAAAAATAAATGCACTCCGTTGAGACATTTATTTCAAAGCAATATCAAAGAGGATATTGTAAATTTATTAGCACAAAATTTCTCTCAAAACTCTTCCCCAGATAATACTAGTAAACTATTTTTAATATCAAAATAAACGAAAAGAAAAAAAAATTAAATTTCTACTCTAACAATAAAAAAATTACAACCAGGCTTTTACTTTAGCAGAATTACCAGATTCTATAAAAAAAATCGCACAACTTGGCAATTGGCTTGGACAAAATTTGCTATGAATTTCTAAAAATCTACCAAGTATTTTCTTGAATTACCTACTTAAAATGTTTTAAAAATATAGGAGTCAGTGGTAATATTTCCAGTTTCTGGAAACAAGCTACTTTAATTCCAATCTCAAAATATGGAAAGGACTTCTTCAAACTATTATCCAATCATACTTATAAGCTGCTTATGCAAAATGCTTGAAAGAATTTTTAATAATAGATGTCCTTGGCTTCTTGAAGTTAATAATAAAATTATAACTTTCCAATCTGGCTTCAGTGAGGACAAAAGCACAATCAATCACCTGGTTCAACTGTAGTCTTTTATTAGAAATTCTTTTATTAAAAAAGGAACATTTAACTAGTTTTCTTTGATGTATAAAAATCTTATGACACCTCATGGAGATATGGTATCATGAAAGACTTAAATGAATCTTAAAGGAAGGTTACTAATTCTTATTAATAACTTCCTGATAGAACAAACCTTTTGTTCTGGTAACACACTCTCAGACTTACATGAGCAAGAAATGAATGTTCATGAAGGAAACATATTATCGGTAACACTTCAACATCAAAATGAATGCCATTATTAAACACTTGTACTCTGGAGTTGACTGTTCACTGTATGTAGATGACTTCCTAATATGTTCAGTCAGTCAGTCAGTTAAGTGACATACGTGATACACGCTTCGGCGATATCTCAAAAGAGACATGACAGACTGGGCATAAGATTTTCTCACAGTAGGTTGCCATTACATTCTGTGGTAGATTGGTTGCCAACCAAGGCTATAGAACCCAATCTGTCCTGTTATTTGACCCATAGCTGGAAGGAAGAGATGGATTAATGCCTTTCTCAAGGGTATTTGTGCATAAGTGAATGCAACAAATTCAACTGGAATTCGAACTCGGGTCTCCAATTTCTTGTTCTGAGTTGATATCCACTGCACCACAATGCACATGTTACAGATTTGAAAAAAAAAAAAAATACATACAATTGAATAGTAACTCCAACAGTGTCTCAATAAAGTAAACAAGTGAGCCACAAAAAATTGATTCAGATTCTCCAGACAAAAAACTCAATGTAAACATCTGTGCCAACTTTAAAAGCTACACCATAATCCTGAATTAAGACTTGATGGTACAGAAGTGCCTGTAGTAGATCAGTACAAATACCTAGAAATAATCTTTGACAAAAAATTATCCTTCGTACCACATATAAAATATCTTTAGAAGAAATGCAATAAAGCAACATAACTACTCTGTCATCTCACAAAGACTGGGGAGCCGTTAGACAGACGCTACTGAAACTCTATTGGGCATTTGTTAGATCCAAATTCAACTATAGATGCTTTATCTATGGTCCGACAAGAAAATCATACATAAAAAATTTGATACCATCCCTCACCAGGGTCTGTGACTTGTTCTAGGAGCCTACAGTACATTCCAAATTGAAAGCTTGTACATCAAAGCACATGAACAACCTTTGGCATTAAGACAACATAAGTTAGCATTACAATATTATATCAAATTTTGTTCATGTTTGAGTAATTCAGCATATAACTGTGTTCTTCAACCTAACTATATAAAATTATATAATTTAAAGGAAAATGCCATTAAACATCTTGGTATTCACATGGAAAACAATTTCAATGAACTTGAAATAAACACTTTAATACATGAATCTAAAAACCTCTCCACTGGTCAATAAAACACCTCATTATAATATTAAGTCTGGCAAAACACTCCAAACCTGAAACTGACACATTTGTATACATGGAAGAAATTCATGTCTTACAAAAACATACAAATTGTAAGCATATATAAGCAAATATTGATGGTCCCAAAAATAATGATAGTTGGATGTTCAGCTGTACTGAATGAAATTATATTTCAATAGTACCTACCTGAAAAATCCTTAATATTTAGTACAGAAGTTATGGCAATAGATTTAGCCTTGGATATTATCACAGATGGTTAGTCAGACAGATTAATTATATTCTCAGACTCCTTATCAGTTTTGTTGTGGAAGTGAAGAATAGGTGAACTGGAAGACAGAACTGTTGCTGTTGTTGTAACTATTGTAGAGGTTAATTTCTTCTTTGCTTCAGCAAATGTGAATTTGTAGTAGTAGAGGATTCTTCCATTGCATATTCTTTTTAGCCGTTGGGGTTCACCACTGTGACTGTAGGGATGGTCAGCCATGTCTTGTACAAGGCCAATTCACAAACACAGTCAACAATCCCTACACCTTAAGGATTTATTCAGAATTATCAGAAGGTTATCAGAAAGTGGATATGTGGAAGAATAAAAGTATACCTTTCAGATGTCTAAATAGAAATTTATAAATAGAATAGAGTAACATGAATTGGTAGAAATTAAATATTCCAAGAGAAACGATAGAGGTTAAGGGTATCAAGAGTTCATAGTAGGAACTTGTGTGTATGTATATATGAGCATTATTGCTGGGTAGGAATGTCTTTGAAGTTATGGCTTAGCCTTAAATTGTTCTGTTTGTTTATCAAGTATTAGAAAAGGTAGATGGGTGGGTGAGAGGTGAGAGAGAAAGAAAAAGACAATAACAATCACTTGACTTTGTTTTCTCTCTGGTGACAGGCAAACTTTTATTTTGTTTGTGGGGCTGGAAAAGGTCATTTGGGAATTCACTCTTGGATGTGATTCTGACTTTCCATTGGACAATGAACAAAGGTGAAAAGGTTTGTTTCTGAGAATTGAAGATTATTTGAATTTTGTTTTTAGATGTTTCCTAGTTTTCTATTAGCCGAAAAACATTTCACATCAAGGTGTGAAATTTCACGAGTTTTGTTTTGGATTCTGAGTTTGTAAATTTGAGTCTTTTTAATTTCTAACAAAATCAATGAGCATTTGAATTTGAAATCTACATCTTGTTTTGTTCACTACAAATTCAAAGAAAGAAAGAAATACTTCAGATTTTGGGTAAATAAATGTATAATTTATTTACTTATATATATATATATCTAAACATCAAACTACTACCTGTTGCTGTTGTGAGAGCAATAGTGGGAGAGGAAGAAAGAGAAGGTGAAAGTGTTGGTTGTTATTGGCTAATGTTCTGTGGTGACAGCTGGTGGCAGTCAATGAGGGTAGGGGAACATGTCCCTTGACCCTGAAGCTGGGTCTTTGTGTGACTCTCTCTCCAGTGAGTAATTCATGTGGGTTTTTATAACAAGACTAAAGTTCACATAGACTTGTTACTTTTTCTCAGTTTTTCTTTCTTTCTTTATATATAGAATGAGGTGTAGGATTGATGTGTAAGAGCTTCCAGATGAGCAAATTGTTCCTTCTCATAGCATCTTGTTAAATTCCTTTTTGACAAATTGAAATTATGCAGATGTAGCTGTAATGGAAGAGAAAATACTGGCTACCCTGTAGTCTTTATTTTGTGTTTTGTGTCATGCTTCATATTATCTGTATTTTTGAAGGATTTTGTAATTTCTTTAAATTTGTCCAAGATATCAAGGAATTCTGTACTATGGCAGGGTGTTACACTGCCAGAAGAATTGTATCATGTGTGAAATCATGTAATACGAATATTGGTTTCAGTGTCCAAAAGATGTCTGTGCCTCATGTTTACTGACAAAATGAAATGGGCCAAAAAAATCTGCCCCAAGAATGGCTGTTTGCACATCAGCTTGTAGAAAAGTCGACGTAAAATCTTGGTGCATGCCAGTGTTTAGCGTTAGATCTTTGGTGCCATAAGTATCAATGTGTATACTATTTGCAGCTAGTAATCCGAGGAGACTAGGAATGGGTTTGCATCTAGCTGCTAGTGGGCTGACACTGACTGCAGTTCCAGTATCCACTAGGAATATGTAGCAGTTATGTTGGTCAACTATAAGTGACTTTCTTTGTGTGTACTAGCCAGGGTAGTTGCATTCATCCACTGGTTTGCCTGTTTCCATGGTGTCTGTTGTTATTATGATGGCAAGGTTGGGTGCATTTTCTTGCACTGTTACCAAACATGAGGTGATACCAGAAAATTCCACTGGGGTGAGTGTTTGTTTATCAGTGACTAAGATTACTTTGGCATATGGTAGGATTGTGTACACATGAGGCATTTCTGTACTTCTGCTGTTGTTGGTTTAGAAGCAGTTGAATTTGTTGCTTTTGCCAATATATTAGTGCTTTATCAATATATGTGTGCCTTAGCATTGCAGTCATTTTCTTGATTGGAAGTTAGTGAGTTAAGTCTCTGATCGAACAACACAAAAATTTTGTCGGCAATATCTATAAATTTATCCAATGCTGTATTGACCTATCATGGGTCCATGGTATGATGGTAAATTGTATCTGGCAGCAAGGCCTCTGACTGGAAGGTTGTGAGGAGCATGGAGCCACCTCTTAATTTCTGTTGTTCCCAGGTCTATCCTGACCCAGAGTGGTAGCACTTGTTACTATGAAAGTATAAAAATAGACTTTCATAGAAATGTATACATAAAAATAGACTTTTATAGAAAAATATACATTTTTGAAGAAAAAGAAATATTACTAGCAATACATTTTTGAATACAAAACTAGAAGACATCTTCAGTTTTCTAAAATAATAAAAAAAATTTTCATCAATATTTGACTAAATCAACCTTCTCACTATAACCGAACATTAAAAAAGTACCTTAAAACCCTACCTTTCTGGTATTAAATAACCTACAGAGGTTGATATGTTGTTAAACAAAATTCAAGCTTGTCTGTCATTGGCATTAGTATTTCTACCACAGTGGTTGGCAATTTGTCTAACCATAGAGGACACAGGATGGATTCCAACATATCATTCCCTCTGTGGCAACTTTTCATGTGCTTGAGAAATCACCAATACTTATGTTGTTTAATAGTTTCCTCAACATTGTTTGTCTGAGCAACCTGTCTTTTTAATGATGGCTGCTTTAAGGACATTGTAAAAGTCAGTGTCAGAGGCATCTTCCAATAGGTTGGCAACTTTGACAATGTCAGGAGGTAAGTCTTGGGAAACACTAGCAAATTATATTTTCTGTGATCGTATCCCTCTAGCAGCAAAAATTGCCTAGAGATGGAGGAACTAATTCTTTGTGTTGGTGGCATTGTATGGTGGTAGGTAGAGGGCTGAGAAAATAATTTCCAAAGGTGATTCCAAAGTTTTTTTCGAGTGACTTCATTATATTGCTCAGTTTCCATGTATTTTCTAAAGAAGTTGCTATGGCTTGAAATGTCAGGGTTACTAATTGTTGCAGAAGCAAAGAATAGGAGATCTGGAAGACAGAACTATCGCTGTCATCATTACTGTTGTAGAGGTTGATGTTTTCTTTGCCTCAGCAAATGTGAATTCAAGAAAAAGATATATGTCAGATTTTGGGTAAATAAATTTATAATTTATTTACATATATACAAAATCATCAAACTACTATCTGTTGCTGTTGTGAAGACAATGAAGTGGGAGAGGAAGAAAGAGAAGGCAAAAGAATGTTGGTTGGTGAGGGTAGGGAATGCATTGTTGGAATCTGAAGCTGGGTCTCTGCGTGACTCTCTCTCTCTAGTGAGGGATTAATGTGGGTTTTTTAGAGACTAAAGTTCATATAGGCTTGTTAATTTTTTTTCAGTTTCTCTTCTTTCATTGTTTATCTCTTCAGCTGGTGGCTAATTTCTTTATATATATATATATATATATATATATATATATATATATATTTTTTTTTTTAATTGTTTCACCCCAAGCAAGGCATTCCACTGCCACTATTGCGCAGGGGGTTACATAGGGGTAAAGTGATGAGAAAGGATGGTTAGATATAGGAAATGTCAGAAGGAGGGTGATAGACAGGTAAGGACACTGAGAATGAGGGTTGAGTAGATGGTGAGAGTGTTTGAGAGAATAGATGCAAGTTAGTGTGATAGGAGGTGTCTACTGACCTTACATTTAAACTCCTGGAGATTGTAGCTGTTGGGAAACAGGCATGTAGAAGGGAATTACACAGGCGGGAAGCATGAGAAAAGAAGCTGTTGGAGTAGAAATTATGGTTACATCTTATATGTTTCACTGTAAAAGGGTGAGACCTAGTTGCCAATCTAGTATCTCATGTAAATTCGTACCTAGGTGGCACCAATGATCTAAGTTCATCGGAGCAGAAGCTGTGAAAGTATTTGTCAATATATATACATATTTTAACACAGGTTCACTAAATAAGTAATAAAGATTTTATCAGAAGATATGCTTTGCTTCTATGCACAGAAACTCAAATCTGTTTATTTGCTTCTAGTCATCAAGCAGTAAACATCCAGTTTATATAGAAGAGTGTAAAAAACATGACAGTTCTTACAGTATTGAAGTATAAAAGCCTGACCAATCTTGTAATAAGCAAACTTTTAAAGAAAATCAATATACTTTGTAACCAAAAGCACATCATATTCTGCTGGATCCATTGCCATCAGTAATTAATATGTATATCTTAAATAAGTGGCAAAGTTATGGAATACTCACCCAAATAACAAATTGTGCAAAATCAAACCTACAGTTGAGATAAGACACCATAACACCAGGCTTTCCTGAAGAGAAGTAGTCTTAGCAAGAATCTGAATTGGTAATACCAATAATCATACATTAATTTCTTCTAAAAGTTAAGGATTTACCTAAATGCATAGTATGCCAGGAGACTATGCTGAATTTGCCTCTATCCATAAACACTTTTATAAGAACTTAAAGAACTTTTCAAAAACATTAATGAAAAAACACATTTTTGACCTGCTTAAAGAAAAGTAAATTATACACTAAAATTTAACCCAGAAAACTTCTAGTATAGATGAAATATACAATTAGTCTTCAATTATATTTCACAAATTTTAAAACTTAAAACTAAGATATTGAATAACAATTGGATTTTCAGCATTAAATGACTCAAGATGGTTGATATGCTGGTAAAACAACCAATCTAAGTCACAAAATATTCAACAAAAACACAGTAAAAATTAGCTACAGTTGCACTGAGAACATAACATAAATAATAAAAAAGATCAACAGTTTTTAGATTTATTGTTGTAGGCTGGTGCTGTTTTCTATGATATCTTTGGTGTGATTTAGTTTAAAAACCAAAAGAAAACAATAAACTCTGTCTGGCGAAGAACATAGCTATAATTACCTTCCCAGACCAACATAAATTACTAAATAAAGATTCAGAACTCATCTTAAAGTACAGACAGAAAAACAAATTTTTGCTATGTAAACAAAAGTGTAATATGAGCTCTTTTAAAAAGCTTTGTTTACGGAAACATAGATTTATAAGTTTACAAAATTCATATACTGATGTCCTGAAGAACACATGGTCCAGTGAATAAAAACGTTGGTTGGATCCAGTGATTTGACCCAGAGTTCAATACCTGGCTACAGCAGAGATGAACAAAAAATTGAGAGTTGAATTAAAGGGAGATAAGTGAGACTGAGAACACTGCCTCAGGGAATGAAATTCCAATTTGGAACATACAACAGCTGAAATGTCATAGATATGGCAACAAAGATGAGGACAACATGTAAATAATTACAATACTTCATCTCAGAAATATAAACACTATATGTGTGTGTATGTGTGTATATATATATATATATATATATATTGAACCAAAAAAATGGGAATCTTTGAAGTGTGTATTGGTAGACATGAGCAAGTGGCATCACTGCGAAACAGTTGCCTCATAAAGTTAACTTTCTGCTATTTCAGTAACCATGGATCAACATGAATTTCTAAGCAAGTTATGAATGTAAGATGAGGCCCATTTTCATCTCACAGGTTATATGAATAAGCAGAACTATTGTAACTGGACAGACACAAATCAAATCCTAATGAAGTTCATGAGCGCTAGTAAGGTGACAGTATTGTGTACTCTTTCATTACATGGGATCATCGGATCTTATTTTTTTGAAAATGAACAGAGGATCTAAGTCACTGTGAATCATTATGTGGAGGTGTAATCCTTCGTTACACTTGAATTGAAAAATTTTTCACATGTTCAAGAAACCTGGTTTCAGCAGGATGGAGCAACATCACACACTGCACGGCAATCATTGGAGACTGTGCGAGAATTGTTCGGTAACTGTGTGATCTCAAGATTTGGTAATGTTCCATGGCTAGCTAGATTGCCAGATTTGTCTGTTGGTGATTTTTTTCTTGTGGGGCTATCTCAAGAGTAAAGTGTACCTGACTCAACCAAGAACTTTGGATTCTAGAGAATTCAGGATAAAATCCCAGCTAAATGTTGCAGCAGTCAATGAGGAACCTCAACAGCAGATTTCAAGAATGCATTTGTACAGGAGGATGCCATCTACAGGACGTAATTTTTCAAAAATGAAAATTCCATCATTATTTCTTAAATGGCAGGTTTTAAGGTTTCAATTACTTTGAATAAGATATTTTTCTTCCATCACTCTTGGTTTTATTGGATTGTTAAAAAGTTCCCATTTTTTTGGTCACCCTGTACATATCTCTCTCTCTCTCTCTCTCTCTATATATATATATATATATATATATATATACACACATACAATTAATAACAGTGAAATCATGTTCCTCTCTAATGTTAGTCTTATAAATTAATTTAAAGTTTCATATATTAAAAATATTTAAGATTTTAGATATTTTCTAATTGTTTTATGTTTGGCATTGTATGATATACACCAGGATATAGAAATAGGTGTTCTATAAATCATTATCATTATGTGCTTATGGTAATAAAACCCAAATTCATTCAATGGTTGCAAGAAAAAAAAACATTAAATTACCTCATAATTAAAGACACACAACCAGAGTGTGAGCACTTTTTCAACATTGTGTCATGGCAATTTTTAAATTAATTCAATGTTTAAAAAAATGTTCAATGCTTATTTATTTTACCAAAAGATGGCTTGATCATGTCACTTTATTTGTTTTCTCTTTCTAGTGAACTATTTGTTACTGGAATCTCTAGAAACCTATTACTGCGCTTATGGTGATAGTTTCCAAGTTGAACTGCCGACAGGTTCTGGGAAATTTGTAAGCCTTCAACAAGTTGTTCATGAGATCTCTGAAAGGATTGTCTCTATCTTCATACCTGACAAAGATGGAAAAAGGCCAGTACATGGTTAGCACTCTTATCTAGTCTGTTATAAAAGAAAATACTTAACATATTAATGTCTAATGGTAATGGGGAGATTAACTGTTTCCATGTAGAAAACATTTAGAATTCCTTGTCTGAACGTTTAGTGTTGCTGTTGGTTGAAATTCATAAAATCTTTTTCTGAGAACAGTTTTTCAGAAAATTCTTCGTCTTCTATGTGCCCTGTTTTTTTAGGACATAGGAGTTCATGGCTTTCCACTTCTCCCTATCTCTTAGCATGCTTTCTCCTGTTACGCCACACAACCCCCATTCTGTCATCCACCTGCTCAGGCCCTTGAAATATATTATCCACTGCTTTTCTCTGTCTCTTTTTCCCTCTATCTGGCCTGTCAATATCAGGTTCTCCAAGCTCTCCTTCCTCATTGCATGTCACAGGAACTTGTCTCTGCCTGATTAATTTTCTTTTTGTTACCATTCTTTCTAACACCTCGTCATTGCTCACATGCTCGGTCTATGAAAATTAAACTTCTCAAATCCACTATTACTTTCTTTCTTTTTTTTAAAAAAAATCATTTCACCTTAACCAAGGTGAAAAAGCAACTAGAATTCAAGGGGTTACTGAGAGTGAAAGAAACTGAGAAAATATTGAGAAAGAGAGAGAGGGCATTAAAAGGTTAGGATTCAAGGAGACAGAACATGACAACTGAAGTTGTATTTAAATTTTTAAAGTCAACAGGAAAGCAGGAAACTGGAAGAGAGTTCTACAAGCAAGAAGTGGGAGAGAAGAAACTGTTAGCATAGAACTTATAGTTAAAGTTAGCAATTTCAACAGTAAAATTGAAATCTAGCTGCCAATCTACCATTGCACTTAATTTTGTGAGGTCAAAGTATTTGTACTTTCTCCCATTTCATTTTACATGTGAATATGTACTCTTTTAAAATGTTTTTAAAGCCATAAAAAATAAATTAGAAAGATTTGTTTGAACTTTCCAAGTTTTATAAATTGTTTTTTACATGCTGATGTTTTCTGACAACTAAAGGAGTTGGACTTGGTCAAAGATTAAATTTAATGAAGCTGCCAAGCTAAATAACGGAAACTGGAATAAAAATTTAATATTTGTGTAAATATTTGTAGATCTTACCTTGTTGTATTCTTATAGTTAAGAGATTTGTTAAAGGTATCTTGTGTGGATACTAAACTGCTTTACAATAATAAGAAAGCTTAGGAATTTTGATCCAAATTTCTGTCTTTGTGGGAGAGGGGAAGTGGGTACAAAAAGCTGGAATTCACACATGATCTTGGAAGCTGCTCTTTGGACTTTATTCCAGTAAGAACCAACCTATGATAAAATGTAGTCTGCACTTCAAGGGGAAAAATTTGTTCTCTGAAGAGAGAACCAATTTCATCCTCTTGGATTCTTTGACCTTTCAGAATGCCTTCATCTTTGTTTCACTTCATTAGTTAATGTGTTCTTTCTTCCAATTACCCTTTAAGGACTGGATGGATCAGTTTCTCCATAACCTTTAATTCTGATGATATTTTGATGTTGCTTTTTATTTTTTTCTCCCCCATATTTTTATAGCATATCTCCTTTTCATGTTCTTCATTTTTTTCTGTGTGTGTGTGTATTAAATACAAGCACTCACCCACACACACATATATGTAGGCCTCTTTTAATTATCTAATGCAGTTAACTGTTGAGAAAATAAATGCTTTGTATTAATCAGACATTCATTAAAAGGTCAAATGTTGCAATGTTTTTAAAAGCATGTCAGGTCATCTGCAGTTGTATATTTTAGTCAAATTGCTTTGATAAATTGAATCAGATCAGCAAACAGAATGTAAACAAAATTAAACTATTTTCATGTTCACCAAGGCGAGAGAAAAATTACTAAATCATTTTTTTTATTTTCACGTCTTAGTTTTTGTTATATTTGTGTTTGATTAAAGTGAACTTTTGTCTCGTTCAGTAAATAAATTAAAAAATATATTTTTGCCTATTCTTCAACTCACCCTTTTACACTGACATGGATGTGCTTTCTACTTGAATGTATTATGCTTGTTTATGCTATTTGTAATAAAAGAGAAAGTAAAATTTCAATCCAAAAACAACTTGTGAGAATGCTTTGATATTATTTACATTTTCTTGTCTGTATATTTTTAATATATTTCCATGTTGTGATTTGTGGGTTAAAACTGTTTGTGAATGTTCTGTATCAGATTAACAACTACTCTTTGTGTAGTAGAAGGAAGAATATATTTGATTTAATGGATTTACTTAATTTTCATTGTGAGGACTAAATGATCATTATCTCGGTTATATTAAAAAACAGATCTAGCAATATCAAATAAGCATTATTAAGTTTATGAATTAATGTATAATCTGTACAATTCTCTGAGAGTTGTTGTTTACATTGCATAAAGAAGCTAAAGATGGAAAATTATCATTAGGCATTGTTATTGATGTTAGTGAGTTTGTTAGGATTAGGGTTAGTATATTTGTTGCATTGTATGAGATGCATACACCATTGAAAGATAACAAGCTATTGAAGGTCCTGAGAGGAAATAATTAGACCTATAATAGTTAACAATTAAAATTTTGACCTTGTTCATCACACATTACACTGGGGAAAAAGACATGAATTTATATCATCTTCTTGGTAGCTCTTGATTAAATATCATTGCAGACTGGCCATCAGACAATACTATAGAGTCAAATCTTTGAATTCACTATAGTCAAAGGACTATAGTGAATTCATAGACCATAGAGAAAGCAATGGGAAACAACCCTATTTTATTTCCTAGGAACACATGGCAATTCACAGATAAAAAGAGAAATGTACATCTTGAAAGGAGATGCCAATAAAAAAAAATCTTTGGATAATGAGGATTCTAAAAAGTGTGGAACAGTGGAATATATTTATCATGGGCTAGCAGTATAGCCAGGTGTTGCTCGGGTGTAATGAAAGCTTTAAAACTAATCCAAAATCCTGGAGCTCAGACTCAGCCTAAAGAATATTTGTGTGAAGTTTGGTGAGAATCGGATAAAAATTGTGGATTTGTATAAAGGACAGACAGATAAACAGACACACACACAAACATCTTGCTTTATATATATTATCGATTTTCTGCACTATTGTAAGAACTGCAACCTTGAAACTTCTGAATATTGTTTCTTATGTCTTTGTCTATGAGTGTATCAAATTTAATTAAAATTGGACAACTCCTTCTATAACCTGATTTTTTCGATTATTGAATTTTGATATTTATTGGGAGTACCTCGACACAAAACCTAGCTAAGAACACTTGCAGACGCTTATAGTACAACTGTGTAAATTTTCAAGAAAATCGGTTCAGCCGTTTCGGAGTCTATAGGTAACAGATACATGCACACACACACAAAGTTCCATTTATAAATATTTATCATGGATTGGTGCATTTATTTTTAATATGAATCTGCTCTCATTTTTTTTAAAAATCTGAATTTCTGGGTAATTAATCTTTAATGCATGTGTGTAATGGGCTTAAATGTTCATAAACTTTTTTCATAGCTTATAATCTTGTAAGTATGTTTTTGATTTCTCTCACTGGTACCAATTAGTGATTTTGAGTCAAAATAAAAAAGCAGAATTTTAAATGATCCATGTACCATGTTACCTCAATATTCCAGATGGAGATGACCTATTTTCTTACCCAAATCCATTTTACTTCATTTGGACTTGTGTTAAACAAAACTTAGTGAAATTTATAGTGTGTACGATTGTCCTTTTTAATGTTATGATTGCAACTTTTAATCATACTATAAATGTTCCATTAGTCCAGTATTTTTCTTTTAGCATTCTCACTACATTTGATCTTCAGTGCTTAAATACATGTAATATATTTATCTATAATAGGCAATGTAGTCTCACATAATCCATAACAATGCTTTGAAAAAAATAAGTGTCATTTTATTGTAATGGAAATATTATGTACTAGCAGTATAGCCTGGTGTTGCTCGGGTGTAATGAAAGCTTTAAAACTAATCCATGGTCCTGGAGCTCAGACTCTTTGGACGTTGGAACAAGAGACTAAAAAGCAATAGTTGTTTCCAGTTAAAGCGAAATCATAGACTGAAAGAAAAAGGAATGGATGCAAGTCAAATTTTGATTTCCTGGTATCGATATCAAATAAGTTTTTTTCGTTGTAAACTGAATTTTGAAGGCTAAATAAGTCCTCTGAGTAAATAGTATAATGGCTGAGACTAAGAACTACAATTATACCTACTTATAGCCAAACCCAAAGGAAAAACTAAAATAAAAGGGTTGAAAAAAATACAGACATACAGGCAGATAAATAGACACACACACAAACATCTTGTCTTATATATATATATATATATATATAAATAATCGATTTTCTGCACTATTGTAAGAATTGCAACATTGAAACTTCTGAATATCGTTTCTTATGTCTTTGCCTATGAGTATATCAAATTTTATTAAAATCGGACCACTCCTTCTATAACTTTATTTTTTTTGATTTTCGATATTTATTGAGGGTACCTCGACACAAAACCTAGCTAAGAACACTAGCAGATGCTTATAGTACAACTGTGTAAATTTTCAAGAAAATCGGTTTAGCCATGTCGGAGTCTATAGGTAACAGATACACACATACAAAGTTCCATTTATAAATAAGTTTAGATTTAGATTAGATAATTATCATGAAGTGTTAAATGAATTACT
This sequence comes from Ascarosepion bandense, assembly GCA_037127315.1. Classification (NCBI taxonomy): domain Eukaryota; kingdom Metazoa; phylum Mollusca; class Cephalopoda; order Sepiida; family Sepiidae; genus Ascarosepion; species Ascarosepion bandense. The sequence continues at coordinate 2,102,456 of JBBBDQ010000904.1, forward strand.
TTCTTACTAAAAATAAGTTCATACTTGTTTGGAGGAACAGACTGTTTCAGGAAGCCTAGCACATCCACTAGAAGATTGCACATATCCTTGTGGCATTTCGGGTTGTGGTTGTTTCTCCCTCCATCCAAGTGCCTATTCATTGAAATAATACTATTTTGCAAGTAACGCATACCTTAAATAAGGTTGTTTACCAGAACAATCAACAACAACAAATCATTTTGAAGTTTTGGTTAGAAGATCTACCCACAAGTCTGCTTCTTTCCTTTCACAGGTGGCATTCGGCAATATGCAGAGGAGGAAAACTGGCGCCATCTGGTTTTGTTTTATGAGTTTTTCCATGCAGAAACTGGTCGTGGCTGTGGAGCTAGGTTAGTTTAATGTTTTTCTTTCCATTTTTGTGAACTTGATTTTGTAAGCTTTGTAGACCAACTTCATTCTCCACATGAAAGGAGAAATTTAAGAGAGAACAAAAAACAAAATTATTGATTTCATTATTTATGCTGGACAGCTGTTCAACTAAGCCAATTTTAAGATTGTCAGCATTGAACCACATCGGTATAGAGTTAATGGATTTAATTTCTAAACTCCTTACACTAAAACCTTCTGATATTGATAAACTGAGGTAGAAGTTTCAGAAGAAATAAGTGAAATCTTTTATTAAAAAAAAATAATAATAATAATATCAAGTTTAATAGCAACCTGTTAAAATAGTAGGGATAGCATTAAAAGTGAGAAAGTGGAGTTAGCAAGTGGAAGCTTAGTCTGTTAGATTAATTTCACACTAATACTCTTAGGAAAGGAATGAATGGAGTTAGCAATCAGGAGAACACTTCTACTCAGATTCAGACTCAGAAAAAGATAGCTGAAATTTCTTGGATGCTTGAAAAAGAACTTTGGAAACTTAGCCCTCATGGGAGATATTGAGAGATCAGTGAAGGCAGCAGACCAATTTGTGTGAATGTTTGGGAGCCATTATCAGCAATAGCCTGAAAGAGTGTGGAACATAGATGACAGGGCTCTCCAGCCTTGGCTAGTAGCCAGTGTAGGAGAATAAAATTCACCCCCCCCCCCAAGTCAAAAGCAGTCACAGATCTCCAGTTGCTATGTCAAAAACAAAAAAGAAATTTCAATGAGAATATGACACTGACGACATTAAGAATTAATTTTTGAACAAGTCATTTTTTTTTATAGTACATTCTCATAAGATACAAAGTGCTCATATAATTAGATTTTGGCCATAATTATATTAGACCAATATTCAAACATATTGAACACTTTAATACATTTATATTGTAGAAATTTTGAATATTTGTTATTTCCACACCCAATGTTTCAACCTTTTGCTGTCTTCAGGTGAGTCATAAAAACTGATTTTCTGTTTTTGCAAAATATACAAACAGTGATTTTTAATTTTTTTTTAAAAACAAACATGTGACCAGAAATTTTAAGCAAGCAAAAATTTTCAAAATTAAGAGTAGTTAAGGATTTTAAAATGCTTTTATTTATATTTGTATGACCTTAATATGTATTTATAGGCATGATTATGTGTCTTTACTGTTCTGGAAATCATTTAATAGCTAACTTTTCCTCCTGACACAATCTGCAGACATCACTACCGCTGTAGGGTTTAGCTATTTTTACTATACTCCAAGTTATATCAGGGTCTTTTCCATTTTTCAAATTTAATTTTCATATGTGGCTAGCCAGTTTGATAGAATTTTAAGTTTTTTTTTTATTAAATGTAGATCTGTAACTATTCCATCTGTTTTTTAAAATTCCTTTTGCAGACTCCAAATTTTGAAATAGTCAAAACAACTAAGTTAACCAATATTTAGATGTAGAATTTAATCTACAAACCAGCAGTGTCTTTTCATATATGAAAACATACAACTTTAAAGTATGTAAACACAAGATTTACCCATCTGACCAGCATAATCAAACACAGGCTATCAAAAAATTCTTCTCACAGTCTTTAATGAAAAGAAAAAATGATTATGAAAATGCCTTAAAAGTAATCTGGCTATGAGAACAAATTAGAATATAAACCTCAGTGAAACAAACAAATGAAAAATAATAGAAATAGCAACATTTGGTTCAACCCACTGTTTAACTTAGAAGCAAAATCCAAAATAGGGTGTTAATTTTTTTTTAGATTAATAAACACTTTCCAATAAACAGAATTAAATAAAATTTTCAATAGTAATTCAATCAAATTAAGTTATAGCTGTACTAGTAATTTAGAAAATTACATAAAAACAAAACAAAATGCCCACTTAATGGAATTTGTAAAAACAGCAGTGGTTATTTATAAAGCAGAGGTACATGACACAGATGAACAAAAAATGTTTTGGGTCTATAAAAGGATTTTTTTAAAAAACAAATGGAATAGTCACAAATCTACATTTGAACTGAAAAACCTTAATTTTATCAAACTGGCTAGCCATCTGTAGAAATTAAAATTGAAAAAAAAAAAAAAAAAAAAAGGAAAAAAACCCTGATATAACTTTGAGTGTGGTGATGTCTGCAGATTGTAGCCATTATGTTGTTTTCAGAACAAAACAATTACTGAGTGAAAGATCAAAAATGTCCAGATGTAATCCCACCTATAAATACATATTGGGATCATACAAACAGGGATGAAAGTATTTAAGTAAATTCTAATTTTGAAAATTTATGGTTGTTTAAAAATTTCAATCATGCATTCATAAAAAAAAAAAAAATCTGTATGTTTGAAAAACATAGAATCAGTTATTAGATCATCTGTTGAAACCCAAGTTGCAGAAACAATTTTTATTTGACAACCCTTAAAGAGGATTGCTTATAGCAGGCATTTTTAAAAACAATGTTCTTTGTATAAAGTTGTTGGGGAAAGGTGTGTATTGATTCTGAAGCAACAGTCATAGAAGATAGGCACACATGTAACAACAGATGAACATCCCTAAGTGTAATGTCATTTCTTTTTAGAAAATAGATACTCATTTTCATCCCAGGCTTTTGCTTCATCTTTTACACAAACATAAAAAAAGAAATTACAATGAAGTAAATAAATTTTTGTTTCTCTTTTTATATTGTAGTCACCAAACTGGTTGGACAGCTCTGGTTGTTGAGTTTTTGAAGAAGAAATATTCTCAGTAAGTTCTTAGATGAAGACATCAAGAGCAAAATACAGTTTTTCTAATATATTCCTGTTAGAAATCCTATTATAAATCTTGCCCTACTAAAAACCTTGATTTTTCTAAATAAAAATTGATATTGAGCCAACAGAAGTAAATCCCATTCAATGTAAATAATTAGACTGAAGTTAACCAAAAATTAAAATGAAACATGAGCATTCCTTTATAGAATTGTTTTGTAATAGCAAGTTTCAGTGAGAGAATGGAAAGACAATATGGGAGGGGAGGAATGTTTACTATTCCCCCCTGCCGTTTCCATACCATACACGTTTTTGTTCGGGCCGAGAACTTTTCTGCACGCACATGTGTCTATAACGCTTATAGGAAACACAGCTGTAGAAAGCACTGCTGAAAGATAAGTGAAATCCAAATACTTACACCATTTTCTTGCAATCAGTACTATATATAGTTTTTTTTTTTTTTTTTTTTGTTAAATGCAGATGAAGTGAGTAAATATACATAGTTTTTACTCAGGTCAGTGGACTTAACTAAGCATACTGCCTAATAGAAAAAACTAACTTCTGTATTGGAACAATTATCGACCAAATCATTTTTAGGATACAGAATATCAAGATTTTGCCATTTGCGGAAATCTAAGAAAAAAAGCTCGTCGAAATATGCCAATTTATAAGAGGAATTTTTTTTTAATTATGCTGAAAAAGCTAAAATTTACTTCGTACATTGCCATCTTTTTGAGCGAAAACTTAACCCCACTTGGTTAATGTATATCGGAAAGATTTACCCTTCTCGACACTCCTACTTGACGTTTTGGTAGATCAAACGTTTATTTGCATGCGTAAAACTTATTGCGACTATGGAACATTTCAGAATTTCCAAATTAAAATCAAGTTGCAAAGAATATACTTAGGCAAAGAGCGAAAGCTTTGTTTAAATGGTACAGTTTTATAAACAAATTTACAATAGAGTTTCTACAAAACTATGCATCTTTTCTGAGCATGCAGATTAGCTTCTCACCGAAAATGTCGACAAGACCATTCTTTTTGTGGAGGTGGGGGGGATTCATAACTGCGTTTGAAGAAACGCGTCTCGTCGGGAAAAAAATTGCTACATTAGCAATAAAGACTTTCCAAACAAGAGTTCGGACAAAGAGCGGAAACAATTTTAAAATGTGTTTGGTTGAAGGAACAGTTACGAACTATTTATCTGATAAAGGCTATTCTGGAGTTTAGAAAGTTTTGCTGCAGGAAAGCCTTTATACTATAGTCAAGAAGTCAAGATTCTTCTGTAAAGATAGAGTCGTGGAAAAATAACTTACATTACAAATGGCCTGCAAGTTTTAGGATTTCCATAAGAGTCGGCAAAGAAAACTTAAAATGCCAGTAAACCCCAATTAAGCTTAGTGTTAACTCTGTTTCATTGGATTAATTTATCTTGAAATATAGGGTCAACTATCCGGGTACCATAGTCAGAGGCATAAAGACAATTTTAGTTATTTTACTATCAACACCGCAAATATTAAACTGAAAATTTTTTTTTTTACATATCTGCGCGAAAACCGGTTTATTCAAATTGAGTCATCAGTAAATAGCATCAGGTAGTTACCAATGATTAACTTCGTTAAATTTTGATGGATTTCACTTGACAAAATTAGTCAGAAATAAAATCTTTATTTGGAAAAAAGATTACAAGTAATTAAGCAAAACTTTTAAAATACAACTTGGGTAAAAAAAAAAAGAAAGTCAATTTTATAGGCTGAAAATTAAATGCTTTAAGGAAAAGGGCAAAATTCCAAACTATGAGAGTTACCTCACCATAAAAAAAATAAAACCAGCCCGAACCGAAATACGAAAGCGTCGTAAGAAATAACGTAAAAGAAAATCTGAAATATGTAAGTACCTTACAACAAAAAGCGAAGTGCCCAATAAAGGTAAAATTTAGTTGCACAAGGTATAGATTCTGGCCTTTACAATTGCGGTATAGCAAGTTATATACATTTATCATCTCAATACGTGCTGTTAAAAGGTATCCAGTACGAAAAAAAAAAGAGAATCTGAACATGTGTGGAGATGATACAAAATAAACATGAAGCATTTGCTCCAAAGAGGTTAAAAAGAAAAAAAGGGGGACTGTAAAAGTGTCCCAAAGTAGTACTGTGTATAAGGCGTAAGCTATTTTATCAGACAACGAAATGCATATACGTGCCGAGAAAGTATTCTTCAACGAAGTTCAGCATTCAAATATATCAGACAGCGATAACAAATTCGCGAATAATTGAACCGATATCCAGTTCCGCCTGATCGGATAGATCACGGTTAGGAGCGGAGACTTTCTCTGGAGAAATTGCCTCACTTTTTACCCATCGGTTAGTTAAAACTCCAGAATGAATGCTACTAATGAAGCTCGTTGTCCATTTCTCCGGTGGAAAAGACTTGACAATTCGAATCAAATCGGCATCAGACATTTTAACTGCTGTAGAGTTTAGGCAAATGGTTAACGAAGAAACTTTGCCAACAAATTCTATCTGTCGGCAGATTGCATAAGCCCTCAAGTCTTCCATTAATACTGGATCGAGCAACTCTTCCGAATTTGACACAGACTGGATGTTCTGTTTGCACATCTGGGCTAGATGAGCGTCCGCGCGTTGAATCTGGACGAGAGCGATACGTAAACAGTCAACAATGCATTCTGGATTCAAATTCCACAGTTTAATTACACCTAGATTGGTAGCATTTGGAGATTTTATCTCGTAGAGACCATGGCGGGCTACAGAACCTTCTATGAGAATCTGTTCCATTGCAGACCTCACGTCGATTTTCGAAAAGCGAACTGAATGAGGCAGACAGAGTACAATAGATTTGTAAATTTCCCCGTCAGTCATGCAAAAGTTACCACAGCGAAGAAAAGCTTCTACAGTGGACAGCTTGATGTTGGTAAAAATGTTTCTGGAAGAACTCCTCAGTGCAAATGTTCTGAAGACACTTGAAATGGTTTCGACTGTACGTTTACCGCTGTTTTCGGGAGCAAAACTAAGCCTTTTCTGATTAGACTGATTAGCTACCATACTTGTATTTCTCTGAGGACGTGTGATAGTCTTTTCGCATGTATGAAAAGATAATTCCTTAACAGCAGATTCCATTGGTGCCAGAGACATTTTTCTTGTATTTTTTTTTTTTAAACCGCACACAAAGTATATACGTATTATGATTTTTTTTTTTTAAGCGATGAATCTTCAGAAGTAACTTATGCCGTTTCTTCGAACGCTGTTAACCAATGGGATTATTTTTCTTAAATAAAACGAAACGCGTAAATAACATCAGCTTTTATATTATACATAGTAACAAGTTAAGTCCTATTATTTCAGGGAGGGAAAGAAATTAATCGTACATTTTTATTGGTTTCGGCAAATACAATAAAATACATAAACAGAGATGGCCGATTTTTAAAACTGCGGGTATGTAGTTTTTTCTAAGTTTTTGGGCTGGAGAAAGAAAATAATTCTGAGCGATTGCAACGTACTATTACTCAAATGGCAAGTTCATTATACTTTATGTTCAAGGGGGTATGAACATTATTATTTATTTTTTAACTGCCAATCAAATAAACATGTGAAAATTATTGTTAAAATACTGAGGTTCCTGATATTAAACGTTTGTTTTTAAATTATTTTTTAGACTAAATTTTAAAGGATTTTTCAATGACAGCCTTTTTACGAATTCAAGATTATCTATTTGACTTGAAGAAAATAAATTGCCCGCTTTCGAGAGTTGCGTTGTGGTTAACAGGCTGTTTCTCAAATATTGTTCTTGAATCCAGCCCTCACTAGTTGCAATATAATTTTGATTTTAGGTTTAAAAACTAAGCTGTCTTCTTTATATTTTGGAGCAACATACTATAACTGGTAGGCGTATTAGTACGGTGGGTAATGAAAAGTTCTCAGCTCGCCCAGCTTCTCAAAATATATGGCAATATATTAGATTTTGGAGAGGAGGTTTTCTTAGTCGGACCGAGGATATTTACTCTTCTCCCCCACTTGAGAGAGATGTGACACAAGGTCTTTTTTTAACGTGGGGATCCTGAGCGCGTACGCCCAGGTCCTGGTCAAAACATTACCTATCCACCGCAGTGGATAGGTGCAGAACCGGTCTAAACTGGTCTTAATTGGTCATTTCCGACCCCAGCTTGAAGACCGAGGGCCGAGAACTTTTCAGCGTTCCTTCGTTATAATATATAACACCAATTAATGTATTTTTAATCCGACATTATTTCTTTAATGAACGTTCTATTTAGTAAGTATATTTGCATTTCTTGTGCAGTAGAATTTAATTTCACTGTTAAAAAATAGACGTCACCCAAACACGTTTACCCACTAAATATAAAGTTTAGTTGTAGTAGTGTTGCTGTTGCTACTACTACTAGTAATAATAATAATAATTATTATTATTTAAAATATACTGAGTGCGATGGTTAAATTGTCGCCATTATATATTTTTAATTGTGCTTGCGTGTTGTTTATTTTTGCACAGTATAGTAGGGTCAGTTGGGCATCGTCTGTGAGAAAAAAAGCACCAGGACGTAATTCTCTCTAACAGAAATTTGGAAACGGCATGCTGCTCTGTTTGGTTTTCTCATCGGAAGCGTCAACACGAGCATTTCAGAATAGGTTTTAATCTGATAGCAATGCAGAGGATTCGGAAAGAGTTCAATGAGTTTAATGGTTTTTACGAAGGTACGTCATTCCGGAAAACTCACTCTGATCATTCTGATATGAAAAGAACTCCCGAATTCGTTGGTGAGGACGACAGATTCGACACGAAGAACTTCATCAAGTGCCTTGAGGAGGTAGTACTGCCTTTGGTCAAGAGGGTGACTGCTGGAAGTCTCTATGTCTGACAACAAAACTTTGCACCCTGTCACACAAGATGTAGAATCCCGTTATGGCTGTCAAACAATTTCTACGGCCACTTCACTCCTTACAGCTGGCCTCTTAACTCCTAGACTGCAGCCCCCTTGATTGTTATATGTGGAGCGCAGTTAAGCGAGAGACCAACAAAACTCTTTGTAATTTCAAAGATGAACTGAAGACAATGCTTATGGCAACATTTACCAAAGAGACCGCCCAGAAAATTCCGAAGTCGTCTGGAGGCCGTGGTTGAAGATAATGGCGATTTTATTGAATTTTAGGAAATATACTTGTTAAAATTAAATGTCAGTGTTATTTTCATTTTTGCGTAATCTAGACGACAATTTATTCATCGCACCCTATTATATATATATTATAAATTATAGTTTAGAACATGTACAAATTGTCATCTACTACAAAGTGTACATTTTGTTTCAACATTAAAAGGACAATGTCTCATCAGGTAGTGTGAGGGGAGATGGAAAATTATTTTCCTTATATTGGGAAATTTTGTGCGAGAGGTAAGTGGGGTAGAGAAAATGGGAAATCAGAATTGGAAGTTGTAAATTAGAATTTGAACAAAAAACGGAAAGAGGAAAATGGGGGAGAATGAGGAGAAAGGTGGTTAATAGACATGTTGAACATTTTAGAGACAGGTTTAACAGTAGAAGATAAGGTACTACCTGACATTCACTCTCGCACACTACCTGATGAGACATTGTCATTCCAATATCGAAACAAAATGTACACTTTGTAGTATATGAGAATTTGTACATGTTTTAAACTATAATTGATAATAAATATTCATAGGTCTATTTTTATATTGACCACTGTTTTAAATTAATGTTTTGAACGTTGTTAATATTTTCTTCGTCCTTATTCAATTTATATATATATATATATATATAGACGAAATACAATCTTTGTTGTTGTTGTTAATATATCTAAAACATTTTGAGAAACCCCTTTTCACTGCCATTCAATTAGCAGCAGACGTGCTTTTTGCTTCTTGTGCCCACTTAATTTTGCAGTTAAAGAGACAGGTGATTACCAAGGCAGGCAAGTTTATATTTAATTAACGATTTAATATCACTTTGAAATTCAGTTTCATTCTCTCCCTTTCATATTAATAGTGGAGATATAAATTTATAATAAATAAAACTACTATCCATGTAATTTTAACAAGTTAATCTCACAAACTATTGCTCTCAGAGTGCTCTCGTATTATAACCTTGTTCCATAAACTTTGTTAATATTAAAGAAAAATAAAGGTCAAAATTTAAATATTTCTATATTGTATTCTGACCCCTTTTTTTTAAATAAAATTAACAAATCTCATTTTGTAAATATTTAATAGAATTTCTTTGATATCATTTTTAAAGACAATTATATCATAAAAATGGAAATAGCGGGCATATTGACTGAAAATACAAAAGTAACATTAGTTAATAGCAAGCAAAACTACCAATCTAGATACTAGTGTTTATATCTAACTTTGATTCTAATCATAACCGTCCTTATGATTATATATATATTTTGGTCGGGTTTCAATCCTGGGTAAAAAAGCAATCGGAGTCTAACCGTACTGATGAGCTGTGATACGGCGAAACAGATCTGTCTGCGGATGACAATATATATATATATATATATATATATATATATATATATACATATATACACACCAATAAGCATAATGCTGAAAAATGATTTACGCAAATATTTTTACATAATCTAACTCGTATCAGTGCACTTAATTATTCAGTAGCGAATATTAATAATGTACTGAATTACCCCCTTACGAGTTCTGTAACCCCTGAGGGTCATTGGGGCACCAAACGTACTCTAGCAGTGTTGTGTCTTAGTCAAGATACCTGATGGCGCTCAACTCTTTTCAGGCTTGTTTGAATTCAGAGTTTTCCTTCTCATAGACCAGTTGCCAACCACGGTTAGAGAGCTCAGTCTATCCTGTCATTTAGTTCATCGCTCGTGGGTGATGGGGAGAAGAGATGTATTCATACCGTTCACAAAATTAGTTGCACATAAGTGAATGTAACGAACTTGACTAGAGTTCGAATTCGGTTCTCTGATTTCTCATTCCTAGTCGCTATCCACGAGATTGCTTTACCTCGGCTCATATTCTGAGTATACTTTTCTCTGTTTGAATTACTTGATGAGCAGTTATTATTTATAGTGCAGGTAAACTGCAGTCGAAGTCATAGAGCTGACAACTCTTCTCTTCGGTTAAGTTTGGACTTCATAATCCTTTCCATGGCTATAGTTCCCAACTATGGCTAGAGTGTCTAGCACGGCAATTTCTCGTTTCGAAATGATGACCATTACACCAACTTCACATTCTTATCCATATTTACTGTCGGACTAATCCAATTTCAGTTGTTACGACCGCATAGTTTAAATCGTTGCGCCCCCTCTCGGCTTTCTTCAGGTTTCTGTTGATCCAAGTAACGTTCAGGTAATTTCTAACAGTCCCCTTTATTTAATATACAGGAGTAAGTATTTTTCTCATTTTGCTTATCATGTCTAAGGATATCTCGACTTGGTTAATTGTTCAGTTATTGCTTGTTCTATTTCCAACAAGTTTATTACTCGGACCAGGGATTGAACTCGCAATTGTCGCCAAATTCTCTAACCAACTATTTAGTACTATAGTGACTCAATCTTGAAACTCGAATCTGAAGCCTTAAATTTAATGTTCTTCTAGCCTTTTCTGCTACTTGCTATCAAGTTTGGTTCTCTTCGTCGCTTCTTTTTATGACAACAGAAAAAAGCAGGAAAAACATTAGGTATAAGGTTCCAGCTTCGAGACAATGACCTAGAAGAATAAAACTTTAGTTAGTGAGTTCAGTCTTTGGAGCCCGGATATATCTAAACTTAATAATAACTGAAAAATTCACCAAGACAAGATATCTCTAGACATGGACATCAGGTATAGAACAATCAACATCCCCATATTGAATAAAGTGTTCAATTCGAAATTCTTTGAAGTTTATCCGGATCGACAAACACCTGAAGAAGGTTGAAGGGGTCAAAACGGCCGAAACTTTTTAATCATGAAATACAGTATAACTTCTGTGATCAATAAAAAATTGTAAAAACGAAGATAAATAATTCTAAAATTTCGAGCTCATCCTCTTTGGATATAAAAATTCTTGCATCAAAAAGTAGCTTCTAAAATAGGATATGATTTATTTGTATTATACATTTACATAAATTTACCCTTTCGGCTAAGAAGTTCAGCGAAGCAGAATTATATATTTTATTTAATTATGAGGTCAAGCGGATGTGCAGGATGGTTAATAGCTCAGAGCGAGAAATTGGCGAGTTTGAACTCTGGTTGAGATCGTTACATTCACTCTCGCACAAGTACCTTTAGTAACCTTATGGACCCTTTTCTTTTCCCCGGCTATGGACTAAAAATAGGACAGAGTGGGCTCTATAGTCGTAGTTGGAAAATGAAAATTTTGAATTCAAAACCGTATGTAACCCATGTGAGTAAATTGTAACTAAGATCGCATTCAGCTTATTTTTAGTATAGGCCATAGAAGGGTTCCGTTGGCGTTGAATAAATGCAAACTCGCATGAGCAGATGGGCAAGATGAGAAATCGCATTGATTTACAGTGTGCCTTCATGTTGAAACAGCTTTGTTACAGCATTTAAAGGGTTTTTTGCTGTCTGTCCAATCTCTAGAAAATGCTGGAAATTTTTGAACGCACCTAATAGCAAAAAAAAAAAAAATATTAGTCAGAATGTTATCACGAGTGATTAATGAATTAATAGTTATGAATCCTTTTTTAGGTTTAGTTTAAATAGCAGAACAGACTGGACTCTCAAACCTTGATTGGCAACCAATATAGGAGAAGAGCAACTCCTAATTCAAAACTTATGTAGCTCTCATGGAGCACATAATTGTACTGTATCTAAGGTCCTCTTAGCATAGTTGCAGTATATACCACAAGTTTGCTATGTGGATAGTGAAGAAATACAACTGAATCTGAGCAGACGGACATGCTCCTAAAGAAGTAGACATGTTGAAGATGAGAAATCACATTGGTTTGCAGTGTACCTTCAAGTCTAAATATATTTGATAATATGGGATCAATGTGTGAACATAATATGAAGCTAATTCAAATGAAGGTAATTCAATATTTTATATTCTAAAAGCTCCTCGGGCGATGACATCATAGAGAAAACACATTTTCATAAAATGCGTTTCGATATGCATTTTCTTAAAGTAGAGATTTACTTAAATCTTATTTATTTTCAGTGTTAATTTGCAGTTCATCTGTTATATTATAAACTATTTAAGAAAAAGAAATGTCGACTAAGTCTAAAAAATATTTTAACTGGAATTTATAAACTGTGAATACTCCTAAGTACCCATTTGCAGAAACAATCAGACCGTCATGCAAAATCTAGAAAAGAGTTTAATCGAAGCTGAGATAGGGTAAAAAGGAGCCAATGTGACCAATGACAAAGTTTTAGAGAAAATGGAAACAAAAAGGAATTTTATTCTAAATATCAGGAAGTGACAGTTGAAATTTCTAGGTTACGTAATGAGGAAACAGGGCTTGGAACATCTGATACTCCTAGGACAGATTGAAAACAAGAGGGACAGATGAAAACGACTCATAACATAGCTTGAGTAAATAGATGGCGGTGAAAGGTTTAGGAAAAAGAACAAAAAAGACTACAAAAAGCTACAAAGAACAGGAAATTGTGGAGAACAATGATCGCCTACATCCTAAGGAGACACAGCACATAAAGAAAAAGGTGGGATAACGAGTTTAATGAGTTCGACTTGCTTGAATGTTATTTTATCGTAGACGACAATTAAACAAACAACGAAATAACAAACGATACGTCGAATTGAAATCTGTGTTCAGCTGTTGCTATCAGGCGTTTGTAAATTTTATTCATATTTCTCGCGACAGAATAAACAAAATTAATTTCTTAATACAGAAAGCGATTAACCCTAAAGTGATTGCATCGTTGTACAGAGGTAAGTTGCATAGAAGATAAAATATATAAATAAAAATGAAAGAAGCCATATTACATATCTGGGTTTCAAACCCTAGCTGAAATCTAGTAAAAAAATTGGAATAAAATTCGATCGATAAGAAAATACTGATATATAGTTGTGTTATTTCGTCACATTGTTCTATGTACATATATAAACATATGCCCACACGTAGAACAGTCTTACGACCATATCACGTTAAAACACTAGTTCCTTAGATAGGTGATCGTTTGGGAATATTAGGTGCTGTAAGGTTGGAAGTGTGAGTGGTGTAAAGGATAATGGTTTGGAATTAGTAATCAGATCGCTGAGTTTCAATTCCAGTCGGGTTCGTTATATTCATTTACGCGTAAAAAGCCCTGGGAAAGGTATGAATCCAGCTCTTCTACAGATATAGGCTAATTAGCAGAACCTGTATCAGTAAATCATTATTTCCAAAAACATTTTACAATTTAAAAATATATTCTGGTTTTAATTAACGCGCAGAAGGTTGATAAGCCGTAAAAACAAATCAATCAAACGTAGAGCGTCTTGTCTTGTGGTAATGGCCAATGAGCTAGGATTGTAGGTTAGAATTGTATGTTCGATATTCCACAAGCCTATTAAATTACCTTATGCACAAGCAAATCCAGAATACTTTAAGCACGTCCCGGAATGAGTTCGACCCTCACCTAGTGCCTCACAATTGTTAATCTGTATAATGCATAATTTCAAATCCTGACTAGGTAGGCAGACATGCTTTACCAATTTGGATAACTGTCGCAACACAATCTTCCTGTCTCCCATTTTTCTATGTTTGGTACTGTATCGAACTCAGCTAAGATGAATAAATATTAAGTGAAGTTTGAGATCACTCTGGAAGGTATCCAGCCATGTAGAGCCACTTAGATGGCCTTGATGTACTTTGACATCCAATCAGAGGGAGGCTTACAGCGCAGATGTGAACATATACTACCCTGTGGTGGTATTCAGTCGATAGTGAACTTGTGTATTGAGTGAATGTCTCACTCGCAGTAAATCTCCATTATATTTCGTTTGGAGCTCAGCCATTCCTCCGCAGAAAATAGGATACGGTCAAATTATGCTAAAAACACTTCTTCTCGTTCTATCACTGAAGTTAAGCTGTGTCGAGCCCGGACAGTACTTAGATGAGGGACCGCTTGGGAACATTGAGTACTGTAAGTAACCTCCTACAATCCGAAATAAATTTCGATTTTAAATAACTCACAAAAGGTTGGTAAGCCGTAAGAAAACAAATCAATCGAAAAAAAAGAACATGGAAAATATTTGAATAATTATGTTGTAGGCGATTCACATTCAACAAAGAACACTCGAAAATATTGAACGCATGCTGGCTACAACCAAAAGAAATCGGTGATTGACAATGCAAAATTAGATCTGGAAATTCCACGGAATGTCCGGAAATTATTAAACTTTTTCAGATATCTTCACGTTTCTAGCATCGCTTTTTTTAAACATTGCGTCATTCAGGATTTTTAGTCTCTCTCACTTCACAGACCCGATTTGGCTTGATGTCATTTTGGGCTAAAATCGATTTCAGACCATACACGAGATTATCGAGAACGTGACGAGACACATGGTAGTGATCATTAAAGTGAACTTTGTAGTTTGTTTTAAAACGTAGAAAAGGCACTGAAATGAATGCGTAAAGTCATGAGAATAATAATCCAAAAGTGACGAAAGTAACATTACCCTAGGAAGCTTTCTTTCATGTGCTGTGGCCCTTCAGAACGTGAGTAATCGTGACACTCCACAAATTTCTTTCCTCCATGGTACTAAGCAATACTTGTCCCCTTTCTATTCCAGTCTCTGTTATGCGTTCCATTTACACAATCTTGTTATTTGGGTTACTCATTACTTCTCTTCTACTCCCTTGACTTCAACATATCCTTTGAGTGTCAAATTCTCCAAGCCTTAATTTTTCTTTATGTGTCTCAGAAAGTTCAACCTTTACTTCTGACCTTAGGCGCAAATGTCCGCTACATTCTTATATTCCTAAAAGACTTCGTTGTTTCTTCTTCTTCTTCTTCTTCTTCTTCTTCTTTTATCTACCATGTTCTTTCAGGACGTAGGCGATCATGGCTTTCCACATCTCCCTGTTCCTGGTGGTTCTTATCACGCCTTCTCCTGTTGCACCATGCAACCCTCGTTCCATCATCCACCTGATCAGGTCCTTCAAATATGTTATCCGCTGCTTTACCCTGTCTTTTTTCTCTCTATCTGCCCTGTTAGTATCAGGTTCCCCAAGCCCTCCTTCCTCATTGCATGTCCCAGGAACTTTAGTTGTCTCTTCCTGATGCTCACTATTAATTTCCTTTTCGTCTCTATCCTTTCCAAAATCTCGCCTTTGCTCACATGCTCGGTCCATGATATCCGCAGCATCCTTCTGTAGAACCACATTTCAGCTGCTTCAAGTTTTTCCTTCACCTTCGAAGATATTGTCCAACATTCACTGCCATATTGAAGAACCGACATCACATAGCAATCAGTACTCTCCTCTTTGTTTCTAGTGAAATTGTTCTGTTTCTTAATCTTTTACTCAACTTCTGGAATGCTTCTTTCGCCATGCCAATTCGCCTTCGAATCTCAGTGTCGCGCTTTCCGTCTTCTGTTATAACACGTCCTAGGTATTTAAATTTCTGTACTTGCTTGATTTTAGAGTCCCTCACCTGTAATTGGCATTTTGGCCTGCCCTTTTTGCTAATGAACATGAATTCGGTTTTCTTGCAGTTTATTTGTAGTTATTTCTTGTCACTCTTTTCAGCTACCTTCTGTAGGAGGTCTTGTAGTTTTCTTTCTGTGTCTGCTATCAGCACTGTATCATCTGCGTACCTTATATTGTTTAAATTGTGGCCTCCTATGACGAATGCTGGCATAACTTCTAGGGTTCTCATACCTTTCATTAATATTAAAATATTAATTTGTCTGAATTTCTGGAATGAGGAGTTATCATCATTATTTGTACTATTTACATTACCACAACAAAGGTGACGTCAATAGTCAGTAAATAAATAGTGTAAATAATGATAACCCTAGAAATCCAGACAAAACTTATCGAATCGGTACGGACTCGATATGATACCTCAATGGAAGTGATAACAATAATAAAGATGAGGACAAATGACAGTGTAAATAATTAAATTATTAGATAATAATTGTGCGAGGTCTCAAGGTTAGTACAAAGGTGCTATTGCCCTCGGTAGGCTACTTTTCATTAATCTTAAATTATTAAATAATTTCCTGGAAGTGTTCACTTAAATACAAAAAGAAAGCATGTTGACAGAATCACAATATTGGAGCATCTTGTGAAGCTGGAATTCAATACACCAGCTTAGTAACCTCCACTCGATGACAGACACCCTTTACTCTTATAATTGCGTATTTCTTCAAGAAGGAAAATAACCTATAATAGTGGAGCAGAGTACTGAAATGAGCCGACCCATTTTATAGTTCACCAATTAAGGGTTAACCGATCAGAAGGCTCAAAATATTCAAAGCGACGTGTATAAAGGCGACCATATTTTCTCGAGTATTGGCGATATAGATTCAGTAGAGTGTCTGATTCGTGTGTGTTAATCTTTGACATTGTTTCATTGAACATATTACATACTGCGCTGTATTCTATATTCATAAACTACGGCTGACATGGTCAACATTATGGTCGATGTTATCCATCGCAGATGTGCTGAAAAGACCTTTCCTCAGTTTGGGAAGACAAAACACCCCTTCCTCTACATATCTGGCTACAGCTGCATCTTTAGTTGAGCTTATATGTCGAGTACTTGATATAGAATACCGAAACCATGGTCATGGAGCATTTTTACTAGGTGTCTCTTTTTTGTCTTAGCATAAACAGACATCCCTATATAAAACGAAAATGGGGTTTCTCTGTTTATTGAATGCCTGTGTGTGGCAGCACCTTCTTTGTATTGGCAAAGCAGTTATATTGAAAGAGCTGTGCCACAACCAGATCAGTTGCAGATTGCTCCAAGACCCAGTTGAGTCTTTATGTCTGCTCTATGCTCAATAATGCAAACAAATTGGAGCAAAGCTGAAGATAATGGATCATATACTGAAGTATCATGGCGATTACCTTCATATTTACATTTGTGATCAAACATGTGTCTACGCAATATCTTGGCAGCTTTGTCGAGAATGATGGCGTCAAAGTAGGTTGATTCTTCTGACATGGCAAGAACTACACCCTTCTTGAATGTCAGATAAACATCACATCCATCCTTGTAGGTTTCCAACACAGATATCTCTGCCAAAAGCTTTTCTTTTAGTATGATAGAGTCCATATATCATGTTCCAAATTGTTCAGGTCTTTCCTTATAAAGACTCACCAAGTCAGCAAGTCGAAACGAAACAGGCCCATTAATACTGTTTTTTGTCTCAATGACATAGGTAAGAAGTCCACTAAAAACCAAAGGAAAGACTTCCTTTTCTTGAGATGACTGAACTTTTTCTTTGTTCTTGACTGCAATGTGAGTCCTCTCTCTATGATACAGAGCTGTTGGGCAAGAGTAATGGTATTTAATTTCCATGGCAACGCATCTCCACCGCTCAATACAGCCAAAACTTGCCATCATTAAGATTGCAAGCACATTCATTAAGCCTCTCATTTAGCTGCATGGTCATGGCTTGTCGCAATTTTGACTTTGGTTGTATCTTTTCACACAGGAAACACTGTTGCACTTCCATGCTAGTTCTTCGCATTTTTGAGCGCCCTTATCCTGAATCATTTTGAATTTCAGTTGCTCTTTTAGTGGCACGCTCAAGTCAAACATTTTGAGACAATTTTGGTGGTACTTGGCACGATTTCGTCTCAGTTTATCCTTAATACTACCTCTTTCATTCAATCTGAATGTGTCTAACCTGATCGCTAAGTCGTTGTTTGAAATTGTTATAGGTTTTTTACTGTCATGGAGTAACCATCAGAACTAAACTCATAACGTGTTAGAGGAGACTTCAACTCTTCTTTGTATCAGTCTCACAAAGGCAACATAGTCAGCTTTAGGAGTACAACTCAACGGATATACAGAACAGGTTATGGTCGAGCGTTTATCATTTTACCACCTAACTGTACAAAATACATAAGCATATTGAGATATGGGATATAACTAGGTTCATACATACAAATACCCTACGCCAAGCCCGGTCGCTCATCCATTGTTATTTAAGTCCCGTGAGATCTGTACACGGATGTGCGTTGTGGTGCATTGGATATCGACTCGGAACGAAAAATCGGGGGGCCGAGTTCAAATTCCAGCCGAATTCATTGCATTCACTTACGCGCAAATACCCTTGGGAAAGGTATTAATCCGTCTATTCCTTCCAGTTATGGGTCAAATAACAGGATAGATTGGGTTCTATAGCCTTGGTCGGCAGCCAGTCTACCGCAGAAAGCAATGGCAACGTACTGCGGAATAATCTTCTGCCCAGTCAGTCATGTCTCTTTCGGGTCATGATCGCCCAAGCGTGTATCACGTATGGCACTTAACTGACTGAGATTTGTACACCTTCCGGGTAACTGAAGCCTCGTTACCATTGGCTCTCCCGCGCTGGCACATCTTGTAAATTCAGGCGCGGCTATCTAATAGTTTAATGCTACAACTAGCTATACTTCTAGATGAAATATATACAGGCGCTTATTAGATAGCATTTAGGGTAATCAAATATACTACAAACTACAGTTTAGGTTAGTAAACGTCAGCTAGTATACTACAAGGTGACTCTGGATTTCATGCTGAGTCTCATAGCAGTGATGTTCCCAATTACCTGACCTGACATCTTAGCCCTCTGTGAAATTAACCTTGACCCTTCTATCCCTTATCTGAATTCTACGTCCCTGGTTACTTTCCCCTCTTTTTAGAAGGACTTTAGGAATGTCCATATGCATTGAATTGGTGTTTATGCCATTGAACATCTCCCTCTAGCTAGGGTGATCTCTCTTGAATCTCTACATCATTCTTACATGTGTTTCCATCTCTCTTGTTTCTATCTTTTCTTTATTTACCGCTCCCCGTCATCTGCTGACTGTTCCATACTTGACAGCATCTTGAATAATATCGATAATGCCATTTTTTCTCATCCGTTCACCCATATATTTGTGTTTGGAAAATTTAATGCCCACCATTCCAAGTGGCTGGAAAACTCACAGATCTTGCTGGTGTCCATACCATGAACTTTTCAACTCAGTATCTTACGCAAGTGGTGGATTTCCCCACGCGTTTCTCTAATAAACCTAATGAACCTGACTCTCTGCTAGATCTCTGTTTCACTTCTATCCCTGACTCTTGCAATGTCAAGCTGCTCTGTTCTCTTGAAAACTTTAACGATGCAGTGGCTTCCGTTAATATCTCCTTCCATTCCTCCTCTACTGAGGAACCTCAGACCAGCAGAATATCATACTGCTACCAATGAGCAGAGTGGGACTCGCATCGTGATTTCCTGTGTGACATCCCTTGAAACAAAGATTTTAGTCTTCCCGTTGAAGGCTGCCTCTGAGGTCTCCTCTTGGGTTAAGGCTGGCATCTATGCTTTCATCCCAGCCAGGAAATTGCGACTTAAACCCCATTTGTCCCCCTGGTTCTCCGCTTCTTGCTCGGCCGCTATTGCCCACCGGAATCACTTCTTCCGGTTTTATCGGAGCCACGCGTCTGACCATAACAGGCGCCTTTTTGCCTCTGCTCGTAATGAGTGCAAGAAGAGACAATGACGCTAAGCTGTTGTTGGCTGACAAAATGAAACGGTGTATAGCATTCCGTAAATTCGGTTCCGAAGACTACTGATGGCTCTGTAAAAGTGTACTAAATAACAGTAAGCCTTCAATACCCACTCTAATCAATGAATTTGAGGTCCTTACATCTTCAGCGAGCAAGGTCGAATGCTTTGCTCTCAGATTCTCTACCAACTCGCCACTGGGTTCGTCTGGGGTATCTGTACGCGACTCCCCGCTTAGAACTGAGGCTCATCTGAGTGACGTCAACATTACCTCTTCGCTGGTCTCTAACATAATTTCAAAGGTTGTCCTCCCCCAATATAACGAGCGGAGGCGACGGAATCACAATCATTGTTCTGAAGAAATGTGCCCCTGAACTCTCCTCTGTCCTCTTCGAACTCTATAACTACTGCCTCTCTGCTTCTTGCTTTCCTGCCTGCTGGAAGTCTTCCTCTGTGGTTCCTGTATTTAAGAATTCTGGATGAACCTTCAGACCATTCTAATTATCGACCTATCAGCTCATACCGATTTTTGGCAAAGTGTTCAAGGCCATTATTAACGCCGATGTGGTTGAACATCTTCTAACCCACAGTATATTCTCTGACAAACAGTATGGTTTCCGCTTCACCAGGTCTACTGTTGATGTGCTAACGACCATCACTGAGTATATATATACCAGGCCATCGATAAAAACGCCGAAGCCGGACCTGTTGTCCTCGATATCTCCAAAGCTTTTGGCAATCTGGCATGCTGGCCTTCTATGCAAGCTACGGGGCTGTGGTGTAACTGTACGATTGTTTGATCTAATCCAGTCATTCCTTTCAAATCGCGTAATGAAGGTAGTATTGAACGGACATGCGTCCCGATACTATCATACAAACACAGGTGTCCCTCAAGGCTCTATTCTAGGTCCTAAAGCTTTTTCTGATCTTCATCAACAATTTCCACGATGTAATCAGATCCCAAGTAGGCGTCTACGCTGACGACACCACCGTTTATTCTCGCTACGATCAGAAATCCGCTGAGAATGACAAAGTGAACCTCGCTGCTGAGCTTGAGAAGGACCTCCAATCTGTGGTGGACTGGGGTAAGAAATGGCTCGTGAATTTTAATGCTCCCAAAACGAAGCTGCTATCAGTTAACCACCATAGACAATCGAACCTCCCCCCTCCCCCATTAGCAGGGATCAGGCTAGTCTCCCTGAAAGCAAAACACTGCGCCTCCTCGGCCTAACACTTTCGGCAGACTTAGAATTATTACATCGAATCCATAACTAAATCTGTTGCTAAGAAGGTCGGTTCACAGTGTAAAGCCTGGAAGTTTTCCCCGCCTGAATCCATCCTGCACATATATGAATCTACCATGTGCCTGTGTATTGAATACTGCTGTCATATCTGGTTGGGTGGCTCTGCTATTCACCTCGGGGTTCTTGATAAAATCCAACGGAGAATCTGCAATGTGATCGAGCCCGACTTGGTAGCTCAGCTGCAGTCATTTTCTCACCGGCGTAATAGGACCTCCCTATAACTCTCCTTCAAATACTTTTACTGCTTCTGCTTCGACGAGCTTAGTTCCCTGGTGCTCCCTCTGCACGAATTTACTCGAGCTACTAGACTGGTAACTAGGTCCCACCGTTTTACAGTGAAACCGATAAAATGTAAACGCAACTTATACTTCATCAGCTTCTTTTCTTGTACTTCCCGCCTGTGGAATTCGCTTCCATATACTTTCTTCCCTGACAGCTACAATTTCTATGAATCTAAATGTAAGGTCAATTGCCATCTTCTATCTCTGACTTGCATCCTTTCCCGCATGTTCTTTTCCCCATCCACTCTACTCTCATCAGCTCTCTTCACAACAGTGTTCTTGTCCTTATTTTACCCATTCTCTGACACCCCCTATAACTTGTTCCTCTTTCTCATCACTCTTCTCCTATGTATCCCCCTGCGCACCACTGACAGTAAAACTGCCTTGCTTGGGGTGAAACGATTATAAAAAAATATTAGTGTCAAAATATAAATTCCTCCAGTCAAAATACAACCTATTTAACAGTTGGATCAGTAGCATGCTCCTATTTATAGACGTTTCGCATTGAAAACCTTTTTTTCCGATTTTATGAAACGGCTATCTTGAAAAATGGCAGTCATTTTGTTTTTGTTATGTTTTTAACATGACAAAATAAAATGGTTATGGAAAAATGACACACTCGCCGAGTATTGGAAATAACTAGGGGAATTTTTTATTGTGGAAACATGAGTACAGCGAACAGTAGTGTATGTTGAACCACCGTGTGTTTATAGAGAGCGTGGCAAATCTCAGCCTGTCATGTTTGTTCGCCTCTGCCGGAAGTCCCTTCCCCTTGTCTCCCGGCATGCACCTGTTAGCTGGGGACGGACTTCCTTGAATGGTCCAGGGGAGGTAACTTTTGACCCTTTTTTATGGTGATCCTAATAGTTTTTAACGGAGGTAATGTACTTTTCTGAGAGAATGGGAGAACATGTATACCAAATTTGGAGCTTGTACTATCAAGTGAAATATTTTTATGGAATACTGAATTAATCTGCCCCAGTATGATAAATTTTGCACTTTATTCATGATGGTCAGAACGAAGATTAAATGAACAGGGTTTAATACAAATTCATAGGTCAGTTCTAACAGATTTAGTAGAGGAGAAAAAGAAGTTGAACATAAAATAAGCTGCGCCAGAGATAGTTTCGCCTAACATCGCAAACTGCTACAAATCCCAAAACATCAGCCTGAAAGCTTGAATTATGTTCTTAATAGCTTCGTCAGATAGAGAGTTTCATATAAATATCATTCATAGCACCAAGCCGCATTATTTTCGTCTGCCGAAATGATATTCCTGCTGCAGTTTTAACATTTGGTGGGTGTTAATTACTAATACAGTATTTTTAGTGTTTGTAAATATATATTTTTCACATTGTAAATACACATTGGGGATGTATATATTTTTTATGAAAAACAAAAACTGCACATATGGGATTTAGTTGGGAATTCATAGAGCAATGTGGTATTTTGGTGTCTGTAAAAATGGTTTGCAAGAATGTGACGTTATGGTGAATGGGACATTATCGGACTTGTAGGTCAGTGATTGAGACTAGCTAAGTTAAACATAGAACAAGTGAAATCTTGACTCCTCATTTCCACAATTTTGGCCTTGTGGCACACTCCACCCACGTCTATTGAACAGGTGAAGAGGCCCACCCCTTGTTCCTTGTTTAGGATGTGGTTTCGGCTTTCTCTTTTCCAATCTTTTCACTGTTTTCTTTTTTTTTTTTAAATTGGAGTAGATAGACTAAACTATCGCCCGGTTCACACTCCACCTACGTCTATTGAACAGGTGAAGAGGCCCACCCCTTGTTCCTTGTTTAGGATGTGGTTTCGGCTTTCTCTTTTCCAATCTTTTCACTGTTTTCTTTTTTTTAAAATTGGAGTAGATAGACTAAACTATCGCCCGGTTCACACTCCACCCACATCTATTGAACAGGTGAAGAGGCTCACCCCTTGTTCCTTGTTTAGGATGTGGTTTCCGGCTTTCTCTTTTCCAATCTTTTCTTTCCTACGTAGCCTCCTGCGCTTCAGTGGCGTTACCGCCTTGCTCGGGGTGATATGATTAAAAAAAAAATTAATCTGATATAATCATCAATGAATACTATCATGTATGGCGCCAAACCCATCCAAAAATATTTAAACTGTATACAATCGATTTCTAATGGTTAAAAATGACTTTGAGCGAGTGAAGCTTGTGGGACTTGGCAAAGACCATACTTCTTTGAACATTTCTCATTCCGAGCCGATATCCATTACATACAGTGTTTAAAAAAATAAGGATGACTACTCAAACATATTTCTCAGCTAAGTACAACGTTTAAAATAACTCATCCGAGTGGTGTAGTGGTAAATATTGCAGAGTCACAATATCAACTGTTCAATTCCTGGTGATTTTCGATAATTGAAGAAAACTTGTCAGCCTTCTGTTGTTTATTTTCTGACTGCATTTAATTCTGTATCTAAATAAAGATCACGATACAAAAAAAAAATTGATGTAAATGTTTACATAGCCAAGAAAATAAACAATTATAAAGTAAAAACTTATCGTTCCTGAATTGATCTTCCGGTAAAGTTAGTGTATCTAATAAAAACACTTATTCAGCATTCATTTAACAAGAAAAAAAGAAAGAAAGATAAAAACTAACATGCAGAGCTTTTGAATATTAAAATTAGGAAGATAAGTGGATTATGCTACTATGGTAGCGTATTCGACCGTTCTTGCTTAATTTTATGAGTGGCGACATCATAATGGTGTTCTCATAAAACTTCGAATTTGGCATGAACTAGTTTAGTTATAAAATGACAAACGCTTTGCCTTAGAGAGAGAGAGAGAGACACACACACACACACACACACACACACACACACACACACACACACACACACACACACACACACACAGGTTTATAATAAAAACCCATTAAACAAAAGGAAATATGCCAACATAGTTATGCAGCTTCTTGGTGGTACAAGACCGAAAGTATGGGGCACCCAGTGAGGAACGAGTTCATTACCATTACGCCACGCCAACGTTTCTAAATGATTTTCTAAGCGTAGCTTGGATGTGGCACAAGACTGAAAGTGTGGGGTATCCCGTGAGGATAAAACCCATTATTCAATCGTAACAAATTTTCTAACCACGAAAAAGTTCTTGGTAATATGCCAATATATAATGTTAAGTGAGTTTTCGTCAAATCTTAAAAATAAATGAACAAGTTAATTTAACTAACTTTGAATTCTGATATTTTTTTAAAGTTCGCGTCAAGACCAAGGATATCTCACCCCCCCCAAAAAAAAATAAAATAAAATAATTGGAGGAATGGGTTAAGTCAAGAACATTTATCACCTGCCACGCCCTGTATAACCCCGAATAAATCAATGTTTAAAGAAATGATCATACTGCTCCAATTTCGTCACATTAAGAATCTTGTAGTCCAGTAGAATCGTAGGAACTCCACATTTACTTTAGCCGTAATAGCAGTGGTTGTCTAGGACGTGATAGCCTGCTGGAGCCCATCCATTTTCAGGCTGGTTTTGAATTCAAAGTTTTCCTTATCCTAGCCTGATTTCCACCTAAAGCTAGAGCATCCAGATTAACCTGCTACTAACATTTAAATGGTTGGAGAACAAATGAATTCTTACATGTCCAAGAATATTTGCCCAAAAGGGAATGCAACAGCCTTGACTGGAATTTGAACCGGGCAAACCAATCTCGTTTCTGCGCCGATAATTGCTGCGCTATGCAAATATTCGGGCCCTATTTTACACATAGAAAAGGCACAAGCGAAAAGACATGTCAACATGATTCTAATACGGGTTTGTTTGTGCGAACGGCCATTTTTTTTTTCCTTAAAATACTGACTAGTTTGGCACACCATCACAACTAAGACGCGCCATCCCATGTACACGGGATGAATCGTCCTTTTCTTTCCCTTCGTATTCCATTAGTAAGAAGAAAGTTTCATCCGGACAGCTTCTTTCTAAGAACTGCTAAACTCTGAAAAAAACTCCTGAGAGGATACTCCCCCTATCACTACTATTTTAACCTCTTTAAGTTTCGGGTTAACCGTTATATTCTCATAATATGCAATTCTTATCTCACCCTCTCACATTCATACAACAACCTCATTTCGTAACCTCCAGTGCATAATTCATTATATTTGTAGGTGCTTGTACACCAGGAAATATGGTTAGATCTAACAGTGCATTGAACGTAAATCTGCCACGCTGGCAAAATATTTTTTTAAGTAAAGTTTTGTAATTTCCTTGAAGCATTGTATATATTAGATGTATGGTTACGTCTTGAAGGCTGTCAAAATGCGTTTAGTAAAATAAAGGAAGGTAAAGAAGATTTTGGGTATTATCTATTTATTATACATTAATATTTCGAGATCAAAATCTCATCTTCAGAATGGCAGAGGAGCGTGTGTCTGTCCGAGTGAGTCCGTGCCTTTCAAAGAATGGTCATTCCTGGTTGCTGCTGCTGTCACTAGTTGTAGCGAGTGCTTGTGTGTGTGTGTCTGTGTGTGTGTGTCGGTGTGTTAGAGCATGTATGTGTGTGTATGTGTGTGTGATCAACAGTTGGGACCTTTCTCTGGTCTGATGATATCATTCTGCTTTTTACTCGGACAGACACACGCTCCTCTGCCATTCTGAAGATGAGATTTTGATTTCGAAATATTAATGTATAATAAATAGGTAATAACCAAAAACTTCTTTACCTTCCTTTATTTTACTAAACGCATTGTGACAACATTCAAGACCTAACCATACATTTTTTAAACATTTATACATCAAGCAGTTGCAGAAATTTAAATATCTAGGAAGTGTTTTAACAGAAGATGGAAAATGCGACACCAAGATCCGAGCTACTCATTGGACTAGCGAAAGAAGCATCCCAAAAACTAATCAAGATGCTGAGAAACGGGAGATTTCATTAGAAACAAAAGAAAAGAGCACTGGATTTGTATGTGTAATCCATCATCTTATGCGGCAGTGAATGTTAGGCAATCTCTCTATGGACGAGGAGAAAATTGAAGGCAGCAGGAATGAGGTTCTACAGAAGAATACTGCGAATCCTAAGGATAGAGCGAGTAAGCAACAAGAAGATTTGAAAGAAAATGTCGACAGAAAAAACATTTGTACTCAGAACCAGGAAAATAAAACGGAAATTCATTAGACACATAATAGGGAAGAGCTTGAAAAACTTAACCCTCACAAGACATATTGAGGGCACGAGGGATAGAGAAAGGCAGTAAGCTACTTACGCAACGTGCTTTTGGCAATGGATAGTGAAACCGAGGACGAAAACCTTAGCAAAGAGAGCAAAATGAATAGGAAGTTGTGGAGAGTCATGATCATCTATGTTCTGAAGGGACCCAACACATAAAAGATATATATGGTTCTGAAAGAAAGGAAACAAACTATTTGATTATTTATGTGTTTGAAGCTTATTAGGATGTGGGTAGGATTTTAATGGATTCTCATCAATCTAGAAAAATATTTATTCCTGTACAAACATGTTAGTAGAGCATATTGTAAAGATCTAATTTCTGAGCAATCGTTTGCAAGACGAATATTCCAATAAGTGTTCGGCGTCGAGCAGCCATTAAACTAATTTGATCTTGCGTTATAATTAGGTAGGCCAAGTAAGTAAACCGGACGTCTCGGCTGAAGTAATGTTTAACTCGCCAGTTTCGCAAATTACGACTAGTGAGTTCGATTCTCATCGAATTTTCCATATCTGTGGCCGTGTGTCAAAACTAAGCTACGCTTACTATTTTTGTATTCTTCGTCTTCTTTTATGTGCCCTGTCCTTTCAGGACGTAGGCGATCATGGCTTTCCAAATCTCCCTATCTCTGATGGCTCTTAGCACACTTTCTCCTGTTACACCACGCAACCCTCGTTCCGTCATCCACCTGATCAGGTCCTTCAAATATATTATCCGCTGCTTTTCCCTGTCTTATTTTCCCACTATCTGGCCTGTTAGTATCAGGTTCTCCAAGCCCTCCTTCCTCATTGCATGTTCCAGGAACTTTAGTTGTCTCTTCCTGATACTCCGTGTTAATTTTCTTTTCGTTTCCATCCTTTCCAAACCTCATCATTGCTCATATGCTGGATCCATGATATCCGCAGCATCCTTCTGTAGAACCACACTTCAGCTGCTTCAAGTTTTTCCTTCATATTCGAAGATATTGTCCAACATTTACTGCCATATTGAAGAACCGACATCACATAGCAATCCAGTATTCTCTTCTTTGTTTTTAGCGAAATAGTCTTGTTTCTTAATACTTTACTCAACTTCTGGAATGCTTCCTTCACCATGCCAATTCACCTTCGGATCTCTGTGTCACACTTTCCGTCTTCTATTAGAACACTTTGGGCTGCCCTTTTAGCTGATGACCATGCATTCGGTTTTCTTGCAGTTTATTTGTAATCTAGGCTTGTTATAATGGTTAACTAGCTACTCCGGTTGATCATTATTGTTGAATTTTATCCTCACTGAGTGTCTCGTAGTGGCGTCTTGTTGCTAAGTTTTTATTTCATTTTTTGTGAGGAGTAAATGTTAGATATTTTGTTGAGGTAAAATTGAAAAAAAAAACGAAATAAAAAAAACAGAATTCTGAATATATATGATGACTGCATAAAAAATATCCACCATTTTTTATTATGCGTTTTCTACGGCATATCAGCCATTATTATACAGATTATTCAAAGTCAGAAATTTATTTTGGGATATTAATATTTTGGTGATACAAGTCTCACTAATCGATTCATGCCTTTCCCAAGAGTATTTGCGCATAAGTGAATATAACGAACCTAACCGGAATTGAAACTCTGTTTAGTTATTAGCTATTATCAATTACACTTTCCGCACATCCAAGTTTACAGTCACCCACCAAGTTACTGACTAGGAACGACGTTGCTTAACTTCAGTGATCGAACGGGAACCGGTATATCAACGTGATGTGGCCGTAAGTCCTATAAAATCTTTTTCTACGTAATGACGTCGACCAAGGAATATATTCCTAACACTTAACTGCTATTTTAGTTAAGACGTATGCCTGATATTTATTGTAGCTTCAGAGATTTGTATCGTTTTATAAAAGCACTTACTGTTCTGTGTTTTATTGCTTACCTATATCGCGCAAGAATCTTTCATGCAAACGCTCTTTTAAGATTATATAATTATTCAGTTATATTGCATTCAAAGGCCATTTATTTACCTTTTAACGCAGACATTACCGCATTTATATTTTGAAGCATGCTAATATTCTTTTTTTTTTCTTTAATATTTTGATGGTACTAGTTTCCGATCATCTTCAAATGACAAGGGGGTCGACTGGATGTGTGGACTTACTAGGTTATGCCATCTTCGACTCAAGGACACGCTTATGCAGCATCCAACAAAGAATTAACTAACGATCAAAAGCAGAGGTTTTTGGAAGACTAAATCAATGTCCTACTTCACGGATTTGATAAAAGTTGTTTGCAATTCTAAGAAAGCTCATTGTTATTATTCTGTGAATTATTAGAACAATTAACTGTGTCTTTGTTGATTTTTTCTTAAATTTATAACAACGTTTCGGTTAATCTGATCAACGCATCCAGGTATACTTGAATGTTGTCTAAAAAAGCCTCGTCACCATAAACTTTCGAAAACCTGAGCATCAACATTTCGCATTATTATGAGACATTTTCAGATCAAACCGAATAAAAAGAAACTGACTGTATAGTAATTAATGATAAAAAGGTGACGATACCAGTTCAAATAATGGCGGGAATAACATTTTCTACTTTTTATAAATCCAAGAAAGTGCGATTTTAGTCAGATTTTGAAGATTTTAATCTGCCTTGATTGAAATATACTTGAAACCAGAATGTTATTTTATTTATTCCTCCCCCGAGAATTGAAATATATTTTGTTGAAAATGTCACTCCTCATCTTGAGTTTCCTATATATTGTCAGTATTAATTTTGATCGTTATATTGTCGAAGCATCTCGACAGCCGCTTTAGGAAAATAACTGCTTTTATTACCTTAAATCCCATGTATGAATTGTTTTGAATCGCTATCCATACTAGTGACAGAATAAGAAAACGCAGAACGAAGAAAATTCCAGCGAGAAACCAAAAACCGTACATTTTAACTTTTCATTAACTCCAGTTGAAATATATTCTTTCGTTTTTAATGCGTGTAGCGATTTTAGGACAAAAATAGAAGTATTAACCAAACGTATGTACAAGAAACGTACGAATCTCACCTGTTTGTACAGCTGTGAATCGATCAACTGATTTTAAATCAGTCATTTAAATACCATAGGTGATACATGTTTGGGCGATCATGTCTCAAAAGAAACATGACTGACAGGGCAGAAGAGGTAGGTTGCCATTACTTTCTGTGATTTTTTCCTCAGTAGGTTGCCGTTACTTTCTGGTTTTAAATACTGAGTTTTATACTTAACTGTTTGGCTGCTTTTGGGATGCGTTCTTGGCTATTTCAAGCAGGCGCAGAAATTTAAATAATTGGGATGTGTTCTGTTAGAGGATGGAAATTGCGATACTGAGATTTGAAGGCGCATTTGACACGGCAAAAGAACGCATTCCAAAAGCTAAGCAGAGTTTTAAGAGACCGGAAGATTTCCTTGGAAACAAAGAAAAGAGTATTGTACTGTTATGTGATATCTGTCCTTTTATATGACAACGAATGCTGAACAATCTCATCAAAGAGGAAAGAAAAAATTGAAATGTGGTTATACAGAAGGATGCTAAAGATACCGTGGTCTGAACATGTGAGCAACGATATGATTTTGAAAAGAATGGAAAGGAAAATGAAATTTATATTTAACATCATGCAGAGACAGCTGAAGTTCCTGGGACAAGTAATGAGGAAGGAGGGCTTGAAGAATCTGATACTCACAGGACGGATGGAGGGAAAGAAAGAAAATGAAAAGTAACGCGTGTTATACTTGATTGGTTTGAGCAAGTAGCTGGCAGAGCAGGGTTTGGGAGAAATACAAAAAGTAAAGGGGTTAAGAGTTACAAGGTATAAGGAGGGCCATGATCACCTACATTCTGAAGGGACACGGCAAATAAAAAAGAGGTTTGTCTGCACTCGACTACAGAGGTATCGATCTTTTCTGAATATAGTCCCTATGTAATTTACAGTATATACAAACATATGCAATGAAGCAGGAGTTAAAATAGTCTGAAGGTAAAGTTGATAACCATATGTTAAAGCTCCGAAACTCTGTCATAAAATAAAAACTTACAAGTCTATTTGTTAATTAATTAATGTTCATGGTTTCATTTTTAGGAAGGTGGGCATTAATAGTTTACATGTTGAAACCTATACTGATCTATTAAGAACAAAGCTTCGAGTATGAAGTACCCAGTGCGAATCGAACTGAGTACTTAGTTGTAATAAATTAAAATTACACCACATCAAAGCGCCTACAGGTAGAAATCTATTATTGATACAAGATTTTTTCTACCTATAATAGTGGTGTTTTTTTTTTAACCTATAGTTAATATTACTTATAGTTAATATTACTTTTTAGAAATATGTAGTGATTTTTAAGCGTAGCTTAGATGTGGCACAAAGCCGAAAGGATGGCGCACTCAGTAAGGCTCGAACACTAGACCACAGCTGTAATTGATTTAGCGAGACATGCTCGCTAATCATTAAATCACGTCAAAGTCACCGTTAAAAAATTGAATTTATTTATTCTCCAATCCAACGGTGGTGGGATGTGGCACAAAGTCGGTTTAATGTGAGGAGCCCAAGCGCATGAATTAAGGCTAATAATCGCCCGGTCACCGCAACTAACATTGCTTTGGTGTCGATATTCCACCGACCCTCCCTTTTTAGTGCAATGAGGGAGGTGCTGCTTCAAGGTTGGAATCCCTCGCTCATTTATTTATTTGAGCTCTGTTCGAAGACAAAGACACAGATTGAGAGATTACAATTGTAAGCATCTACCCAAACGGGTAGATTTTAACCTACACCTGTTTATTAAGCATAACTGAGATATATTTCATGACTGAAATTGTGGAGATTGAACGTACCACTAAATCATGACTGATTTAGCGAGGCAAGTTAGCTAAACATTAAACCTTTAGAAATATATAATAAATACTGGATTTCACATTAATTCTTATCATTAATCTCAGATTTTACGGCATTAATGGGTTAATTTATTCAGAGCCAATAAAATCGTTTTTAACTAGAATTGTTTCAGTATGTTTACTTGAATAATAAAATCGTCATACGGATACAATCACATACAAGTGAATGTAGTTATATCGTCTTTATTGTTTAGTTATAAGGAAAGTGTATTTGTAGTTAAATTTTAAAAATTGTCTGTGGATTAAGAAAAAACGAACAATGTTTAAGTTATGAATTCTCTGATAACCAATTTAAAAATGGAAACTATTTGTAAGAAAACGTAAGGAAAATTATTTAAATCCCAGAACAGATGCACCAATCAGAATATATTAAAACCAGTAGTAAGAATAAATTGACAAAACACCAAGAAAACAGCAAATGTCGCTTTCAGAGAAGGAGACGAAACACTAAACCATAAATGCAAAAATTAAAAAAAAATGGAATATAAAACAAGCGTACCATGGGGATCTCTGGAAATTGTGCAAACGGCTTGGTTAAAACCTTTAACCAAGTGATATTAGTAAAGTGTCTTTTCTTGAAGATTAAAAAAATAATTAAATTTGCTAAAACACTGAGAACACTATTGATTTTCTTATTCAAGTAAGAAAACTAGATCTGATAATTTTAAAAAAGGAAAATAAGAGAAATCAGATTATGGAGTCGTGTCAATGAACCACAAGGTTAAACGAAAGACAGTGAAAATATGGAAAAAATACCAGGATCTATCCGGGAGCTATAAAATGCTTGAAATATATGGAACGTGAATGTTTGGGTTGTACTCGTAATAATTGAAAGCATGCTAGAGCCTCTAGAATTAGCGAATTTGAAAATCATTAACGAGTTTAAAGATCAAGACCAAAGTACTAATAGTACTTTGGTCTGCGAATAAATAAGTTGTGAAAGTTAGAATTGGTGGAACTAAGCAATGTAGCTCGTGAGAAAATTTGCGATGGAAATATTGCCAGAGTAGTGAGAGGGTTAAAATATTTCGTCTGTGGGGAAAGGTGTTGTAGGGTGGGAAATAATTCATAGCGCCAACATTCTTATAAAATATTTTAAAAGACTTTGTAATGCGCAAAGGCCTTCCCCACTACTAGATGGGTTAAGAATCCAGATCTGGTCGTTGCAGAAAATGACATGTTTAGGAACAATGTAGAGTCAAGATAAAGAATGTGAGAAAATAAAGAAATACTATAATCTTACTCAAGAGATGTAAAGCCGTGTGTAATAATAAAATGACAGTCATATAATGGAGACAGTGGAGACAAATCTGGTTATGGCAATGTTGAAATTAGCGAGAAGAATGTTTAAGATTTTCAGAAACATGCTATCATTTTGTCCCCACTGATGACCGTCAAATACATTCATTATGTAGACACTAAAAATAATAATAACTAAATATTTATTGCTATAGATAATTAATTGATTGATTCGTTTTCTACGGTATATCCACCGTCTTTAGGTTATTTAAACCCACAAAATATTTTTAGATTGTAAGAATTTTTTTGAGATAATAATAGTTTAGTGATATAAGTCTTACTAATTAACCCATAGAAGGAGGGAGAAGAGATGGATTCCTACTTTTCTCAAGGATATTTGTGTGTATGAGAATATAATGAGCTTAACGGGAATTGAAACCCGGCTCTTCTATTTACAATTCCGATCCATTATATCAACCGCTTACTGTACCCGATGTTCCCATGCGGTCACTCATCATTTTTGCAAAATTAACAAGAAGTTTATATACAAAAGTTCTGTTCAGTACAACATTTGGTTAGAGTTTATCACTCTTGCACGCAACTCTAATTTTGACCAACATCTTCTATAAAATGTAACACTATCTGTTGTAGAGTAGAAAGCACAACTTCAGTACTCTAACCAGGATCGACGTAGTTTAATTTCGGTGATCGTTCGGTTATCAGTATTTCAACGTCATGTGACTGTAAGCACAACAAATATTGGTAATACAATTATTCAGATATTACTGAAGATTAAACAGTTTAAGAACTTAAATGTGATACACAATAGAATACCAAAATTTAATGTTCGTTAAAAATATTATGATCATAAATTACTGTTTTAATATTTTTCGACAGTTTTTTATTGCTTCTGTTTCCTATTACTTGATTCCAGATTTTGATCCGACCATTATTTTCATTTTCTTTTCGTTTCTCTTTCTTTTTGATTCGGATTTTCACTAAGTTCATCTCGTTTAGATGTTGACCCATTTCAACGTGAAACTTTCAGAGTTAATTCTGCTATTTTCCCCACTACTTCTCGACAAAACTATTCCGACTCGCTATTTGCAAACATGTCCGTGACCATAGTAACAATAGCCATCTTTTAGCATACGTTGACGTCACTAATAGATTCTTAACATCTGCGATACTGCAACCTCTTCTTTAAGGACTTAGATGAACGAAATAGATTGTGCAGAATTATCACCTTGTAATAACAATTTTACGCCGCAAACTTGAATTCTCAACACACAGCTGTCATCCGACTTTTGCGTTGAAGCCGCTTATGATATCATTCATTCATCAACCAACCGTATTTAATGTCATTAGCTTTTCAGTCTGTTAATCAAATGATAATAAGAATAACGATGATTTACGAGATTAACTCATATCACCAAATACTTGTTCGTAACATTCACATGGAACAGAAAGGATCCGTAAGGCTGCATTGTAACCATCTTCATAAATCCGGAGGGAAAACAGACATTTTAATGACTGAGTTTAATGATATTTATCCTTTGGAATATATCGAATCTGTGATCGTAGAAGACAATTTACGCTCTCACACCCTGATTGAGCACTCTGGAAGAATGGGAGACTTTGAAAAACAGTAGCTACTCTGGCATGTACGCATCGCTCATTCACTAACGAATTAGAGCACTCTGGCTATTGGGCGTGTATAATGATAATATACATGCTAAAAAGTTTGCCTTCTTCTACCGTGCGCCCATGGCCCAGAGGTAGAACCGCCGACTGACGCCGCTTCAGTCGGGTTTCAATCCTGGGTTAAAAGCAATCGGAGTCTAACCGTACTGATAAGTTTTGATACAGCGAAACAGATCTGTCTGCGGATGACTATATATATTCTCTGTGGAGAAGTAATTTTAGGAAAGGTTTGGCTATATTGCCATAGGGTTCAAATAAGGTTCAATCTCCCTGTGTTAATAGTAGAGACGCCATTGGGAAATGCCCGGGATAAATCAGTAGCAGTGGTGGTTGAGGAAAAAATATAAAGCTGCTTCCTAGAACCCCAGTGTCAGGCAGAAGTAGGCTAGTAACAAAGAGAAAGGTAAAGAAAAGAGTTTTTCAGCTGATCCAAATAGAGGAGGACGGATCTAGAGATAATGAAGAAGTCTAATGGGAAACAGTGGTCGAAACGGCAGAAGTAGTGTCTATTGTGCCGTCTAATCAAGCACCGAAGATAGTGAAAATAAAGGAAAGAAAAGAAGTAGGAAGATTCCTACCGTTGAGAGGCATACAACGGGTAAAGATGAAGTGGAAAAGAGAAAACCGAAGCAAATAGAAAGCCCAAAAGAGGTAGTTTAGAGCTAGATCGGGACGTCTGTTAAGGGCCTACCTTGATGTGGTAGCCAAATCAGACAAAGAGTTAGGACAGCAGCCAATAAAAACTGTCTATGGCGAACCGGACGGGGTGGTCTAAGTACCAGAAGGAGATCTGACGGTGGCGGCTAGCAGCGTTTATTCGGAGTCTGTGTCGACGTCATCACGTAAAGAGCTTTGTAACAACACTGCTCAGTCCTACCGTCGTCGGCAAGCCATATAAAAAATAAGTCAGTGAACCATGTGTGGATGTGTTCGGTGTCGGTGCGCAATGGCACCGGGCTTGTTCGAAATCTTATTCAGTTGCAAAAGGAGGGGGTAGATAGAGGTGTGGTTGGTGCGTCACGAAGAGTGGAGGAAATTAACCGTTAGTGCTGTTGTTGGCCAGAACATAGGCACGTGTGTATGGCCAGCAATAACATTGACGGAGCACGACCTTTGGGGCAGAGCGCCACACACCTGTCTGTACTTTATCAGACAGGTGTGCAGTAGTTCAAGGCAGGGATAGGTTTAAATTTAGAAGTTAAGAAAAGGAATCAGTCGGATTACTCTAGAATGATTGACTATGGAACTACGCAAACAGTAAGTGTTTAGAGGAAAATATGAGGAATTATCTGAAAGGAATCACACTACTATAAACAAGAGAAAAGAGAGCAGTGATCCCTATTATAAAAAAGCACTGGTCGGATTCGGAACGATGACCGACAACAGTATGTAGACCATAAGAAAAAAAAAACTGGGGGCGGTAGAAAGAAATCAAAGAGTCTTAGCCCAGGTGGCGAGGGAAAGCGTATTGATACTGAATGTACCAAGAATACAGCTAGCGAAAAATAGGGTAAATATCAATCGGTTGAGGAGAAGATTGCGAGAATTGAGGCAAGAAATCTAAACTTTTTTATAAATGGAACTTTATCTGTGTGTGCATGTGTGTGTGAACCGATTTTCTTGAAAATTTACACAGTTATACTATAAGCGTCTGCGAGTGTTCTTAGCTAGGTTTTGTGTCGAGGTACCCCCGATAAATATCTAAAATTGATAATGGAAAAAATCGGGTTATAGAAGGAGTGGTCCGATTTTAATCAAAGTTGATACACTCATAGACAAAGACATAAGAAATGTTATTCAGAAGTTTCAAGGCTGCAGTTCTTACAATAGTGCATAAAATCGATAATATATATATAAAAGGCAAGGTGTTTGTGTGTGTGTCTGTTTAAAGACATAAGAAACGATATTCAGAAGTTTCAAGGTTGCAGTTCTTACAATAGTGCAGAAAATCGATAATATATATATAAAAGGCAAGATGTTTGTGTGTGTGTCTGTTTATCTGTCTGTATGTCTGTATTTTTTTCAGACGTTTTGCTTCGAATTTGGCTCTAAGTAGGTATAATTGTAGTTCTTAGTTTCAGCCATTATACCATTTACTCAGGGGACTTATTTAGCCTTCAAAATTCAGTTTACGACGAAAAAAACTTATTTGATACCGATACCAGGAAATCAAAATTTGACTTACATTCATTCATTTTTCTTTCAGTCTACGGTTTCGCTTTAACTGGAAACAACTATTGCTTTTTAGTCATACGTACTAACATCCAAAGAGTCTGAGCTCCAGGACCATGGATTAGTTTTAAAGCTTTCATTACACCCGAGCAACGCCGGGCTATACTGCTAGTATATAATACCTCGAGGGCTATGGCAAACGAATTTCAGGCACTGAGTAGATATATGCAACAGTATTTTCAGTTCATGACCCCTACTAAAAAGTTACGACAGACTAGTCAATTCCTGACGATCCTGTTAAAGTATATGAGAGTCCAACAGGACATATTGTTATTATAAAACCTGTCCCCAAGAATAGTAACTGCTGGTTACTTAAAAGTTCTGTTATTAAAGATACAAACTGAGTTACCTCATTTGAGGTTATCTGTGGACCCCACAGAAGAATTATAGAAATACTACAATGCTCTAAGTTGTGTTATCTTATTAGAAGAAGGGAGATTGTTGGTAATTATGTCCATTCCACTGTTAAACACAGAAAGTATTTTTGAAGTATATGGAATCATAAATTTGTCTATTCGAGCTGATCAGGTCCTAGAGTCAGTTGCGAGATACCGAATATAAATGGAGTATGCTGTTTTGAATTCAGCTAGGACGATATTTATTATGCTAACGACAGAAAAAGCA
Organism: Ascarosepion bandense; assembly: GCA_037127315.1. Taxonomy (NCBI): domain Eukaryota; kingdom Metazoa; phylum Mollusca; class Cephalopoda; order Sepiida; family Sepiidae; genus Ascarosepion; species Ascarosepion bandense. Next base: position 2,139,770 of record JBBBDQ010000904.1, read on the forward strand.
AGGAAATATAAGGCTTTAGGAACGTGTACTTCACTAAGTCCTATATATGTGACAGGTAATTACAGATTATGTATACTTGAGTTACTTAAAGTCGATAGAGAGAGGAGATATTAACAAACACAGTGTTGTCACAAGATATCAGTATATCTGATGGAGTGTGGGTAATGGTCATACAAGGGCTGATTGATCTATCTAAGATATGTGGGGAAGAACCCACGTGGACACTGAGGATAGAACCGCCATTGTCTTTGATAAAACTGACCATAGGGTGTTAAGCGTTTAGAAAGTTCATCTTTCTGCATCCATATTACCAGGCCGAAGAGAAATATGAAGAGAAAGATTCAATTTTGGAGATAATTAATAAAAGTTTAGGTAATTGCATAGAATTGTTAGAACCGGATGTGGATGGGTTTTCAGAAGTTAACCTCGAATGGATGACAAAATTTTTCGAACCTATAGAGAGGATTAGTCTAAAACAGTTAAAGGAAATAATTAAATGTTTTGGGAAAAGAAAGTATGATACGGGAAGTTAATATAGAGACCTTAATAAGTTGGTCAGCATTGATAGGTACTTTGGTAGTTATTGTTGCAATAGTAGAATCAATATTAAGATTTAAGAGACAAAGAAAAAGTCAGTGACGTTTTGGCGAGTATGCAGATGATAAAAAAAAGAATGCCGTGTGGTGATTTGTATACAGTAAGGTCGAGCGAAGACAAAGAAGAAACTAAATTAGATTCACGAACAGAAAAAAGTAAAGCTAACGCCTATTGAGGAAACACCAAGGCCTCCCATTGCAGAAAGAAGAATGGTAACAACAAAGAACAAAATCATAAGACAAACACGCAAACCGTAAAGGATGCTACTAACTCCATATATATATATATATATATATATATATATATATAGCCAAGCACATTATATATATATAAAGAACTTTCAAGGTGTGATGCGATCCCCGTATATGTAAAACGTTACATGAAATAACCAGAAGAGGAAGAAAGACATTTAAAACGTTGCCTGATATAAACACCAAGAAGAAAGACATCTAAAACTTTGCATGACATGAACAGAAAAGAAGAAAGACATTTAAAACGTTGCATGATGTAAAAAAAAGAAGAGGCATTTTCAATGATGTATAATGTATGACACAGAGTGTTATTTATATATTTGGAGATTTAGTGTGTCATATAAAAAGTAAATGACAAAAATCGGGAAGGGAGAGATGTAACACTATTTTTATACCGAAAAAAAGAGTAGAGAAAGAGAGACGAGAAGGAAAGAAAATAATAATTGAATATTTGTTTCTTTCTTCTAGGCGAGAGATATGTTTAGACCACTCGGAGATTCTGCCATAACAGTACTCGTCATTGCTTCATCGAGAGGCCCCGCCGGAGACTACCACACGGTTCAGAAACCATTTACAAAATTGCATTACAATAGACCCGATATTATACACCTGCTGATAGGATAGTCTTCTTCGGAGTTACTCGAAAGTTCGGATCCCTGACTATCAGGCGGGTAACGCCAAACCCAGGAAACGTTTACCTCCAGTACTGTTTGAGGGGCCAAATAATCCAGGATATATTCAGGCGCGATACTCCGAGTTCATGTGTTTCGCCCGCCTAGAGGTCAGGTAACAAAATTCATCCTTGGGTCGGAAACATTGCACTTGTCAGGGAGCATACAATGTTTTCGACCCAATGTTTTCACTCATATATATAAAGACTAAAAGTTCTGTTGGGAAAAGTGTGTGTGTGTATGGGGAGTATGACAAAGGTTGCTTTCTTGCATGCGTGTGAATCTCCTATGTTTGAATTCCAAACAAAAGAGCTTAATCAGTTAACAGTAACTGAATTATTTGAAAACTTTTTACAGCAGCAATAATTAAAGAGAATAATATGTAACAAAAAATAATGATATATTCAAGATTCAGAATTTCTACAATATCAAAAACAAAAGGTTCAGAAGGAAATTTTTATCACTAGTAGAAATAGTGATAGCAGCAGACAACAGACATCTATTTTTCTAAAAAAACTGTTTTAAGCGAAAGATTTTATAAATTCTAACCGACAATAACGCTGATTGTTGGATCGATGAATGTTGAATGTTTCCCGCATGGAAACAGTTGGCCTCGTCATAACCATTACCATGAGGGAATATATTTTTTGTGTGTGCAACGATTAAACTTGGGGCTTCTGAGTGTTGTCGGGTGAGATGATTTCTTGAAAACGAAAGGCAGTCAGGACGGCTTGTGAAAGCAATCTCTGTCATTATGTCTTTAAGAAATTCGCTGGTATAAACAAACGCATACATCTTTACGAAACTCACATTGCCTGCTTTCGACGTATATATAGGATTTCAAGGCACCATGAAATGATGGTCTCTAGTGCTTTTGTTAGAAAATAACTGATGTTGAGTGCTATTTCTAAACCGATGGGGACATATAGTAACGAATACGACTGCTTTGTAAGGTAATTATATTGCACATTAAGGGTATCGTTTAGCGTGGTCAGTACTACAGATTCTTTTTCTTCTGCTTGTTCCTTGTGCTATGTGTTTTCAGAATATGGGCAACCATATCTCTCTACAACATACTATTCTTCGTAGTTCTTAACAATGTTTTTCTTTTTCACTATCCCTCCCACTCACTGTTCCGCCATTTATTAACACAGCTTGGTATGTGGGTTATTCGATGCTTTTCCCCATGTTTTGTGAGTGACAAGTTTTCCAGGCCTTCTTTTCTCATTGTAAGTCCAAGAAATTTCAACTCTCTTCTTTTCAGATTCCATATATAATTATCTATTTGTTTCCATTTCCTTTAAAATTTACGCGTTGCCTATATGCTTCTTCGATGGTATTTTCAGAATCCTTTTGGAGAGCAACATCTTTGTTGTCTTTCGTCTTCTCTTCATCTGCGAGGATACTGTCCAACATTTACTACCATAGATGAACTAATATAACGTATCAGTTCAGCTATCTTATAACATCGAAACTAAAATGGGAGAAATGGGCGTTCGCATCTTTCTTCTTCTTCTTCTTCTTCTTCTTCTTCTTCTATGTGCCCTGTCTCTTCAGGACGTAGGCGATCATGGTTCTCCACGTCTTTCTATCCCTTGTGGCTCTTAGTATGTTTGCTCCTGTTACGCCTCGCAACCCCCGTTCCGTCATCCACCTGATCAGGCTCTGCAAATATTTCCTAAAAAAATGGCAATATCCTATTTTAATCAAAACGGGCCAGAACAGCGAGGCAACAATGCAGCAGTGAAAATGTTAAAAAAATTTGCTTTTGAAGCAGCTCTTGTGTTATAATAATCTTCTCTTGACTTTTGACAATATTTTCATTTGCAGACTAACATATCAGTGACTTTTTTTTATTTTCCTTCTATTAGATGAGTTGCATTTGATATAGTCCCTAGAAGTGAACATCAGGTCTGATGACTTTTATATATACAATATAGTTTAGTTACAATGTTTATTATAATAAATATTAATTTTTCATTTTAGAAGAGGGGTCCTGTTCACAATATAAATACAGTATAAAATCAACTAAAATTTTTAAAGTGATATCTGTATTTTGTTTTTATTTACAAATGTAAAGTTTTAAATTGTGCTTACGTCATTGATAACTAAGTGCTGCTGCTGGTGTACTGTCTCTTAATTTGTAATATCGTGATTTGAGAAATTTTTAACGAATGCTCATCTACAAAAATTATTACTACTAATTTTTCTCTATTTTTAATGAGCGGACCCGTCAATTTAAGTAGCCCTGGTTTTAATATTATATGAATGCAAACTCTACGCAAAAAGTATTGTGAGTGTTAGTTTTAGAGATAAATGATTTATTTATTACACTTGTATTAATGCATAATTTATCAGTATCGTTTTACTCTGGGATATTCATTCCAGGGCTATAGTATAACCGAATAAATAATTTCCGGTCGTCCCACCACACGATGATTGAGAGTCAGCCTCGACACAACAGCTCGGCCATTTTGTTAAGAAATTTGAATTCAGAAATAATGAAAAGAAGCAAGCGATAGATACCTCTCCAGTTTGCCGTGATACGGATGATTGCAATGCAGTCATCACGAAGTAATTATCTTCGACCTAACAGACCACAAAGATGAACACGAACCGAAAGCGAATAAAATTCTCACATTCAAATAATGATCATTACAGGACAAATAACAAAAATAGTGACGTTTATCCAGACTATTCATCTAATAGCATGTTACTTAATTTGAATTGATGAAATGAAAATGCTAGGATTTATTTTAATATTTATAATTAATTAATACCCATTGTCGACTTTTATTGGATATGCTAAAATGGGACTACTTAATACTAAATAACGGCTTTTAAGTTTAAATAATCCCTCAAAACGTGATTTTTTCCTATTTATAGTGATTCCAGAATTTATAGATAAAAGCTGACCTATCAAGTCTGTTTCCTCACTAATGAAGCTTTTTTTTTAATTGTATCACCCCGAGCAAGGAGGTAACGCCACTAATGTGCAGGGGGCTACTTAAGAGTAAAATAAAGACGAACAAGTTAAGGATGGGAATACAGGTGTGATGAAAGTTGCAAAGGAGTAGAGAAAGGAAAAGATATACAGGGTGGTGTAGAAAGAACTAGAGGCAAGGGGTTAAGAGATGAGCATTGACATTGCATTTAAATTCCTGGAAGCGAGTTCCACAGGCGGGAAGTGCGAGAAAAAAAACTAAGGAGTAGAATCGTCGTCTGCATTTGGTTGATCTGACTGTGAATGGGTGAGACCCAGTTGCCAGTCTTGTGATTTTAAAGAAATGAATCGGATATCACATGGCCGCTTATCTTGTAAGCTAATGAACCTTCCAACACCGTAAAAGATTTTTTTGAACTTAGAATAGATTTTAGGGTTTCCGTTTTATTTTATGGCTTTGCTGAAGGCAGATATATTTTTCTGAATGGGTGAGACCCAGTTGCCAGTCTTGTGATTTTAAAGAAATGAATCGGATATCACATGGCCGCTTATCTTGTAAGCTAATGAACCTTCCAACACCGTAAAAGATTTGTTTGAACTGAGAATAGATTTTAGGGTTTCCTTTTTATTTCATGGCTTTGCTGAAGGCAGATATATTTTTCTGAATGGGTGAGACCCAGTTGCCAGTCTTGTGATTTTAAAGAAATGAATCGGATATCACATGGCCACTTATCTTGTAAGCTAATGAACCTTCCAACACCGTAAATGACTTTTTTGAACTAAGAATAGATTTTAGGCTTTCCTTTTTATTTTATGGCTTTGCTGAAGGCAGATATATTTTTCTGAATGGGTGAGACCCAGTTGCCAGTCTTGTGATTTTAAAGAAATGAATCGGATATCACATGGCCGCTTATCTTGTAAGCTAATGAACCTTCCAACCCCGTAAAAGATTTTTTTGAACTGAGAATAGATTTTAGGGTTTCCGTTTTATTTTGTGGCTTTGCTGAAGGCAGATATATTTTTCTGAATGGGTGAAACCCAGTTACCAGTCTTGTGATTTTAAAGAAATGAATCGGATATCACATGGCCGCTTATCTTGTAAGCTAATGAACCTTCCAACACCGTAAAAGATTTTTTTGAACTGAGAATAGATTTTAGGGTTCCCGTTTTATTTTGTGGCTTTGCTGAAGGCAGATATATTTTTCTGAATGGGTGAGACCCAGTTGCCAGTCTTGTGATTTTAAAGAAATGAATCGGATATCACATGGCCGCTTATCTTGTAAGCTAATGAACCTTCCAACCCCGTAAAAGATTTTTTTGAACTGAGAATAGATTTTAGGGTTTCCGTTTTATTTTATGGCTTTGCTGAAGGCAGATATATTTTTATGGTTTTCAAATCTGCGCGTGGGCTGTTATCTTAACGTTTATTGTTGCAGAACATGGAAACCCCCGCCTAGTTTGATGTATTCACTTTCGTAGAAATGCTTTTGAAAAGAGTGAATCCGTTTCTTCTTCCCCATCACCTATAGGTTAAACAGTAGGGTCATATTCTTTGCCTTTGTGTGATAGCCAGAAGGATGACGCTGAATTTAAAACTTTGAAGAAGGCAACGGGAAATGATTACACTATCTTTCTCATAAAGTCATTTTCAGAGATATTAAAAAATGGCAGACATGGAAAATCATGACTGTCAACGTTTTGATAGGACATGTCATAAAACTTTAGCCCAACTTTGATCTATCTATCTATCTATCTATCTATCTATCTATCTATCTATCTATCTATCTATCTATTTTCTTAATATTTATTTTCATCAAGACGATTACTCATTTTTTATTTTCCTTTAAAAAAGCTTAGTTTTCTGAATTTCTTACATAAAGCATTCTTATTATTGATTTTCTTTCATTAATTTTCCTGGTTATATTTCATCACTGAGCTGATGTTTAAATTCGTAAGATATCTGCTTCTAATGTTTTTAAGTTAGTATGATTTCGAAAAACGTTTACTAGAAGAGATTTAAGTTGTTCGAATTTGTTCAACGAAGTATATTTTTGCATTAATTTTCAGTTCAAATGAACAAATTCGGACAACTTAAATTTGATCAGGTAAACATTTGAAAAAATCATATCACCTTATACAAGTTACTAAGACATAAGGAGTTACTGCGTGTGTAAGAATAAGAAAGAAATGATGCATTATTAAGGAGCGAGAAAAATAGAAGAGTAGTTAGAAGATAGATAACGATTGGCATTGCATTTAAAATTTTGAAGATCAAAGTTGGACGACAAGAGAATTCCACAAGCGTGATAGAAGATAGAAAAAGCTGTTAGCATAAAACTTACGGCTACATCTAACCAGCTCAACTATTGCGCTTAAATTCATAAAGCCTAGACACCATAGCGAAGAGTTCATCCAAACAACTACCATGAATGTATCTATAGAAAAGGCATGAGGTAGCAACATTACGACGGTGAGAAAGGGACCTAAACGAAGACGCCATGTCGGAACCAATAATATTGCAGATTCTTTTTTTGGATTTTATCAAGAATCTCTAAATATTCAACAGGGTCATTATACTATACGTGGGGTAAATGTTCGTTTTAGGTGCCGACGGCTTTCCCCCCCCTTCAAATTTATCCAAAATAGCATTATTTCTGTGCAAATGTCTATGCTGAACTCAAATCAAATCAACAATTAGTTATTGAAGAAACTTACCTTTTTTGCTTTGAAAGTCCATAAAAAACGAACTATATCTCGCACTTTTTCTCTCCCGTAACTCTCACGAAGTCATGTAATTAACTTCAGTATGACGTTCTACGTAGGCAGCAATTTTATGTTGAATTTTGGTCGATTTTCTTCCTTTACTGAAACTTTCGGCGATGTTCTTCCGCTAATGAAAGTAATAAGCGTAGAAATACAATGGCGTATTACTTTCATTACCTGAAGTACATCGCCGGAAGTATCAGTAAATAAAGAAAAATCGACCCAAAATTCGTTCACATACGCAGTACGTCATTCTGCAGTTAATTACATGACTTCGTGAGAGTTACGGAAGAGAAAAAGTGCTAGATATAGTTCGTCTTTTTTTTATTGACATTTAGATAAAAAAAGGTAAGTTTCTTCAATAACTAACAGTTGATTTGAGTTCAGCATATACATTTGCACAGAGATAATGCTATTTGGGATAAATTTGAAGGGGAAAAGCGTCGGGACTTACAACGAAAATTTACCATACGTGGCAGCATGTACTAATTATAAAAACATTAGAAAGAGATATTTTGATAATTTGAGTATTAGCGTAGCGATGAAAGTGGCAAAAAAAAAAATAGTGAAAAATGAATAATAAGAATGCTTGCATAATATTTTCACAAACTGATTAAGTGGAATTTTTTCGACATAGAAAAAGAAAAAAAGCTTCTTTTTTTAAAACTTTAATCATAGATGTTATGGCAAAAATTACGAGATGATTGTCTTTTTTAACAATTTCACATCAGCCCATTAAGACTCATGGGATGACTAAATGTTAGAGAATATTAAAAACAAAACAAAACAAAAACACTTTTAAGAAGAGAGAACAATAAAAGAACAAGAATTAGGAAGACAGATTATAATGATTGACAGCATTAAAATTTTTGAAGATCAAACTTGACTGGGAAGCAAGAAGCTGGAAGAGAGTTCTACAAGAGAAAAGTGCGATAAAAGAAACTGTTAGCATAGAACTTACGGCTACATCAAACCATTTCAACTGTAAAATGATGAGTTCTTGCTACTAATTTAGTTAGTCAGTTAAGTGCTATACGTGATACACGCTTGGGCAATCACATCTCGAAAGAGACATGACTGACTGGATAGAAGGTTATCCCGCAGTAGGTTGCTATTACTTTCTGCGGTAGACTGGTTGCCATCCAAGGCTAGAGAACCCAATCTGTCCTGTTATTATCTGGAAGGAACCGACAGATTAATACCTTTCCCAAGGGTATTTACGCGTAAGAGAATGCAAGAATTTGAAGGGGAAAAGCGTCGGGACTTACAACTGAGAATTTGAATTGGAATTCGAACTCGGCTCACCGATTTTTCGTTCCGAGCCGATATCCACTGCACCACAACGCACATCCAGTTAATTGAGTTCTACACTTAAATTCATAGTCTAGATACCACAGAGGAAAGTTCATCCAAACTAAAAGTATTTATAGATTTTAATTTCCCTTTGATTATTTTTTATCGCTACACCAAAATTTAATTTCATTTGTCCTGTTTACTTACTGCCCAATATGATATAAAAAGATCTGGAACAAGATCTCGTTTCTACATTTCTTTTACAATCATTTCTAATATAGATCTCATAATGACAAAGTTGCTTTATAAGTTTGCGTCTGACGATACTAACCCTAGACAGATTTAAACAGCTGTCTGAGAAGTTAGAAACTGCTTTTAAGTGGAACTTCACAAAAACGGGAAACAATGATTTTAATGAAGTCTTTTACCAAACTTAGCTTAGTCTCGCAGATAACTATGATAGTAGTAGTGAACTCAGAGAGAATCGGTCTTAATACGAGAGAAAGAGTCAGTGAAACCAGATTGTTAATCCCTTCGCTACAGATAATTACTAATATCTACTAAGTTTATGAAATACCGTCTTAAGGCAGATAGGTGAAACAGGATATGGGGACCTTCTGCCTTGAAAAATCAACACTGGAAACCTTAGCTTTTTACACCGGCTGTGCTCAAGCACCAACCTCTGGAATTGTTGAGAAATTCAAAACTATATCAATCACAATGTAGGTTCAACAACAAGTTCCATTTTTACCTTTCTTAAAATAAAAATATATGTATATACGACAAAAAAATTGTGTATCTTTCATTTTCAATGTCCAAAGTATACGATAATTGGAAGAAAAATTACGCTAATATGACACCTGTCACAATATAATTAAACGTGATCTTTTTAATGGTGTTTGTTAAAAGTAAAGCTTTCTCATGAAATCTAATTACAAACAGAATGAACTTTCTGAGTCACCCAAAACAATGACAACAGTAATTTTTACGTTTTTTTTTATCTTAGTAATTAGTGGCAAAATTATTATTTTTAACCGGTTTTTACGATGAGTTTATAATGTTTGTATTTTACGCATGTATGAAGGTTGTTAGGTCTCCGCTTACATTTAAATGGGTCTTAAGAAAAACAAAAAACATCTACATATTCAGTTAAACAAAACTGCATTGGTAACGGCTAATAAATTAACTAAAAATAAAATTAAATAAAGTGGTCGGATGTACTGATCATTTAGACAATCCCCATGCACTAAATCTCTAAAAAATCACTTGCACGAATGCAAGAAAATTTTAATAAAAAGCTTTGTGAATTAAAAATTTATAATTTAACGATATGTAAAGGGGATAAGTAAATTTATATTTGTAGAAATTAAAAAAATATGATTTACTTATTTTAAAACATTTTCTTATGATTATAATTTAAAATATTGTTGATATACATATATATAATTTAAAATATTGTTGATATATATATATATATATATGTGTGTGTGTGTGTGTGTGTGTATGTGTGTATGTGTGTGTGATGATTGTTATTTCTCCACAGAATACGACCATCTCTTCTTACTTACAAAATGAAGATTTTTTGATCAGTATAATAGGATAAAAGAAGGATGAAATATGGTAAAATAAAAAACAACACCCTTACAACACTTACAGTTAAGGTAAAAATTAAAAGTATATAGAAGAAGTAAAACTAGTAAATGATAAAAGGAATGACACCCGGTTAAGAAAGCTTTAAAACAAAATACAGCCCGTTTACATTTATGATAGTGAATGCAACCTACACTGCATTGCCACGTTCATATGCACGCAAGTGGTTCTTTAACCCTGCTGCACTCCTACAAATCTTCTCACATAAATTACAAAAGAATTGTGCAATAAGAATCTTGAAGGCTACTTCGTCCCGATGAAATTTATTAGCGTGACTCTTTAGACCAGCTGATGATTTGCAGATTTTGTCGTACAACTGACACAGGGCAACAGTTGGTCTTGAAAGAGTGCGTTCAGTCTGAGAAACATGGTCTACGTTATTGTGACGATGGTCTTTCATGTGGATGGTTAAACCAGCTTTAGCAAATTCTGCTGCAAATAATATATTTATGCTGGGAAACTGGAGGCAACAGCTTAGCATCACTTTTCCTTAAGGCCCGTTTCACTTTTGCATGCGCAACCTTTTTCTCTTCCAAACTGTTACAACCATCATAAACAACATTCCGTTAGCTTAGACCTATCACTTGCCTCCTTCTCCTAATTGTTTGTTCTTATCCCAAGATCCTTAAGAGTGCTTTTAATAACATCCTTGAAACGATTTTTTGGTTTGTGTGGTGGCAGCTTGTCAATTCACTATAGAACAACTGTTTTGGGAGGAGATCATCCTCCATACTTATAATATGACCAGCCCAGCGCATCCGGTTACAAGTTAACATCTTTTAAATACTAGACATATTTGCTCTTTTCAAAACTTCTGTGTCCGGCACAAAATCCTCCGAAGGCACCTTTGATGAAAACGTTACAAAATTTGGATGTCTTCGGTAAGTGCTCCATGTCTCTGAGGAATATAGTAGAGCTGTTAAAATGCACGTCTCATATACACTTAACTTAGTTTTGACTGAAATACCTCTATCTGTCTATGTGCGTAATTCTAATATTCCAAAGACTTTACTTGCTTTTTGTACACGATGACATTTCGGCATCTAGTGATGTGACACTCCTTATGCCCGGGGCTGGCTGATAATGATTGTGACGCTTATCCTCGTCGACGGTCGTGACGGCACCAGTCGTGACACTGCCACCCGGCTGGCCGGTTGGTTCGATCGCTGTTGCTGGTCGTGACGATCCCGTCCGATGATGTCATCACAAAAGATGGTTTTCGAGACGTCTATTGCAACAACGCGCCAATGTCCCACGTTGTGAATTGATCCCAGCGGTCGCGTCGTGCAATTTTTGTAGTCGCCTTTCTATCAGAGCCAGTCCGGACACTGGTGTACACTTGTGGTTAAAAATAAACACGGCACAAAAAAAAAAAAAAAATGAAAAAGGTCGAACACGCCTGGAGATTTACGAAGAATGTCTTCATATAGAAAAAAATATTTTCTTTTTTCACAGGAGCAGACAATATAGTTGTTAGAATGATAATACAGTTGTCGGAATACCGGTTTACAACAGAGAGAGAGAGAGAGAGAGAGAGAGAGAGAGAGAGAGAGAGTTTAAAAATATCAGAGCTTTCAATCCTTAAATAAAAATGTATTTTCTAAGTTTAAAGTAAACAGCTCATCAAATTTTCACTAAAGTCTTTTCACGTATTCATTAAATTTTCATGAAAGTCTTTTCACATATTCTCTATAATCAGGGCTGTCAATTATCTATGCAACTTCTAAAATAGCAAAGTTCTTTCGGGTTCTTATCGGAGTTTAACAGAGTTTAACGGAATTTTTGATTCTCCCGTGATTAAAAAAAACAAGAACGTTCTTTCGGGATTCATATCGAAGGTGCATTATTCCAAATTAACTCTTTAAGTTAATCGGCGGCAGGCTTCATTTGACGTTAACTCTTTAGCCACAAGTTCTGTGGTAGGCGACCTGCCGTGGGTCATGGCTCCCCCAGTTGGGAACCTTTTTCCACGGTCGTTACATTTCTACTCACCAACAACTAAAAACAAACTCAAACTCTCCAGCAACTAGACTGAAAAAAATAAAAACTGATTTTTCTCGCCGAGTCCAGATTTTTATAACCATCTCCCCAATCCTCTCGGAGGATTTGGCCGACTCAAAGCTTTTGATCAATGAGATTGTTTTCAATCCACTCGAGGGGGTATCTTTGAGGGGGTATCTGATCCTTTCTTTCCAATCACTTTCGTCTAAGTAACCCCCTGCGCAATAGTGGCAGTGGAATGTCTTGCTTGGGGTGAAATGAAAAGAAAATCCCTACTTATATATTTACAACCCTTCTATTTATAAAGAAATATAATGACTGTGTCAATTCAATCTTGATGAACAGGCTCACCTAACCATCATGTACAATAAATATGAATAACTCTATGAAGGTGAGCACCCCCACAAGACAAAACTTCTACGGATGTGCCGTTCAGACCAGGTACATTTCCAGTATTAAAGCAAATATTTCTGTTGAGTTAATGTTTTCATGTTAATCGGAAACTTGTAAAAACTTGTCATGTTCAGAGCACATTTGACTGTCATTGGTCGTTTTTGAGGAAAGTATGTAGAATATAGACTATTAGCCATTGTAGTATTTATGTTGTCAAGTTTAAAATGAACCGTACTCTGTCATTTAACAGTTAAAAAAAAAAAAAGGAAAAAAACAAAAACGATTAAATATCCGGGATGCCTTTCACATCAAAGTAGAGCAATGCACATTCAAATTCAAGATTTGTTTTAATCTAGGCACGCGCGAAACAGTTGTCTTTGAAATGTAAGGTTATTTGAACTACGTGACGCTAAACTATTTCACATCCATAGCTTGTGAATCGTCGTTCATTTCAAACTTCAGATTCGTCCTTCATGGGTCGAAAGAGACATGATCGTCTAAACGTCTATCACGTATTGCATTTATATATAAATGTGGATAAATGTCTCTTATTTGTAAAAATGTTCACAATTGATTCATGAACGAGAAGATAAGTGTCGCGCTATTTAGCAGCAGCTGATTTTAATGTGTAAATTGCTAGCAACTGCAGTTATAAATCACCACGCCACTATGATTGATGACATATGATCGCCGTACGATGGTAGAGTGTTAACAAATAACTGTCAAACAGGTGTAAGTGACTCTCAGCTTTGGCACCCTGAACAGTTGTTTCCGAGCTGGTGAATCATTAGGTATCTCTGAGTAATGACTCACTAACGAGAGAATAATTTAATTCTTTTGGACATCGATTATCATCTTGAATAGGGAGATAATAACGAAACGAGTGAAATGTTGCCTTTTCTTTTAATCTCATTCAAGATAGACAAGCTTCAACCTTTGTCCGTATTCGATTATATGATGATCTTACATGCTTATGAAAGAGTGTGTGCGTATATATATGTGTGTGAGAGAGAGGGAGAGAGGAAGACAGAGAGAGAAGGAGAGAGAGAGAGAGAGAGAGAGAGAGGGGCCAAGATGATGGAAAAAGAAAAAGAGAGAGATATATAGATATCGAATGAGGGACACAAATCAAAAAATTAAAAGAAAAAATGGTTGAGAGGGAGAGGGAGAGAGAGAGAGAGAGAGAGAGAGAGAGAGAGAGAGAGAGAGATAAAGAGAGGATAAAAAAGAAAGGGGACTACAGAAAGAGTGAGAGAGAAAGAGATGCAATGGAAGGAAGACCTAAAAGAAGAGAAAGAGAGGGAGAGACGAACAAATAGGTATTAAAGAGGAAAAGAAAAGAAAGTGGAGAAAACAATTATCTAAACTTATAAATGGAACTTTGTCTGTGTGCGTGTGTGTGTGTGTGTATACGTGTGTGTGTGTGTGTGTGTGTGTGTTCGTTATTTATAGACTCCGAAACGGCTGAACCGATTTTCTTGAAAATTTACACAGTTGTGTACAGTCTGCGAGTGTTCTTAGCTAGGTTTTGTGTCGAGGTACTCCCGATAAATATCGAAAATCGATAATTGAAAAAATCGGGTTATAGAAGGAGTGGTCCGATTTTAATCAAAGTTGATACACTCATAGACAAAGACATAAGAAACGATATTCAGAAGTTTCAAGGTTGCAGTTCTTACAATAGTGCAGAAAATCGATAATATATATATATAAACGGCAAGATGTTTGTGTGTGTGTCTGATTATCTGCCTGTATGTCTGTATTTTTTCAGCCCTTTTATTTTAGTTTTTGCTTCGGATTTGGCTCTAAGTAGGTATAATTATAGTTCTTAGTCTCAGCCATGATACCATTTACTCAGAGGACTTATTTAGCCTTCAAAATTTAGTTTACGACGAAAAAAAACTTATTTGATATCGATACCAGGAAATAAAAATTTGACTTACATCTATTCATTTTTCTTTCAGTCTACGGTTTCGCTTTAACTGGAAACAATTATTGCTTTTTAGTCTTTCGTGCCAACGTCCAAAAAGTCAGCTCCAGGACCATGGATTAGTTTTAAAGCTTTCATTACACCCGAGCAACGTCGGGTTATACTGCTAGTAACAGATATACTGGAAGAGAGAAAGGAGGGAAAGAAAAGTTAAAAGAAAGAGAATGGATTGAAAGAAAGGGAAAAAGAAAGAGGAAAGGACTGAAAGGAAAAAGAAAAATAGAAAAGAAAAATGATGAATGAAAAACAGAACAAAGAGGAAAAAACGAGAACGGAAAATAGATAAATAAATTAAGAAAGAAAATAAATTTCTTTTACTAATGCTTACTTTATACATGGTTTAAGAGCTACACGAGGGTATCGGGCTACTATTTGTATTTGTATTTGTTGTGTGGGAGGGAAGAGTAAGAGATCAAAGACGTAGTTTCTGAGGATGTGTGGGAAAGATTACAGTTAACCCTAGACTTGATAGGTCAAACTAAAGAAAGAGTAGTGAGAGTTTTGTAACATTTTGTCGGTGGGAAAGTGGATGTAAGATGAAAAACAATTCACTACCCGAAAGTCCACGTAGACGATTTTGGGCTCTATTAAGACTGGAAAAGAAAGACGAGGAAACTCCAGTCCAGATACAGCAGCAAACAAGAAAGAAACGAGAGAAAGAAAGAATACAAGGAGATTAAACAAATTAATCAATGACACAATAATAACAAAAATAAGGGTACGTATAAGATTTCACAGTTTTCTAAAGAATTTTTTCATCCACTAATTCAAGATATTGTCTGAAATATAGCTTGAGACTGTTGTTCAATTTATTTCCGACTTGCCATATTAAATGAAACCACTTCGTACTAATCTACAGACAAAAAGATAATGGCATCTTATCTTTATGGCTGGTAAATGGTTTAAAGTAAATTCTATTTAGAAACAGGGGAAAATAATTGCGTTTTTATTTAGGGAAATAAAAAAAATTGAACAGGATGAAACCTACTTAAAATATGCTATTCGGAAATAAAACTATTCCAAAACTATGAGGAGGATATCTTCTATGTGCCACAACCGTCCAGGACTTTCCTTGTCATTCTGCTCCACTCAAGAAACAATCGCATTAACTTCCTAATAATTAATCTAAAATTCAAATTCCTTAAAACAGTTGTTTCATTTCTTCTTATTAGCGGTATAATTAAATTATATTCTATTGTAACTTCTCTTTCTTAAATCTATTTTCCAAGAGACAGTCTTCAGATGAAGATGTTGGGAAGGATGCTGTCGACTTTACTACGGCAAGGAACCGCTTTGAAGCGTAGTATATGATTTCCACTTGAAATTACCAATATTCTGAAGCGAACCAGGAATCTTTGGTATAAGAAAAATTGATCTGCGGTGACC
The DNA here is from genome assembly GCA_037127315.1 of Ascarosepion bandense. Taxonomy (NCBI): domain Eukaryota; kingdom Metazoa; phylum Mollusca; class Cephalopoda; order Sepiida; family Sepiidae; genus Ascarosepion; species Ascarosepion bandense. The sequence continues at coordinate 2,155,709 of JBBBDQ010000904.1, forward strand.
ACAATATATGTTGGGTTCTTTCTAATAGAATATAGAATAGACTCTGCATTCAGTGTCAGAACAGAGCATCATAAGATCCAGGTGCATCAATCTGGAAATTAGACTCATAATCAACAGGTGCACCACAGGGTTAACCTGGAGTGTAGCCTCATAATCAACAGGTGCATCAGAGGATGAATCTGAAGGTAACTTGATTAACAGCAGGTACATCAAAGAGTTAACCTTGAGGGTAATCTCATAATCACCAGGTGCATCAGAGGGTTAACCTGGAAGGTAGCCTCATAATCACCAGGTATAGATTCACGCTTCACCGAATGTCAGTGGCTCCGTCATATAAACAGGTGGTGTACTCAGCTGCACTTCGGATGTGCACATAAGAAAAAAGCAGAGTCACCCATACCTTTGCAAGGAGATCTGCGTTCGGAGACCCCTCCCAAGCCACAAACTTTTACACCGATATTAATTGACGAAGTCGCCAGGTGAATAAAAAATAATTATTGCGTATCAGAGGTTTAGTTTCCCTTAATTGTTAGTCTTTACAGCGATAAATTTTCAGTGGCAGACTTCGCTAAACATAGTGAATATATAAATATATTAATTAATAGCATGTTAGTCTGGCAGATCATCACAGCCGTATGGTGAGTTCGATCTCTAGTGTGCTATTTTGTAACCTTGCACCAGGCTAGGATAAGCTTCGTAAATATGTATATGAGAAGTGAATTTCTCCTGAATGTCAAGCGTAAATTAAAAGCATACGTTGGTTGTTCATAGAGGCAAAATTACGGGATGGATCACAAGGATATTGCAATGGTCCTCATCATCATCGTTAGTGGTCAGTCTCTGGGCCTAGGTAAAAGCTAGGATTTTGAATGCCTATAGACTCTTTTGGATGTGCGTTGTGATACAGTGGATATCGGCTCGGAACGAGAAACCGGGGAGCCGAGTTCGAATTCCAGCTGAATCCATTGTATTCACTTACGCGCAAATACCCTTAGGAATAGTATTAATCCGTCTCTTCCTTCCAGTTATGGGTTAATTAGCAGGACAGATTGGGTTCTATAGCCTTGGTCGGCAACCAGTCTACCGCAGAAAGCAATGGCAACCTACTGCGGGATAATTTTCTGCCCAGTCAGTCATGTCTCTTTCGAGACATGATCGCCCAAGCGTGTATCACGTATGGCACTTAACTGACTGACAGACTCTTCTACATGGAAGATTGAGGCAAAACCATCTTTTTAATTCTCATTTCCCTGGCTTGAAAACTGCCAAAATTTTCTTTAGGCGACAAAAGGGATGTTTACATGTAATGATAAAGAAAATATATAAATGAAATAAATTGAAGAAAAAGAAAACTGAATGTCGACCTTTCAACTTCTGGGAAACGCAAGACTATTTTACCCTCCAAGCGCACAGATTAACAATAATATTTAATCTAAGATATATTTAGCAAACTTAACTTCGTTTGGTGCAGTGCTTACCTATATGCCTTGAAAATCAGTTTTACCTGGGATCGGACATCCTTGATATAAGTTGCACAACTGTAATATTGTGAACAAAAACAATAACTTCACCAAATATGAGGTCCTATGTATATGCAGTTCGATCCTCTTATGAGGTTCTAAGCGTGTAACACTGTATGGATAAAATAGAAGAATAAGTTAAGGTTAATTATTACAAAAAAGAAAACTAAATAAAAACAATTCCAAATCTTTTGGAAACATATCGTTTTTTACAATATATTCGATAGGGTCAATTGACAAAACAAAAGGATCTGGCGTTGAATTTTCATTAGCCTACGAAATGATGAATCATCTGTTAGCGAGGAACATTTCTTAGCGAACACATTCGTTTGCGAATGCTAAGAATGGGTAATCTATCTTCCACTTCCTCTTTCTGTTAAGTAACAAGTTTTGTGCTCAGAATATTATGAGAAAGAGCAATACAAATGCAGAAGGACGTGTATCTGTGTTTTATAGACTACACAAAGGCAAAGTAAGCTACGAAGACTTGTTAGAGATGCTCGGCAATCGACATATTCGGTAAAGACATTAGAATAATCAAGAACCTATAATAACAGCAATCCGCTTGCATACGGAAAGGAAATGAGTTCAGAAGATATATAAAAATAGAAAGGGATGTAAGACAAGGATATATCTTCTCACCGGATCTATTCAACTTGTACAGCGAAACAATTCTACAGATTAAGAATACTAAAATCAAACAGAGACAGAAATTTAAATACTTTGGAAGTGTTCTGAGAGAGGGTGGAAAGTTCGACACTGAGATCCGAAGGCGCATTGGCACGGCTAAGGACGCATTTCAAAAGCTTAGCAGTGTATTGAGAGACAGGAAGATTTCGTTGGAAACAAAGAAAAAAGTACTGGACTGTTATGCGATAACTTTCTTGCCATAGGGCAGCAAATACTGGACGACCTCATCAAAGATGAAGGAGAGACTAGAAACAAAAAAAAATGTGGTTTTACAAAAGTATGCTGAGGAGACCATGGACCGAAGATGTGAGCAACGACAAGGTTTTTAAGGCGAGACATACTTTATCGGCTTGAGCAAGTGGATGGCGGAGCGGGGTTTGGGAAAGATACTAACAGGGGATGTGCGTTGTGGTGCAGTGGATATCGGTTCGGAACAAGAGATCGGGGAGCCGAGTTCGAATTCCAATTGAATTCATTGCATTCACTTACGCTCAAATACCTTTGGGAAAGGTATTAATCCGTCTCTTCCTTCCAGTTATTAGTTAAATAACAGGACAGATTGGGTTCTATAGCCTTGGTTGGCAACCAGTCTACCGCAGAAAGCAATGGCAACCTACTGCGGGATAATCTTCTGCCCAGTCAGTCATGTCTCTTTCGAGACATGATCGCCCAAGCGTGTTTCACGTATGGCACTTAACTGGCTGACTAACAAAGAAATGTTAAGAGCAACAAGGAATAGAGGTGAGTTGAAGTTCATGATCGCCTTTGTTCTGAAAGGACACAGCACATAAAAAAAAAGCAATCAAAATTAAAAGTACCCAACCGGATAAAAGCATCCAATACAGACTAGATGCGTTGTGCTATGTAATGTTCTAAAAAGGAAACATTTTCATCGATGAAAAGACGGCTGACTTGACTTTCAATACGAGATACAGAGAAAGTGCGACTTTGGTGTTTTGGAATGACGACAATCATGGACAATAATGTATCGACACAACTGATTCAGTCTGCTACGAAACAATTACCTCCGTCACCAAATATCAATTCGAACCACATACCTAACCATAAATGACACCATAAATGACACCATGACAATGTGATAGGTATCTTTTAGCATGATTTTATCGCGTGAACACGCATACACACAATGCAGAGATAGATATACATAAGCGCTCACACGTAATTATTGACTAAGCTTAGCATTCTTCTTCTTTTATGTGCCATGTCCTTTCAGGACGTAGGCGATCATGGATTTCCACATCTCCCTGTCCCTGGTGGCTCTTAGCACGCTTTCTCCTGTTGCATCATGTAACCCTCGTTCCGTCATCCACCTGATCAGGTCCTTCAAATATGTTATCCGCTGCTTTCCCCTGTCTCTTTTCCCCTCTATCTGGCTTGTTAGTATCAGGTTCTCCAAGCCCTCCTTCCTCATTGCATGTCCCAGGAACTTTAAATGTGTCTCCCTGATGCCCAATATTAATTTCCTTTTCGTCTCCATCCTTTCCAGAACCTCGTCATTGCTCACATGCTCGGTCCATGATATCCGCAGCATCCTTCTGTAGAACCACATTTCAGCTGCTTAAAGTTTTTCCTTCATATTCGAAGAGATTGTCCAACATTCACTGCCATATTGAAGAACTGACATCACATAGCAATCCAGTACTCTCCTCTTTGTTTCTAGTGAAATTGTCCTGTTTCTTAATACTTTACTCAACTTCTGGAATGCTTCTTTCGCCATGCCAATTCGCCTTCGAATCTCAGTGTCGCGCTTTCCGTCTTCTGTTATAACACTTCCTAATCTGTCACAAATCTGAAATAGTGGGGCACCCCGTGAGGTTCGAACTTTTATTAATAACTGGAATTGTTTCTAAGACAAGCTAGCTAACTAAATGCGCTCTTTTTCACAGATCGAACCGGAATAGGTTTTGCACTCAGTTACATTCCAGACCATCAAGGAAACTAGGTGAAGAAATGACTCGGTGTTGCCAAGTGCAGAGTCACAGTAATTTTAGCAAGTAAGAGAATAAAATGCTTGACAGGGATAGATATATAAGCAAGCATCTCATAGAGGACTTGAGCATTCTTTCAGACATCGTAGACGTGGATGTCAGTTCTATGTTCTGATTCACAGGACCGCATACACAAACTGGCTGGGAGTCATTTACGAAATCATATGTTGAATAAAATGTAAGTTGATGTTGTGGTGTTGTGGATATCGGCTCAGAACGAGAAATCGGGGAGCCGAGTTCGAATTCCAGTTGAATTCGTTGCATTCACTTACGCGCAAATACCCTTCAGTCAGTTAAGTGCCATCCGTGATACACGCTTGGGCGATCATGTCTCGAAAGAGACATGACTGACTGGGCAGAAGATTATCCCGCAGTAGGTTGCCATTGTTTTCTGCGGTAGACTGGTTGCCGACCAAGGCTATAGAACCCAATCTGTCCTGTTATTTAACCCATAACTGGAAGGAAGAGACGAATTAATACCTTTCCCAAGGGTATTTGCACGTAAGTGAATACAATGGATTCAACTGGAATTCGAACTCGGCTCCCCGGTTTCTCGTTCCGAGCCGATATCCACTGTATCACAACGCACATGCCCAGTCAGTTATGTCTCTTTTCGAGACATGTTCGCCCAAGTGTGTTTCACGTATGGCACTTAACTGACTGAAGTTCATTAGTTGGCACGTATTGTCATTTAGTTGGCTACTATTTCATTAGACTATGCTAGACGTCCGACCTTTTGGGCAGACATGTCAAGATATTCATGGACAACCATTTTGCAAGAATAAAAAAGAATGATTTCGTTATTCCATTTTGATACTTCAATAAGAAACCTGGCATGGCGGGCAGACATAATCTCGCTGCTGACCTTGAACGGGATCTACACTCTGTGGTGAATTGAGGCAAGAAGTGGCTTGTCAACTTCAATGCGTCCAAGACCAAGCTGTTGTCTGTCAACCCTCACAAGCAACCTCTCCTGCTTCCCATAAGCATGGACCAAGCGATTCTCCCTTACCCTCTCTTCAGATCTCAAATGGAACCTCTACATCGAATCCATAGCTAAATCAACTGCTAAGAAGGTTGGGTCACTGTGTCGATCCAGGACATTCTTTCCGCCTGAATCCATCCTGCATATATACAAGTCTACCATTCGACCCTGCATGGAGCACTGCTGCCATTTATGGTCAGGCGCCCCTGCCGCTCACCTCAGTGTTCTCGACAGGATCCAAAGGAGAGTTAGTAACGTGATAGGTGCTGACTTGGCGGCTTGACTACACCCACTTCCCCACCGACGAAATGTGGCCTCCCTTTGTCTGTTCTATAAGTACTTTCATGGCTTCTGCTCAGACGAAGTTAAGTCACCGGTGCCTCCTCAACAGGTGTTTACTCGTGCAACCAGAATGGCAACTCGGTCCCACCCATTCACAGTTAGGTTAGCCAAATGCAGACGACAATTCTACTCCTGCAGCTTCTTCTCTCGCACTTCCCGCCTGTGGAACTCGCTCCCATATTCTTGCTTTCCTGACGGCTACAACCTCCAGAAATTTAAATGCAATGTCAATACTCATCTACTAAGCACTTGACTCTAGCCCTTCCCCCACCCCGTATATCCTTCCCTTTCTCTCCCCCCTTGCAACTGTCATTACACCTGCATTTTCATCTTTCTATTGATTCTTTCTAATTGTTTTGTAATCCTCTTCTCCCTCCTCTAATTAATTGTCTTTCAGTTATGTATCCCCCCGCACATCAGTGGCCTTGCTCGGGGTGAAATGATTAAAAAAAAAAATTATTACTCAATAGCATGAGCTGAAACGTTCATTTCTTAAAAGGTCATTTCTTAAAAGGTCATTTCAATGCAGCTGAAAATATACTGTACACTAGTGACATATAACAAAGCTGATTAGATACGAGATAATGGTTAAAACGTATATTATAATGATTATAATGAGTTTCAATTTCATAAGGTCCTTTATATGTATTCCCAAAGAGTTAAGCCTAATGATTACAAGTTCGCACCATATATTCTATGGAAAGAACACGAAGACAATGAGAAAGCTAAATGGAATTAGAAGCACACTTATAACTAAAATCAGAAAAAAACGATTTCAAAGAAAGTGAAATTTATTAGGCACTAACAGTATAGCCCGGCGTTGCTCGGGTGTAATGAAAGCTTTAAAGCTAATCCATGGTCCTGGAGCTCAGACTTTTTGGACGTTGGCACGAAAGACTAAAAAGCAATAGTTGTTTCCAGTTAAAACGAAACCGTAGACTGAAAAAAAAAATGAATGGATGTAAGTCAAATTTTGATTTTCTGCTATCGATATCAAATAAGTTTTTTTCGTCGCAAACTGAATTTTGAAGGCTAAATAATTCCTCTGAGTAAATGGTATCATGGCTGAGACTAAGAACTATAATTATATCTACTTAGAGCCAAACCAGAGCAAAAACTAAAATAAAAGGGCTAAAAAAAAATAAAAAATACAAACATACAGGCACGATAAACAGACACACACACAAACATCTTGCCTTTTATATATATATATATATATATATATATATATATATATTATCGATTTTATGCACTATTGTAAGAACTGCAATCTTGAAACTTGTGAATATCGTTTCTTATGTCTTTGTCTATGAGTGTATCAAATTTGATTAAAATCGGACCACTCCTTCTATAACCAGATTTTTTCCATTATCGATTTTCGATATTTATCGGGGGTATCTCGGCACAAAATCTAGCTAAGAACACTCACATACGCTTATAGTACAACTGTGTAAGTTTTCAAGAAAATCGGTTCAGCCATTTCGGAGTCTATAGATAACGAACACACACACACACACACGCACACACATACACACACAGACAAAGTTCCATTTATAAATAAGTTTAAATATTCTGAAGAAAAAGGGCTTAGAAAATTTAACACCCACAGAACGTACTGATTCAATGAGGAAAACAGCAAGTAACCTCCCTAATGAGTTTGAGGTAATGGACAGCAGAGCGGTGACAAAGAAGTTTGGTAAAGTGTTAAGGCTATAAGGTAGAGGAAGCTGTAGAGAGTCGAATTCGCCCACTTTCTGAAGAGACAGACTACATAATAGAATTTCCTAACTACATTAAGTAAAAGATGAAAAGAAAACACAAGATAGTTTGAAGAAAGAGCAGTTAGAAATAAATCATATTGGAATCAATGATTGAATGGCTTCAGTATTTTACACAAACTGAATTTTCGCACCTCTCAATAATTACATTTTATTGGACGTTCAAAGTGTCACAAGAAAAACAAAAAATAAGAAAAAGAAAAAGCGAGAAAGAAATTGAATTGTGTCATAAAGATGAAAACTAGATTAAGAGAAGGTGGAGAAAGAAAGAGTAAAAGTAGAAAGGTTTAGAAAATGATAATGAAAGTTAATGGAAAGAATAAAAATTGAAAAAGAAGAAAAGAGGAAACGAGACAAGTGAAAGATGGCTTTTCTCTTGGTTGAAATAATTTCATATTTCCAATTCTTTGTAGAGGTACTTGTTCGAGCTCAGATAAAAACCAAAATTTCGAATGCGGATTTTCAAGCTAAGGAGGAAAGCATTCTTACGTAGGTGGTTTCGACTCGACACAAGGTTCCTCTTCCGATTTCCCAGTTTAGCATTTTAGTAAATATAGCTTACCGTTTATACTATATCAGTGTTTGCTTGGTGGATTGAGATGTCCCTCACCTGGAAATCTAACGCAACATACTTCTGTACTAGACTAAACTATGTTTCTAATATGTAAAAAAAGAAAAGAGGCAGAAAGAAGTAATGAAGGTTAATGCGAATTATGAAAGCAGTGAAGGAGAAATATTATTGACGAAAGAGTGAAAAAGAAAAGAAATTGAAATACAATTAAAAGAAAACAAAATTACTTCTGATAACAATAATTGAAAATCAACAAAGAGAAACGTTGGTAATCTATATATATATATATATATATATATATATATATATAGTATCATGGCTGAGACTAAGAACTACAATTATATCTACTTAGAGAAGATAAGCAAATAAACTAACACTGATATAGTATAAACGGTAAGCTATATTTACTAAAATGCTAAACTGGGAAATCGGAAGAGGAACCTTGTGTCGAGTCGAAACCACCTACGTAAGAATATATATATATATATATATATATATATATATATATACACAAAATCTTACCCTGACGAGCCGAAGGGTGAAACCTAGGTAGATTTGTTGGCTCTTGCATAGATTTTCTGTCTTTGTTGCTCTACTTTCGTACTGAGCGCTTTAGTGTTAGGGTTTTCGTCTTGGTTTTTTTTTCTTTCCTATGAATATTTGACTTTTTGTTCATGTACTTCGTTTGTCTCATTTTTATTTCCCATCCTTTTTCCGTCCTCGGTGGGTTGTTCAAGACGATTTAAATTATAGTATAAATATTACTAGTATTAGCAGAATTATTTCTGTTGCTATTAATATTGTTATAATTACTATAGTTATTATATATATATATATATATATATATATATATATAGTAATATTTTTATTATGAGTCTATAATAAAAACATAGTTTACTGCTGTGTTTCGGTAATATCTTATTAGTACCTCGTCTACCATTCCTCAGAGTGCTCAATCACAGTGTGAGAGCGTATATATATATATATATATATATATTAATGTCATTTGGAGCCACCTGTAATATTGAAAATCAGCCTTGATGGAGTCTTTGACTGAAGCGAAATTTATTACCGTTGTGCTCAAACTCAGTGTCTTGTACCTAAGGATATTAAGTCTGTCAGAATATACTATAGTGACAGAATAGGAAAACTATATATAATTTTTTATATATTAGCATAAGATGTATGACAAAGTGGAATGTTTTTTTGTGACGCTTTTCACCCTTTTGGGTTTCATTGGAATAAAGTGGTGTTTACGTTCTCATGAAGGAGATGGGACACTGAAATTTTAGATTACTTTTTTTAAAACCTGTGTTTAGGTATAAAGCTTTAATCGATTTAATTTAATTTTTAAAAAATATTTTTATCACTTTTGTTATTAAATCTATAGATTAAAATTTAAGTCCACTCTCCTTCATATGCATGTCTAATCAAATCTACGTCCGATGATCTAAAAGATGAAACGAACTACATGAACAATTTTGCCACTTCATCATTGATTTTCTTCATATAGTGAGAGAGCAAATTATTGTGGTAGAGGTGGGGGCATCGAATTGAGGTAATGGTTAAAGAGTCTGGTTGAACATTGCTACTGACCATCACCGTGTACCGCACGTAAAATTCGGTATTAAATAACAAGTCAGAAGCTAACCTAACAAAACTGACCTAACCCAATACGATATTGATAGAAGAAATAATAAAACAACAATAACGATTTTATTACAGGAGTGGCTGCATTTGAATAGAAGGGATTCATAATCAAAACAGAAAAAAGCAATATAAAAATTTAGAATCAAATACCACAAAAATGGCTACACGAAAATAATTCAGTTTTTTTTACTTTTCTTTCTCTATGAATTCACAATCTGTAAATAACTGTCAGAACATAGAAGACTACGTAACCAAACTTAAATTAATCAAGCAGAATACAGGAGGGAACAACACAATATAACCAAATGAACACAGGAAAAAACAGTAATGATTCAACTCAACACCAGAAAAACAAATTTTCATAACCGAATAAAACCTTAATTATTGAATATTTTTCTTCAAATAAGGTATTAGAAAAGGAATTATGCAAAATATGAACAAGTTCTTTGTTTGTAATTGTTTTTAATAAAGTAAAACTTAAAGTAACTAAGAAAAAATTGCTAAGAGATACTATACAAAATAAATGAAACCCAGCAGAAATTGTCAAGAGAAACACAAAACATTTAAAACGACGAGGGAGAAACTTTCAAGAGAGTTGTTTTTGATAATCATATCACCCCAAGCAAGGCATTTTATTGCCACTGTTTTGCAGGGAATTACATAGGAGAAAGAGTGACAGGTTATAGGGGTGTCAGGAAGTGGGCAAGAGAAGGATGAGAATACTGATGAGAGTGGAGTTGACGGAGAAAGGAGCATGAGAGAGAGAGAGGATGCAGATTAGTGAGATAGGAGATGACTATTGACTTTACATTGAAATTCTTGGATACAACAAACTTAAATTAACCAAGTAGAAAATAACAGGAGAGACAAAACATTTAAAATAAGAAAGCGGAAACTGTCAAGACAGACACCAAAAACCTAAAGAAGTCAAGGAGAAACAACAACAAAAAAAAAACAGACACCATATACTTAAAGTAACCAAGCAAAACCTGTCATGACACACTTAAAGTAATTAAGCAGAAATTCTAAAGAGAAACAGAAGAAACTTAAAGTAACCAAGAAGAAACTCTTAAGAGATATACCATAAAGTTAAATGGTGAAACTGTTAATGAGACAAGTAAATATTAAAGTATCCATGCAGAACATATCAATAGACACCTCACTCTTAATTTAACCAAGTACAAACTTGTCATGAGAGACAACACACTTAAAGTAACCAAACAGAAACTCTTAAGAGAGGCACCATAAAGTTAAATGGTAAAACTGTTAATGAGACAAGTAAATATTAAAGTATCCATGTAGAACATATCAATAAAGACACCTCACTCTTAATTTAACCAAGTACAAACTTGTCATGAGAGACAACACACTTAAAGTAACCAAACAGAAACTCTCAAGAGAAACACCATTTACTTAATGTATCCAAGTAGAATCTGTCAACACAGACACCATGCACTTAAAATAACCATATAGAAACTGTCACCAGAAATGTCACACTGAAAGTAACCAAGCAAAAACTGTCAAGCGAGACACTACATATTGTAGTGACCAATCAAAAACTCTCCAGAGATACTCCAAAAACTTAAAGTAATGAAGAAGAAACTGTAAAGAGATACTATACAAATTGAATGTAACCAAAGAGAAACTGTCTGGAGATATGCCACATGCTTAAAGTAACCAAGGTTACATATCAAGGAATACCTTAAACGCTTAAATTCACCAAGCACAAAATGACAGCTAATACAATATACTTAAAATTAAGCAGCTAGACAGCAACTCCCAGGAGCTACCCACAGACTTAAATTAACCAAACAGAAATTATCAGGGGTTAATATACAAACTTAAATTAATCAAACTAGAACAGCCAAGATATACTTTACCCACTTGAAGTAACCAAGCAGAAACTGTCAAGTGATGTTGCACATAATTAATATAACCAAACAGAAACTGTCAGGAGTTAGACCACGAACATAAATTAAGCAAGCAGAAACTTTCAAAAGATACACGACAGACTTAGTGTAACCAATCAGAAATCGTCAAGAGGTACTCGCCAAACATAAATTAATCGAGCAGAAACTGTAAAGATAGACACGACACGCGTAAAATAACCAAACAGAAACTGTCTAGTGGGACACAACCTATTTAAAGTAACCAAGCAGAAAGTGTCAAGAGACATCATATTCACAATAAAATGATGTAACTGCTTTAACAATTCTGCTCGAAAGCAGAATGTACAATTGTCGAAAATCAAGTTTACAACGGAGAGAGGATTCGTTTAAAAATATCAGAGCTTTCAATCTTTAATTTAAAATAAGTCCTTCCAAAGTTTCGTTAAAAGTAATCAGAGCCTTCAATTTTTCAAATAACTTTTAAAACAATAAAGTTCTTTCAGGGTTCTTATCGGAGGCGCATTATTTGACATTAACTCTTTAAGTTAATCGGCGGTAGGCCTTTCTACGTTTCTTTACATCTTCACCCATAAGTTCTGTGGTAGGCGACCAGACTCTGGGTTGTGGCTCCCCAATTGGGAACACTTTTTCCTTAGTCGTTACATTTCGACTGAAATTTCAAAAACTACCCAAATAACTCTCATTTTTCGCACTGAATTCGGATTTTTATAGCTGCTCCAATTCTCTCGGGGGATCTACGCGACTCAAAGCTTTGATCAATGAGATTATTTTCCACCCACACAATTTACAGGGAGCCATGGCTCGACGAATGAAATATCAACAGCTCACATGACATAATGTCTTTCTGTCTTTCTTCCTTTCAATTACATCATCTGTTTTTCGATTTTAGAATCTATTCCCAGGAAAAGATTTTTGAGGATTTGACCCTACCTGACCTCATCAAGGAAATTCAGACATTTTGTTATGGCTACGACCATTTTTCAAACTTTAACTGGTCCAAAACACTTCTCTTCGAACACGAAAAAGATGAAAAACTATATTTTTCTTTTTTTTCCCAATTATCAGCCAATTTTTATATTCCACGGATTTTACAAGTACATAATAGTATTAAAAATATCTTTTTTACGTAAGCTCACATCGCGGATTACAATAAAACAATCCCACCAACATCAACCTTTCCCACTCCGTTGCATTAAACCAAAAACAAAAATATATCGATGTGGAAATAAGGTTACACTGCGGCCCACTAACATTAGCTTGTTATTCAGTGAACCATTGGCTGTAATTATCCCCGAAGTCGTATCCGAATTTTACAATAGATTATTATTTCCTTTGTTCTTGGAAGAATGCATGTTAGTGAATAGAGTAATGTTTCATTTTTACTTCTCGAAATGTAACTTTGTTCTATGTACAGAGGCCCGTAATAAACATATCTTTATTCCCTTTTGAATGTGTTTGTTCCTTATTGTATTTTCTTTTTCTGGTACTAGCAACAACCATCAATTGCTGCTGCACAAGACAAGTGATAGCCTCAAATTTGTGAAAAAATATTCTCAGCCTAGAGGTTCCCTTTTCCAGTTTCGCGATCCTTTGCAATATAATGATGAGTGGTTGATTTGCAATCAAATTTTTGATAGATTTTATACACAGATGTTTTACCCCAGTCAACTGTCATTCAAACGAGTTGATTGAATCACCTGTACTTTTTCTGCAAATTCGCGTTGTTTTGTTCGTGTTGCACCTTCTTCCACTTCATCAATTGTTAACCAGGGAAATCGTTATTATCGTGCGTAAAAACACACTTAAAAAACACACAAGCCATTTTTATCGCTTGCTTGCACCTTCTGTATGGCTTCTCTCCTCTCCTCACCATGGATGGTATTAAGTTACATGCTACTAGCAGCAATGATTAATTTTTAATCTTCTTCTTTTATGTACCATGTCCTTTCAGGACGTAGGCGATCATGGCTTTCCACATCTCCCTGTCCCTGGTGGCTCTTAGCACGCTTTCTCCTGTTGAACCATGCAACCCTCGTTCCGTCATCCACTTGATCAGGTCCTTCAAATATGTTATCCGCTGCTTTCCTCTGTCTCTTTTCCCCTCTATCTGGCCTGTTAGTTACAGGTTCTCCAAGCCCTCCTTCCTCATTGCATGTCCCAGGAACTTTAGTTGTCTCTTCCTGGTGCTCAGTATTAATTTCCTTTTCGTCTCCATCCTTTCCAAAACCTCGTCATTGCTCACACGCTCGGTCCATGATATCCGCAGCATCCTTCTGTAGAACCACATTTCAGCTGCTTCAAGATTTTCCTTCATATTCACTCCATATTGAAGAACCGACATCACATAGCAATCTAGTACTCTCCTTTTTGTTTCTAGTGAAATTGTCCTGTTTCTTAATACTTTACTCAACTTCTAGAATGCTTCTTTCGCCATGCCAATTCGCCTTCGGATCTCAGTGTCGCGCTTTCCGTCCTCTGTTAGAACACTTCCTAGGTATTTAAATTTCTGTACCTGCTTGATTTTAGAGTCCCTCACTTGTAATTGGCAGTCTGGGCTACTCTTTTTGCTGATGACCTTGCATTCGGTTTTCTAGCAGTTTAAAACTATTAAAAGACGTAGATCCATGGGTTCTCCAAGCGTATTAGTCTCAAAGTAAACACAAACTATCGAAATTTGAACGGAATTCGCTGATTTTATTTCCTTTGATGTTTTCTGTTACGTCAATTTCGCACTTTACACAAATAAAGATGACAGTATAACTAAAATCTGAGAATTCTGTGTTTTCTATAAGCATAAAAGACATTAAATATCCACAGTCCCTATCTGGAATAGGAAAAAATCTTATTAGTTTCCTTGGAAATAAGAATCCCAGAATAAAGAATACGCACTAAACCTTTTTCTCAGACTCTAACACCAAATCAAATAACCGCTTAGCATCTAACGTGACCGCAGACAAATAAGTAAATAAATAAATAAATAAATAAATATGCCATCTTGCTGCGTAGAGCAGGCCACACAACAAGGGTCGAATCCGTCTATGCAGACAATGGCACATAAAACATGAAAAAGTGATCAGGTCGGTGGCAACATCGATTGTCCTTCCGTAAGATGTTACATTGCCAATTAAACAGTGGGAAACAGCAGGCGGTTAGCTCGGGCGAAACGAACCAAGGAAATGAAAATGTTTGACCGTTTGAGTGAATGACGACACGTTTAACTAGCGGATAGAAAACCAATCAATTATAAACGTACAATTTTCACAGCTGTTGTGACAGCTACTGTGTCTCCAAGGCAAGTAAAAACAATTTCCAAAAACCATTATACATTGAACTGAAGGAAAATGCCGTTCTGACTACTATAAATACAAATATTAATACAATAATATTAAAAATACACAAGAAGAGTGCGATAGGAAATTTAGAATTATTATTAACCAGAATCAGGAGCTTTGAAATACGGATGGATTTTATTTACTTGATTTCCCACTAAGGTAGAATGTGATATAAGTTATTTTTTTAAATGTGCGGTTCCCGTACGCGAACATTTAATGTTCCCGTACGCGAACATTAAAATCTGTTCATACCTGCGGCTATTTTTACGCTGGCGTCGATATTATACCAACCTCAACATTTCAGGAGGAAGGCGATGCTGCAGGGTAGGAATCCCAAGGACTATACGTCTTTTTCCATTTAAAATGAGAAGCACATATATCACATTATTATTTATTCATCCCCAAATGGGAGGATATGGCAGAAGGTGGGTTTAAAGTGGGGAGCCCATGTATGTTCAAATGGGCTAAGGCTAAAAATTGTCCAGTCCTCGCAATTCACATCGAAGGAAGGCAGATACTACATTTGGTATTTACTTCACAATATGGCAGCAGCGAATTTAAAGAATAGGTGAGGGACAAATTCATTAAACTAATTAAAGTTTGAGACAAAATATTGGTCATGTTTTCTAGCGGGACACAGAAAAATAGTTTCTGGACCGTATTTAGACTGAGATGGAATGACTATATCGAATCCATTGTTAAATCCGCTGCTATGAAAGTCGGTTCTCTGTGCAGGGCCCGGAGGTTTTTTCCGTCTGAATCTATCCTGCACATTTATATATCTACCATACGCCCGTGCATTGAATACTGTTGCCATATCTGGTCGGGTGCCCCTGCTATTCTCCTTGGGCGTCTAGACAAGGTACAGCGGAGCGTCTGTAATGTGATCGATACCGACTTAGCAGACCGCCTGCAGTCTCTCTCTCACCGCCGCGACGTGTCTTCCCTGTGTCTCTTCTATAAATACTTTCACGGCTTCTGCTCCGATGAACTTAGATCACTGATGCCCCCTAGGTTCGAATTTAGACGAGATACTAGATTAGCAACTAGATCCCACCCTTTTACAGTGAAACCGATAAAATGCAGCCGCAACTTCTACTCCAACAGTTTCTTTTCTCGCACTTCCCGACTGTGGAATTCTCTTCCACATGACTGCTTCCCCGACGGCTACAATCTTCAGGAGTTTAAATGTAAGGTCAATAGACACCTCCTAATAAACTAACTCGCTTCCATTCTTTCAAACACTCTTCCCACCCACCCAACTATCTATCACCCCGCTTCTGACATTTCCTATATCTAACCACTCTTCCTATTTATCTCCCCCTATGTAGCCCCAAGCGCAATAGTGGCAGTGGAATGCCTTGCTTGGGGTGAAATGATTTTAAAAAATATATTCATTAAAACAGGAACTATTACAGATCTATGCAAGAATTAAAACAGTGTAGAAAGCAAATAGCCCGACATTTATTTATTTTTCTTGTCACTGTGCAAAGCACAAGGAACTTAGACAGCAGTCCTTAGGTTCACCTACACACAGAGATAATAACAAACATGCACGACATCGAACGAAGAACAGTAATAACGTTTTAAAATCGTTGAAATTGTCAGCTTGTGGCAATGTTTATTTTACCCAGGTTCGAAGGATAAAAGCTATGCCTCAATTGAGTTGTCGTAGAACTAATAAAACTTTAACATTATTCTGAGTTTAAAAAGATCAAACAAGTAGTACCCGGAAGTACTGCTTTTCATTATTTTTTTACTCTTTTGCGACAATAAGATTTAGAAATCTACCCCAAGAAGAGCAGGTAGAAGCCGATTATTTTAATTTTTATAACCCTTTGGACTTTATCCGAGATCTTGGTAAATTGCCCTGTGTAAAGCTCATATTTGTTAAATATTTGCAATTGCTTTAGTCATATTCACTATTACTGTTCTATGCACTAAATATACGCGTAAAAATATTCCTGTGCTAAAAAAGTACTTCTGTACCTCTCCGTGGAATTTGTTTGTGTAAATGTTTACACGTTTACTGTTGCACTGTCTGCATTGTAGCTGAGAAATTACGTATTTACCAGAAGTCAGTGTTCAGGTTCAGTTAAGATTTTTACTTTTAACGCAGATCCTTTTCTTTCTTTTTCAGGTTAAAAGACTCGTTTTTTTAATTTCATTTTTCCTCCTATTTGGTTTTGTTCCACACTAAGCTTAGCGCAACCCTATGGATGAAGCACATACTTTGTAGAGGAGCGTGTGATTTTATTCCGATCTCTACTGTTTCTGTTTTATCACTTTTTAAAAGTTTAGTCTTCCAAGCGACAGGATGTGCGTTGTGGTCCAATGGATATCGGCTCGGAAAGAGAAATCGGGGAGCCGAGTTCGAATTCCAGTTGAATTCATTGCATTCACTTACGCGCAAATACCCATGGAAAAGGTATTAATCCGTCTCTTCCTTCCAGTTATGGGTTAAATAACAGGACAGATTGGGTTCTATAGCCTTGGCTGGCAACCAGTCTACCGCAGAAAGCAATGGCAACCTACCGCGGGATAATCTTCTCCCCAGTCAGTCATGTCTCTTTCAAGACATGATCACCCAGGCGTGTTTCACGTATGGCACTTAACTGACTGACTTCCAAGCGACACCCGCTTTGACCAAAGTGGAAGGGAAGAGTAAATGAGTGGGTGTGAGCTTTGGAGATCAAGTGACAACAAACCGGGTATTGATTATTTTTAATTGTTGGTCTAAATTAACAATAATACTTGGGATCGAGAGAGTCAGTGCTTGTCTGAGTTTGGGGAAAAGAGAGAGAGAGAGAGAGAGAGAGAGAGAGAGTGAGAGAGAGAGTGAGAGAGATTTTTCATTGCGTAGTTCTAATATTATCTGTTCGTGTTGCCAGCCACGCCTCTTGATGTTGAGATGAGTAAAGTTGTTGGTAGTTGGGGAACATTTGAAGAGAGTAGATGAACTGTTAATCCGACATAACAAAAGTTGTAAAAACCAATTGTCACCTACCAACCTAAGCGAATCCCTGAAAAAACAAAACAAACAAAAAACATATTTTGCAATGAAGTCATCACCGAACGGTCGATAAGAAGCTGGGCGACGGCCTTGTTTTATGTTTATATTAGAAAGTGCAACAACAACGAAATATTAGGTGTCCTGAAAAGAATATTGTCTTGTCATGATAAAAATCGGTTCATAATAACCAGTACATATATTTACTAATTACAAAAATATTTGTCTTCACTTTCTACGACACTATGTCAATGTTCTGGAAACTTACTAATTCCATAACAACTCTAGCTTTGATGCAAAACACTTATTGAATTTTTTAAATAAAAGAGAATTGTCACCAGGAAACAGTTTTCATTAATCTTATTAGATATATGTATATATTTGTATTATAAGTTAAAGCAAATTATGTGTAAACATTTGCTATGTTTTGCATTGTTAGGAAGAGGTCAATAATGATAATAGAATAACATAGTGGTATCAAAATGATTAGGATCAAAATGTTAAACATTCTTGCACGAAAAGCCTTTAATTTGAAAATGTCCTTGGCAGCTTGAAACTGAAAAGAACAAACATGGACAATTTTCTTTTTTTTTTTAAAAAATAAAAATGGGATTCATTTAAAAAGTAGAAAACTTGCATTCATCAATACGAATATTAACTTTCCACTTCTTCAAGAAAAATAAGAATAGAGCTACAAACACATTTGGATATTGTCTATAGTTTACTCTGTAAGATTGTTTATTCCCCCCCCCCCCCAAAAAAAAAACGCTCTAAGAACGTTTAGTTTGAAAACAATTACACTGGAAGTGCCGAAGAATTTTCCGAAATCCACTCTGCTTGGGATTATGAGATTTAATTTTTACTTAATATAAATTACTCTAGTAACCATATTGTTCTACTGTTTAGAAGAAATAGGTGGAATTTAACACCGGAAAGTGTAATATATTTCTGAGACCCGACAGAAATATGATTGCCATGAAAAGCAGTGACCGACAAAAGTATGATCAACATCAAAGACAAAAAATATAAACAGTGAATGACAAATGTCTGCTCAATATCAAAGGCAGAAAGCACAAACAGTGACCGATAAAAATATGATCAACATCAAAGGCAAGAAAATATAAACAGTAACCAACAAAAGTGTGATTGACATCAAAGTCAGCTTGAAAGTTAATTGCCGGTGAAGATGATTGACAGATTTACCTAGCCATAAGTGACACAATTAAGCGAAACGCTGAAAAGATAAAAATGCGTGAAAATTTCAGGTTATATAAATTTGGGGTTGTTCTGGCAGAAATGAGAACATTGAAAGAACGTAGAGAAGAGAGAAGAGAAGACAATTCCCGTTGATCAACGATTCACGACTATCCTTCGTGTGTGCTTGATACTCTCTGGCTACCCTCCACTCCACACAACCATCACCGACGAATAATAGAAATATAAGTTCGTGTTTTTATACATACGTGTACATTTTCGTCGTTATTTTTCTAAACAATCGTTGTCGTTGTTCGTCGAGATTCAGAAGTCCAATCCTCACTACGTATCACGCTGTTTTGTTTTTATATGTCTCTTCCAACTCCACATCTGATCAGTCTGGAGTATTCACACTCAATTTTCCACCTAGAACAGATGCTCAACTACGTAATATATATATATATATATATATATATATATATATATATATATATATAACAGCGTTATTCCCAGAATGTAAGCGGCGGTGATGGAATTCCAGCCATCGTTCTAAAGAAATGTACCCCTGATCTGTCTTCTGTCTTCTCCAAACTGTATAACTATTGTTCCACTGCTTCGTGCTTGTTGGAAGTCCTCTGTAGTTTCTGTTTTTAAGAACTCTGGGGAGCCCTCTGACTCATCTAACTATCAACCCATTAATCTTTTACTGCTTTTTGGCAAAGTTTTCAAGGCTATTATCAGTGCTGAAGTAGTTAAACATTTCACGATCAACTCTCTGATAGACAATATGGCTACCGCTTCATCTGTAGCCCTATAAGTGTTTTTTATGCACCCACGTTAAAATAGTATCGACGAACCATGGATTCGAACCTCGACATAGATGGTTGAAGAATAACAAGATGTGTGAACAGCCTTTTTTTTCTTAGGTAGAACTGGGAAAAAAGAGAGAGGAACTAGCGCTGGTGGGTGACTGGCACACACACACACACACACACACACACACACACACACACACATACACAGAGAGAGAGAGAGAGAGAGAGAGAGAGAGAGAGAGAGAAAGAGAGAGAGAGAGAGAGAGTGAGAGACTCACGAAATGGCATTGATTTATATGACAGCAAGTAAACAGAGATCAGGTAAAAAATCCGCCTCGGCAAAGAAAGAGGACTATTTCTCTTTCTTTCTTGTTTGTTTTTCTTTTCTCTCTCTTTCTTTTCAGAGAAACAATAAAGACCGACTCAGGTTAACTTATCGGCTGGCTTTGTGATGAAAGGAATTATAATTAACGCTGGCATGTGAATGTACAAAATCATAACCATTGTCTCCAAGGCTTCAGGCTGGCAGACATTAGTGAGAAATCGTAACGGGTGATTAAAACCAGATACACAAAATTGACATTAGACTTTTGGGGAAAAGTACCCCGATTCCCAGCTAGCCCCGCGCCAGATCGAACGATTTTTAACAAAAAGGTACGTGGATTTGAAGAGAAAAGAGACCTTATCTAGACGTGGTGGAGAACGTTAAGGCGCAAAAGTCATCTCCCCACACTAACAGGTACGTCCACCGTTGTTAAACAGAGAGAAAAGGAAAGGGTAGCATGAGAAGACATTGACTGTCTTACTTCTAGTAACGACTAGACCTAGTAGCAGACAGTAATTTGTTGACTTAGAGAAAAATTGAATTGTTTTTTTAATTCTTTTTCTGTGTTACTGTAGAAAGAGTTACGAATATAATCACTAGTTCACATAGATTGGCTTTTATTGCTGTCTCTTTATTCTTTGTTTGTTCTTGTTTGCTTTCCCTATTCCTGAACTGTGCATCCACCCGCCTCTTCATTTGCAGTAGTCGCCGAGTACGACACAAGACGACCGTTCTCCGAACCTAAGTACTAGGCTGTTTTTGATCTTCATCAATGATCTTCTTGATGCCATCAGTTCCCAAGCAGGCCTCCATGAAGATGGCACCACCATTTACTTCCGTTGCAATAGTAAATCTGTAAAGGCTGACAAAGTAAATCTGGCTGTTGCTCTTCAGAAGAACCTCCAGTCTATGATGGAATGGGGTAAAAAATAGCTCGTGAAATTTGAATGCCTCGAAAAAGAAACTGTTCTCATTTAACCACCGTAGAAGAACTTTCCTACATACAATCAAAATGGATGACGCTAGTTTCCCAGAATGCAACACTCTGCGCTTCCTTTGCCTTACTCTCTCTACAATGATCAGAGAGATTTTAATGCCGGAAGAAGAAACTGGAACAAAAGGTGTTGTTGTAAAATCATGCTATTTAGATAATAGAATATATACATTTGAGACAATGATGCACGTTGGAACAATTATCATTGAGCCAAAAAGCATGGTAAGGAAGATTAAATAGCGACAAAACGTACTTGCTTTGAAAATCAGCAATCCAAATCCTTGTTTTTTCCAGGTGTCAAAATTGAAAACGCACTCCTGAATGTTCAACAACTCTAGATTGATTTGAACTGCTTTTAGATATCAATAAAAATTTACTAACATTTCATCAAATAAAACGTTAGGGCACATTTGTTTCGGAATAAAACTTCATTATTGTTATATTTCATGATAAAACATTGGGCTAAGATTTTACAAGCACGTAACAGCTGCGTACTACTCTTAGACATGTTGAAAAAAGTAAAATTTCACAAATCATCTAAATCATGTAGCAATTGGTTGTATCTAATCACATGTTTGCTTCTGTTGTTTCATCCTCGTTTCAGGTATCGAGACGTGAAAGATCCAATCAAAATTTAGAAAGTTTTCACCCTATACAAGTCACTGTCTTGTCAAAGTGGACCAGCGTAAAGAAAAATAAATCCTCTTTCGTACAAGGCAGAATAAATACCAGATAACATCGGTCAATATTGTTTCTCTTTCTTTCATAGCCTTTCTCTAACAATTGAGCTCTCAAAAGAGCCTGAATTCAATATATGTTAGCTTTACTATCCAAATCCACTTATTAGGCACATGAATTCTCCACTGTCTTCGCACACAACTTCTTTTCATTTTTTTACCCATGTATAGAAGCAAATTTATATAAAAAAACACGAAAAAATTATCTAAAGTTAAATTAAATGATGACATTAAATTAAATTGAGTGGTTTCGTTTCCCAAATAAAATCAAATTAAATCAAACACAATCGAATATATTCTTATTGCGTAAAGCGATATAAACATTAAGAGGACAAACAAGAAGAACAGAAGCTTAAAAAGGACTCAAATATTCATGCATTTGATAAAACTAGAATAACATTAATGCTGTGAGATTTGAAACTTGTGTGAAAAGGTCAGGTTTAAGGAAAAGAACACCGTTGATTAAAATATCAACTCAGCTTTTAATTCAGTAAATAAGAATTTTTTTTGCAAACCAGTCAAAGAAGGAACTAAGCATAAAATGTTTAATAGCGCACAAAAGTAATTCATCGCTATTCTTTTCTTTGAAACTCGAAAAAAAAAATGAAGCCTTGAATGATTTCTTTTGAATACAAAAACAACACAAAGAAAATATGTATTGTTTATCCTTTTTCTTCTAGGGGTCATGAACCTTCATGATGTGAGGGATAATAGTCCAGATGTTGTGAACAACGAGAGCTTTGTCATTCCATCTAAAAATCTAGGTTCAGTATCGTCGCACAGGACACAGTAGATTAAAGCATTGGATCATGAATTTGGTAGCAAGTGGCAATTGTGAGTTCAATCACAGGTTCGAGCAGTGCAGGCTTAGACTCGGTAGAAACAGAACATGCAATAAACGAACAGTTCCCCAAAAAACAAAATGGACAGTAGAACAAAAAGAATCTGCACGCCTTCTGTTTGAAATCCCTGGTGAATACTCGAACCAACAGACAAATGAAGAAGGCTGCAAAACAACTGAAGCATTGTGATAACGACAACAAAGGTGAGGATATTAGTTTGAATGTAAATAACTACCAAATATATGTTGAGCGAACTTAGTTGTAACTAGATAATTACCCAGACATTTATAATATATATATATATATATATATATATATATATATATATATATATATATATATATATATATATTTTAAGAAATTATAACATGGATATGTTATAATATCACTACAAAAGTAGCTATTTTGTCTCGACACTTCTCGTGTCTTGTCAAGTGATGTCGTTTATGTCAAATTGAATGGTTTTAAAAGGTTAAAAACAAGCAAAACCCCTTTAATCAGGGAGGCATTGTTGTATGTATAGTGTAGACCAATCAGAGTAAAGCAACTTCTAATTTGAAGAATATGTGAGCAGACTTAAAATAATTTGGGGGGGCATTAGTATTAATATTTGATTAAATTGAAATCAGCATTATTAATTAACTATTAGATCTACTTTATTATTGTTGCGAAATTTAAAAAAAATTAAGTTCAATAATTTATTAGATTTAGAAATTTATTCATATATTAAACGAGGAAGAGAAAGAACGCATACATAAATAAACTTACATACATTCACACATGGAAAATAGACAAGTATATTCACAAACACTGGCAAACAGACACATATACAGATTAATATACCCACGCATATATACATACACAAATTATAAAATTTAGCTTTTATCGACTTGTCAATTTGTCTGTTAAATTTTAAAGCAATATTTGTACACAGACTAAATTTGTACATATTGGATACAGTCAAGGCGAATTCGTAACGTGACCAGCCTTGAATGAATGAGGCCGGGACAGACACAGTTATATTGAACATATAAACAGAATTAGATATATACTAACGCAAATACACAAGCTAAGAACAAAAATGTACACGACTAAAAACTCCACAGATTGTAAAAAATATATAACCACATAGATGGAAATACACGAAACCTCTGGCATCAAACTAGGTAGATATACAATACATATACAATACATAAATTAAATGCGTATGCATGCACAAAACGTCACGCATATACATATATATGCTATGAAGCTATGCCTGTGTGAGCCTCAGTTGTCTAGCTCACGTATGCGTGTGTCTCTGCGCACGTCAATGGTCGTACAAGTGTTAATCTATGTCTGTGTTTGTATAAAAGGCGTCACGACAACAAATATTCCTTCCAATGTTCATCCCACTTTCACAAAAATTCATCAATATACACATCTCTACATATATCCAGTATTTTAAATAAAAAATTAAAACAGTTTGTTTGACGATCGAAAAAGCGTGAAACCCAGGACAACAAACTTAATTAAATTTAATAATTCTAGTAAGCAAAACATACTTGTGTATTTTTAACCGAAATTATATTGATTGGAATCTAAACTT